>OW388164.1:6852500-7452500 GCA_936450015.1 Meganola albula
CTCCTGACGGCCCTGGAGTCACCATACTGGGCATGCGTGGGTGACCAGGCTATACAAACACATAATTCTTCAACATGTGTGGACAAATTAACATCTTATTCACAAAAATCTTAAGAGCCTCTATAGTTAAATGTATTTTGTATCTGTCTACCTAGTACAAATGTCAAGATGACCGACTGAGACATACAAATTATAAACTTATTTTAGATATTTTAAGTATATAAAATGTTTATGAATAAAGAAGATAATCTTTGCTATCGTCATTCGATTCGGCGCCAAATTTTGCAGTTGTTAGGTGAAAGATTACGCAACTTCGCGTGACAATAATCTGGTGGTAGCTTCAGCAGAGGTTAGTGACCGATCACCAGACAAACTAGAGGTCTTGCCGTGTTCCGGTTCGATGTCTGGTGATCGTTCGTAATCACAAGTGAATCGATAAACTGGGCAGGCGCGACGATGGAACTTGCACCAGACAAGTTTTATTTTATAATTAAAAAATGTACGCACCTGTGTAGTATGATGCGGCGGTGGTGGTGGATACGAAGGCTGCGCTAGCTGTGTAAGTAATGCAGAGTTGTTGGCGTACAGTGGCGCGCGCGGAGCGAGCCAGCCGCCTCGCCCACACGCCGCTCCCCCCGCAGCACTGGCCACGCCGACGCCCACGCCCACAGCGCCCACCCCACCCACACCTCCCACAGCTCCCACTCCTGGCACGCCGCTGCCCACGTTCCCCACGCCCGCACGTGGGAATGGTCCAGTCCCACCACGCAC
Source organism: Meganola albula (assembly GCA_936450015.1). Lineage (NCBI taxonomy): Eukaryota > Metazoa > Arthropoda > Insecta > Lepidoptera > Nolidae > Meganola > Meganola albula. The sequence continues at coordinate 6,853,272 of OW388164.1, forward strand.
AGCCGCTGTGCCTCGACCTTGGCTGTTACAAAAAAAATAATACTCAGACTAGCACCAGTTTTAAAAGTGTTGCCTCTTTAAAAAAAAAAACAAAAAAAGACATCCTATCAGTCCTACAAGGGTTCCGTTTTCATGTTAAGATATATGGAACCCTAAAACCCAAAAATCAACATACCCATAAACATCAGTCTGTATGTCTGGAACGATAGGCGGCGCAGGACTAGGCGGTCGTTCCTTCAAACTGTAACCTCGCAGTAGTACTAGATGTCGTGGATCCTGCAGCAAAAATCTTTTCTATAGATATCTGATAGGCACACTATAATTAAGCCTACTTTTATAAACTGGCCTGATTCTATAAACTGGTTTAACAGTGAACGATACTATAGCAACATCTAAGTCAAGCAAGTTGTGGTCAAGCGCAAGTCTATTTTAGGATAAAAAATTCTATCCACACTTACTCACTTTAGCATAATTTCTCTGTTGCGCTGTGTGCAGTTCACCGCCCGCGTGTTCGTACAACGCGTGCAACGCTAAAACTCGCCTAGCTGAAGCTATTGATACTTGCACCCCCCGCTCGCCCAGTAAGCGGGCAGCTTGTTCTACTGTTGCTGGCGCACCTGAGAAGACAATCCGCCTGTTTTATCATCTGTTGTACGACTATATTTGAGTATTGAGCCACTTTACAGTGAAAATTTAGTCAAGGCTTATACAAAAGAATATGCACCCACATTTATTTTAAAATTAAGTCACTTGAACCTGTTAATGGGTAAGCACAAACTTAGAGTACAAAGATAGTACAGAAGATTTTAGGTGTAACAAACCTTGAGGTACCAAGCCACCAGCATATGCTGAGTACGGAGGGGAACAACACAGCAGCAAAACATGAATAGGAATATCAGTTCGGCCTAGCTCATCATAACATGCGAGGGCTGCTGTTAATGCTTCTGTGACACACGCTCTGCTTTCGGCGTGACCACCTACATATCTAAAGGGAAATAATAAAAAATAATTGTTACCCATAATTATATAAATTATTGTACTAGTTATATATCTTCGTAATAATAACCCTTTAGCATCACACTGTTGTATGTAAGGCATGACTCGACTACAAACACTGTACACAGCTGACACACCCGCAAACCCTTCTTTCTTCATCCCATACATGAACATATTTTATAATATGGTCTAAATACTGGGGGACTAAGGGTTGAAGTAAATATTTCACTAACTTCAACCCTTTATAGTGTACCACTGTTGGGCACGGGTCTTTTCTCAACTAACTGTCACATGTCTTCGAATGATTAGTCCTTAGACATGCCTTACACATTTCCTTCACCGATATTGAATAATGGTGATGAAACAATTCACACAAAGATGTGTGGGCAAAGGCACAATCGGGAATTGAACCTGCAATCTTTTATTTCTAAGATGAGGCCCAATACCACTGCACCGCCACTGCTCAAAATATGTAATTATACTCACTGTATCTTATCTACAGTCTCCACAACAGTCTGTGGGCAAGTGAAGGGGCCAAATGTTGAGACAGGCACACCGGGGTGGCAGTCAGCTGCTTTGTATGCAACTATACTGTAAACTGAACCGCTACCGCCTCCCTCTTCTAGTGGACCACCATGGAAGTATCTGGAAATAAATTAAAGAAAAGTTGATTACTTGTGAAGAGAGTCAATTACCAAAGAGAAGACCTTTAGAGTCCTTAACTGCTATTATTACAGAAAGTACAGTTCAGTGGGTCATCTTAAGGGCGGAGTTTATTTAGCTCCACTAGCTCAAGACTCAAACTTAAAACAAATGAAATTTGCAACACAGCAGTAAAGACATATATAATACCGTATCGTAATTTCACTCTTAATGTTGTAGCTGAACTGTACACTCTGAAATTTGTTATTAAATAGTGTTGTATCAAACAAAATTAATGTATATCTTACTCAAGTGTCGGTACAATGTAATTTGTTTTGAGTTCACCAATGTACGCGCCATTTGCCGCGGTTGCTTCTATAATGAAAATGACTTCAGCCTGAACAGGCGAGTCGGGCGCGTTTACCACCATAATTATTTAGTTTATTACTCCTGCATTTGTACACTCGTAAAGATGTATTACTAAGAAAATTTAAAATATACAGTAGTACACACACAAGACCAACCGAGACCGAGACCAACTATTTTTTTTTCTTACAAAGGTTTTTCTAACAGTAAATAAGGATGTACGCGCGTGATTGATTGCCAAGAATATTGTTCGAATATTGATGTAAATATTGCACTATGATTGATTATGTAATTTATATTTCGACAAGTTATTTGAAAAGCATCAATTAATCTCAACTATGGGAGTAGTCACGTCTGAGGACTTTTATTTCTTAAATAGTAAGTAAGTATATACCAAAACAATTGAACACCTTTTAAGAAATGACGGCTTTGTAAAAAATATTATAAAGGAATGAAAACAAGGAAGGAGAATCCCAAGAATTAACCATACGCAACAAATAACAGAGAATGTTGGCGTTATTATATATAAGGAGGAAAAAGGACCACAATGAAGCTAAACTCTTATACTAAAAATAATTGACTGTCATAGAGACTGAAGATAGAAGTGAAAACTCAGAAATTTTTGTATTAATATTTCGAATTTCATAATATTTAAATTAGAATTATCACCACCAATCTAATTTTCATTTTTATTGACATTAAGCATGTCGGTGACGCTAAGCCATGATAATTCACCCATCCAAAAGCGTCACGTGCACACCATACGGTCCGGGTGCCGTTAGTCATGCGCCTGTTATGTTATTTTTCCCTACCAAAAAGAGCCCACCACGGCTAAAGAAGTTTTCACTTAACTCACAAAATATTAGCATTTATAGTACTGCCACCGTACCGTACCGAGAGAAGTTGAAACTCACGAGATTACAGAAGAATTCAACAATATTATTATGTTAATGATTAATATAGTAGGTTATAATTTCGTTACAAAAAGTAATGATATCTCACAAAAAACATAAATGTGAAATAGGAGCCCAGTCCAATATTAAAAAAGCATTATTCTCCATTAAACTGACATAAGAATCGTAATTTATAATTATAGGTGCCCAGTCTTGTGTTCACATAGGATGCAATTCAAGCTCAAGATTTGACTTGACTACTTTTTTCCAACGAACCAAATATCTTAATCTGTCCAGTACATACAAGAAGTGTATTAACTTGCAAAAAATTCCTAGTCAAATCTTGAGCTTTAATTACATCCAAAGTAAACAAGAGAACACCACACACAGTGAGCAACACACAATGCAGTGTAAAAAATTTAATTATTAAAAATTTTAAAGATAAGGTAATTATATTATTATTCATAGTATTCTAATTTACTCCTTTTACTTTTCGCCTTTCGCATTGTAATTGTTTTACTGTTGTATTTTTCCAAACATGACACTGGTAAAATTGTGGTAGGTAGCTTTCCACAATAGGCCATAAACTGACAAAAATGATTTAATTGTTTTATTTAATACGAGCCTTGTTTCCAGAAATAAACAAATATTGTTGTCATAACATAGATCTTGATTATTTTGTTGATATTATAGAAAGTGAACCTTTTTGAAAGATAATTGATTTGGCTCCTGTTTCACATAAATGTATATAATGGAATCCTTTTTGCACCACATCGGCCACATCCCTACAAATGTCAATTTCTGTCAGCTGATCATTCTCTTAGTAGTCTGTGCAGCTGATTGCATTCATAACCTCTCTCTACTTTTATCTTTTCGTGATAAACTTAAAACTCAGTGCCGCTAATACTACATCTGGAATACAAAAAAACAGCTTTGAAATCTCTTAATCTGAATAAAATGGAGATGAGTTTCCGTACAGTGCGAATACTAAACCGGCTTCTCCGAAAACCTTTAGGGTTTTCCTCTTATAGGAATGTTACCGGTACCGCTGTAAAAGAAGAAGTAAATACTGAACTACTGAATAATTTCAACCGCGACATTAAAAATGGTAATATATTTTGACGTTTACCTACAATATAAATATACCTACAAAATAGCTAAGCGTATGTTGACGCACTAATTTTGTAAGATGTCGTAAGTGCATTTTAACGTTTGTAACTGCGGAGAATGCGACAAATTAACCATCCAATTTTCTTTTACAATAACCATTAAAGATAATATCTGTTATGTGCCTGCCACCGGTGTTGAAACACATTAATACCCATTTTATCGCATTCTCCAAGACTTTCCACTAGATTTGCAGTGATAAATGTTCGAATTTCCCATGTCATCTACAAATGATCAGAGGTCTACTGATCCCTAACTCATAGTATGGGTTAAATAATCTTTTCATTTTTAGTTTTCAATAAACAGTAAGAACAATAAATGTATCAATGAATTTATTATTAACTTTTGTAGCTGACTGTACCTATATGAAAAAAAAAAACAATATTTTCAGGTGGAGTGGTACCAGTATTCCGCAGAGCTCTTCTGTTTCCCAGTAGAGTGGCATTACAAGATGATCTTGGTATTTACACATACGCAGGACTGCATCAGGCTGCGTCTGTACTTTGTTCTGAGATATCCTCCCAGTTAGGTGAATAGCATTCTTTTGTTAATTATTGTACAGTTAATATAGGTCACTGAATATTTTGTTGTAAAGAAGAGTTTGGGTATAAACTGTATTACACAGACATCATTGTATTCCTGTTCATCTGTCAGTTCACACAATGATGTGACACTGTGTGTTCGTGATTGCACAATCAAACAAAACATTGATGCTGAAATACTTGATTTAATAGTTAAACTCGAGATAAAGTAGAAAAATAGATTTGTTGTTTCGCTTAGTTGTAGATTTTGGAAGAAGTAAATTAAATATAGATGATGAGTGAGTTAAGTGAGCTGCGAGCCGATATCGGGCTCTTGTTCTGCGCGATGTTCGTGTGGGTACTCGGAATAAACACTGTGATCATCTTGAATCACTTTAGTAAACAATTCTGCAGGCAGCTTAACTTAGCTTAAGCCCTACAACTAAGTTAAAAGTAAAATTATTACTTACAGGAGTAGATTTAAGATAATTAGATATTAGTGTTATTTTTTTTTAGTTAAAAGCAGTAATTAATGCATTAAACTCAATCCTGGGCTTATTAAAAGAAAAATATTTATCTCAGTGATATATTTTAGTAACTAACTAAAAAGTCGTGTTATTTTTAGCAAACCCTTCATTTGATACCCATTTCCATTTGATATTATTGTAGGAGACCATTTAAAATTACTAATTCGCCATCTTGGGTTTTCCGCCATGTTGGATTTAAAGTAACGTCACACAGCTAAATATTCATTGCTATCCAAACTAAACCTGTATTAAAAAATTTACCGCAATTGGATGAGTTTAGTTTCGACTGAATGAACATATATTGCAAGTTGATAAAAAGCTTGTAAATAGAGAGCTCTTCAATTAGTATTTAAGCTAATGCTTATTATGTCTGTTTTACAGTTGGAGAGTCGGACCGCACAATAGCTTACATGTGCAACAATGATGCTTCACACGTTATAGTGCAGTGGGCAATATGGATGTCTGGGAATATTGGTAAGTTTATAATATGACAAGCTTCCGCCCGCGACTTCGCCCGCGTGGCGTTAGGATAAAAATTAGTCAAGTGACAGATCTATTAGAACCCTTTATCATATTTTTTATTTGTTATTGGTGAAACCCCGTTTCACCCCCTTAAAGGGTGAGTTTTGAAAAATCCTTTCTTAGTGCACCCCTAGACTCCATATGGAACCTATGTGCCAAATTTGGAGTCTCCAGACCCAGCAGTTTAGGTTCTGTGTTGATATGGCAGTCAGTCAGTTTCTTCTCGGTCATCGGAACCCAAACTAAGCAGAGCTTATATTAAGGAAACCAGATAACTGGTGTAGGGGGCCACCAGTGTAGGGGTATATACTGATTGTATTTTATACTGATTTATAATCCTACTAATATTATAAATGCGAAAGTAAGTGTGTGTGTGAAGGTTTGTTACCGCGTATCTCCATAACCGCTCAACCGATTTTATTGAAATTTGAAATGTAGGTAGTGTATACCCTAGAATCGGACATAGGCTAATAATATTTTCAAAAGTCATCCTCTAAGAGGGTTAAATAGAGGGGTGAAGTTTGTATGCAACTTTTTATTCCTTGGTCCTATTCATTTAAAATTCGGTACACATAAATTTTAAGACAAATAATGAGATACGGGTTTTTTCTTTTTCCATAACTACCCCCATGAGGTGTGGAAAATGAGTTTTATTTGTAAAAATTAAAGTTTCTCTGGATCTGTATAGTCTCAAGTCCGATTCACTCCAAATTTGGCACACGTATACCTTAAAAGAAATCATGAAACACGTGTTTTTTATTTTTCCAAAACTACCCCCAGGGGGAGTGTAAAATGAGCTGTTTTGGAAAAATTTAATATTTCAGAACTGTTTAGTCCTTGGTCCGATTCACTTCAAATTCGGTATAAATATAGCTTAAAATAAATAAAGAGACACGTGTTTTTTATTTTCCCAATTTTTTTTATTTTTATCCTAATACTACGCGGGTGAAGCCTGAGAAATTATTCTGAGCGAGATTTTCTTTGAATTTGATATTAAACTCCTTCGTGATTTTTAGATAGATTACTTTTTATTTTGACACAATGACGTTTGATAACTCAATTCGATTAATAGAATTCGAAATTTAAATTTTATTGGTTCTTGGATATTAAATGAAAAACTAACATTATGGTCTAAGAGCCGTAGAAAATCGACCTTCGCCGGTGAGAAAACCAAGTTAGACATATTTGTTATCAGACCCCTATTAGTAGGGGAGCTGAAGAGGGGATTTTGGGATTTACTCCAGCGCGTCAGATTAAGAGATAGGGGACACCTTGCGCTGTGTTGAATACCTACACCAAATCTTAGCTTCGTGTATAGAGCTGGGAGTAGCCAATCAAAATATTTCTAACACATATTTGTTAGGTAAAAATACTCGAATTCGTCAGAATAATGTATGATGAGTACATTAGATGTAAATAAGTGTGATTATCAACGATTTGAGCCAGAAGCAAGGAAAAGGCTTTCAAGTCACCTGGATCCACTTTAATTAGGTTATTTTTTTTTAATAATTTGAAGATGCCAGGTAAAGCACTCTCTTTAATTTTGTTACGTATTGGAAGTAAAGATCTTAAAAAAAAATTGAAAACCTTTTGCCACCGCTGAAGAGATGGACATAATGTAACCTTTTTTTACATCCACTTAATCTTTAAAGCTGACTAAGTAACGACGACGCTCGAGTAACTAAACATTTAGCATCTTCGGCTCCCCTACTATATGTATAGATTTATGAATATGCCTATGGGAGCTTGCCGATTTTAAGATGTTCATTGCTATTATTAGTTTAATTAATATAAAAAGACAATATAAAATCGGCAAGCTCCCACAAGCATGTCCATAAATCTATGAATATATCTATAATACCGGTGAAGGTCGATGTTCTACGGTCTCCACTACCATATGTTGTATATTATAAACCTTTACAGTTTTTATCCGACTGCGAAAAAAAGAGGTTAACGGTATAGCGCAATAACCGACATACGCGCGGGCGGAGCCGCGCGCGGAAAGCTAGTATATATATAATAATTTTATTTTGTAAATAAATACTTCATAAAAAACAATTACACAAGACATTTATATTTGCTATTATTCTCAAGAAACTAGCTATACTCTTAAATATTGGTCCTATACACAGTGACAGTTATAAAATAAAATACTAAACCCCTGCTACCTGTATTTTTGCCTTGGAGGAAATATTAAGGTGCACTGGAATATGTACAAGCACAGGTGTACATGCACTCCATTTTTTGACTCTGAAAATCCGGTGATACTGACAGACACGACCGGTGAAACATCGGGCGCAGGACCGAAGGCTTGTGTAGGCTGGTGCTATCTTAGGCACACCACCAACTTCCTCATGTTATTTTTCGACCTCGGTTCGGTTCGACCTCGGAGGCTAGAGGCGAACATGCTATTCCCTAAGCTACTGAGGCAGTCATACCTGTTTTGTAAGCGACATTCGTTTTTTTAAACAATTTTAAGGATAAAACAGTGTGCAGTGGTTTTGTCCCTTTCAGTATCTGCCTAAACCTTTGATTAATAGAACCGTAATAACTAATCAGCCAATTATTTTCCAGCGGTACCCTTAACACCATTACATCCACCGGACATGCTGAAATACTTCCTAAACGATTCCTACACATCTTTAGTAATATGCACTCAAGAGTACGAGAAAATTCTCAGGCCTATAACTCTAGATATTAGTCGACCGCTCTTGATAACTGGAAGAGAGAAAGAACTAACTGCACAGTTGTATCAGCCGAATACTTCATTCTTGAAACCAAAGGCTGAAGGTATATTGAATGATGTGGGGAAGTCAAATACTTGGTACGGACAGAATGAAGCCCTCATCATTTATACTAGTGGTAAGTACATCTTGCAATATACTTTGACGGATTCCAGATTTGCCGTTTTTGGGTTATGTGCCTCAAAAGTTAAAAATGGAACCCTTGTAGGATCACTCTGCCTGTCACAGCCCATTTCCTCTGCAACTACTGAACCGATTGAGTTTAAATTCTTATTATTTATATAAATTATTTTTAAATGAAACTAGTCAACCCGACTGATAAAAGCCATCTAACGCCATAAGGTTACATTAAAAAAGTTTATATTGTCAAATGCGACAAGCTGCTATCCAAAAGTTCATATAACCGTTAAGTTTTCTTAAATTATCTAGTTATCCTCGCACTTTTCTTATTTATTTCTTTCATAAAACCCACAACGAATATAATAAAAATGGAATTATTGAAGGCCAAGGGAAATAAATTTATTTTTTATATAATAATAAAAACCTTTATAAGTATGTAAAGAACTGCTAGTTGAATAGCAAATAGACTCGTTATAAAGGCGTTATTAACACGCATTAATTATATTGTTTTGTGTGAATATTTTTTGGTCATGCACACCTAGTAACAAAACCTACAATTAGCATCCAGATACTAATAAATTGTTTAACAAACCTATTATACCACAATAGTACAAATGTGAGATTTTATGATATACCTAGATATGTATGTATTATCTCACTTCTTACGAAGGTTTTTTTTTTATTTTATTTATTTTTTAAAAAGATAGTACAGTTCTTAATCTTTAAGATGCCACATAAACTCATTCGAGTTTTACCGTGCATCAGTATCATCGACATAATTACTTAATATCTATGTTTATACATATTTACTATTTAGTAGGGTAGATGACAAAAAGAAATAGTAAAGTGGCTAATATACTAATCACTATCTCTGCTGCTGGCATTACCAACCTACCCGCTCACAATAGTTTTTTTGTCACGGAGACCTTTATTGATAAAATATATAGACAGGTTGTTGATAAAATAATCGTTTTTGTATGTCAACTACAAAAATGACAAGAGAATGAAGATTCAAAGAAAAAGTGAAGTTTGTATGGATATCTGGAAGTATGGATATTTGTGGTTGTTTATTTACTCGTTTGGTTGTTTCATTAGAGAGATTGGAGATTGTTGTTAGAGATTAGACGCCGACGGTTTATCGTGTTCTCCGAGGCGCGGGGATATCACAATATCAGCTTCCTAACTGCTGAGAAATTAGATAAATCCTAGTTTTAGTCCACGAGCTGGAGGCGAGACACAACAATGAGCCAGTTAAAAAATTTGATGGTCTTTTCAATTAGCCTCAAGGGTTATTGGTTGAACCCCCAGTTTCTTGGTTGAACCCAAAAAACCGTTTAATGAATGATAATGACACCTGTCTTTAATTTTTTAATTCAGGAACTACAAGCAAGCCCAAAGGCGTGGTCTGGACCCACGACATGCTGCAGACGCAAATATCTTCACTGCATACCGCGTGGCAGTACTCCTGCTCAGATGTGGTACTGCATACACTGCCACTGCATCACATACACGGGCAGCTCAACTCTTTAAACGCTTCTCTCGCTGCAGGAGCCAGGTAATTGAAAGGAGCAACTTGTAAATCTACATCTACACTTATCATAAAGAGGAAAGATTTGATTGTTTGTTTGTTACGAATAAACGAAAACCTACTGGGCCGATTTTAAAAATGCTTTCATCATTTGAAAGCTACATCTTTATTGAATAGCATAGGCTATATTATATGCTGAAAAAGTTAGGGATCCGTGTGAAAACTGCGATAATGTGACCCAAAAAAACAACGATAAACATCATTACATCGAGTAAGGTGCGGAACCTATTGACAATAGAGCAAAGTGATGTACTACAGTTTTATAGAGGATGGAAATAACTACAAAAAGTAATAGAGACGTTAGAAAGCTGAAGTAATAGAGATGATTTTTAACTAAAAAGATTGTTGGGGTTAGAATATTACATGAACAGATGGTTCTGTCTGTCAGTTCATCCAACAACTAAGAGCAGTCTGTTAGTAATATAAATCTATTTTTTTCTTTTGTCTATACAGAATCCGAATGCTGCCATCCTTCGTGTCTCACAACGTGTGGTCCCGTCTCCTTGGGATGGGAGAACGGGACGAGACTAAAGTGACAGTGTTCCACGGTGTCCCTGCGATGTACGCCCGCCTTATAGCTGACCATGAACGAATGTTCGCTGACCAGAAGACTAAGGATTATGTTAAGAGCACACTGGCTGGACGGATGAGGTTAATGTGCGCGGGTTCTGCGCCACTACCGTCTTCTATGTTCTTGAAGTGGGAAGAGGTTGGTATAACCCACATCAATCTTTATTGAAAAACGAATCGATTCATTGAAATTAGGTAACGCCTGAGAGTTTAAAAATAAGTACCTACAATATGAAGGTGGTGGTCGCCATAAAAACATCGGTATCGCTGACGGTATTGAGGAGATATTATTTTCCTAAGTAAGAACTTCTTTGCTCCGGCTTCATTTTTATCAGGTTTCCACCCTTCGCCACTGGTAACATAAAAGTAGAAAAAGACTGAATACTGACTGACTGTTATATCAACGCACAGCCCAATCTGCTGGGTTTAAATACTACAAATTTGCACATAGGTTCCAGGTGAGGTCTAAGGGTGCGCTAAGAAATGGTTTGAAACTCACATAAAGTAGGTAGTGAAACAGGGACCTCGCGGGCAAAACCGCTGGCGGAAGCTAGTGCCTTTTATGTTTGGGTAAAATATTATTGTATTCATTAAAATTTCTTTTAGAATTCTTTCTTTATTACAAAATACATTTATTGAAGTTGTGTTTTTAATTACTTCCATTCAGATCTCAGGCATACGACTTCTTGAACGCTTCGGTATGTCAGAAGTGGGGATGGCGCTAAGCAACCCGTACCGGCCTGTGGAAGCCAGAACCGTGGGTTGTGTTGGCATACCACTACCTGGGGTATCTGCTAGAATCGCTGCTGTCCAAGAGGATACCGGGGATGTAATACCACTGGTGACAGCGGAAGGACCGGCTGTGGATACACAGGTTGGTGCAAAAAGGTTGCTTTTTGATGCTGGCAACTTTGGTTTTCAAAGCAGGGGAATGTGTATAAAAGAGCCAGGCTTTGAAAGAGCCGATAAAAATAAATAGTAAATACAGCCGATATGATTTTTACTCACAAAAATATGACATTTATGTTATGATAGTTCTACTAACTGTCATATTTTTGTGAGTAATAGTTATCCAGTGTTGCTTTGTAATAATAATAATAATATAGTGGGACATTTATACACACGCCCATCTGGTCCCAAACTAAGCAGAGCTTGTACTATGGAAACCATATAACTGGTAATATACTACATAAAATACTTTTCTTTTGTAAATACATACTTAAGTATAGATAAATACACCCAGACTCCAGACAAACAAGACATCAAGATGAAAAGAAATTACAAATGTGTATAAAGTTATTATATTATTTTCTATCGAGTAATATTGGATTTTGGAGGCTATTATTTAAGTACGAACATATTTTATTAGGTTCTGATAAAAAAAAGCTGTGTTTAACTTGTTTAAACGCGTGTATATGTCTACATACTGTCCTACCACAAGCTAATTTGTTCTTTGTCCTTGAACTAACCAAAGTCGACCAAAATTAGCTGTCTTCTCCGATACTTTGTCTCCCCGCCTACTTTTGACGATTACAATTTCATACTAAATATTTGTAGAAAGTGGCGTCTAGAAGGTATTTAGTCGGTGTGTATGAGAAAGTAAAAGAACTTTATTTTTCCCTATAGATAAGCCTGGAACGCCTCGGCATGCCTACAAAGGACAATACATCAGAAGGGGCTGAATGGAAGTCGCCTGTGGTCACTAAACACGTGGACACCAAAGACAATATCTACCAAGGAGAGTTGTTAGTTTCTGGACCAGCTGTGTTCACTAGGTAAGATTTTATATTAGGTACTAATTACTCAATTATGTGTCATATCGGATACGAAATGAAGTGATCCGACATAGAACTAAGGTAATCGACATAGCTCACCGGATTAGTAAGCTGAAGTGGCAGTGGGCCGGTCATATCTGCCACAGAACTGACAACCGCTGGGGTAAACGAGTTCTTGAGTGGAGACCACGAATTGGCAAACGTAGCGTAGGACGCCCTCAGACTACTAGGTGGAGTGACGATCTGAGCAGGGCGGCTGGCAAGAACTGGATGGGAAAAACCGCGGTTCGTGCTCAGTGGCTTACTTTAAGAGAGGCCTATGACCAGCAGTGGACTAAAATAGGCTGATGATGATGATGATGATGGCATGTGTCATAATACCTAACGAAACTCAGATATGACATTATAGCAATTCTGAATCGCACAAGCAAAGATAACAGTTTGTCGAGTCTACTGGGATCTAAACGATTTACCTGGGATGTTGTCGGCGATTAAAAAGGCGAAGTGAAAGTAACTAAGAACACAGCCATCTGGCGGGTATTTAAATAATTAACCCTTCAACTGACCACACTCTAATATTACAGCTTTTTCCAAAACAGAACAAATCCAATGTCGATTTTCAGGGGTAAAATATCGATTCACTGAATCGATTTAGTGCTACATATCGATTTAAAAAATCATTTTTGTTGCCCGACATATCGATCCTTCGATTAATCGATCTCAGATCGCCATCCCTAAACAACTTCCCGACAAGAATAGTCGGTAGGGAACCGCTGTCGCCGGGCATCATACCTCTTACGGCCCGAAGATCTTCCCTTTCCACTGGTGTCTCCTCACTGGTGACCCCGACTTGATAACATAGCATCACGCCTGTATAACCCGAAGGTGTAGGCACAGGTGAATAATAATCACTCTTCGCCGTATAGTATGAAAGTGTTTTACTATATTATTATTATTATTTAGAATTTCAATAAAACTTTTAATGAAAATGACATTTATTGTATAGTTAGATGACCTCATAACAAAAATAGACCCTCGTAAGACGCAAAACCGAACCTTTAGATCCGCCTATAATAATAATTTGGGTTACTATTTTTGGTATTTTACTGACGCAACAACAGATTTTATTTTTAGCGAATGTCAAAGTTGAATTTTATGTAACTTGCCAATATTTTCTTAGTTGGTAATAATTTTACGAGCGCCACATCCCACATGCCCACACATCTTTGTGTGAATTGTTTCATCACCGCTGTTAAATATTGGTGAAAGAAAACATCGTGAGGAAACCAGCATTTCTAAGAAATAGTCATTCGAGGACATATGACATCCACCCACCCGCTTTTGGCCAGCGTGTGTTTATTAAGGCCTAACACTTTCTCAACTCGTAAGATAGTTGAGAGGAGACCCGTGCCCAGCAGTGGGACACTAAAAAGGGTTGAAGTGATAGCAGTTTGTCGCTAGTCTTAAAATAATGTTAGAGCATACAATGGTTCTTTCTTTTCTCAGATACTGGAACAAACTACCCCAACTCGACGCCAAAGAATTCACACCCGACGGCTGGTTCAGAACAGGCGACACAGCGGCTTACGAAGACGGGAACTTCAAAATACTTGGCAGGACTTCTGTTGACATTATCAAGACTGGAGGGTACAAAGTAAGTGCGTTACAAGTAGAATCAGCTATCCTGGATCATCCGAGCATCAGTGATGCCGCAGTTATAGGTGTGGAAGATGAGAACTATGGAGAAATTGTGTCAACTGTAGTGGTACTTAAAGAACAAGCAAAATTAACGTTAAAAGAGTTGAAAGATGAAGCAGGGAAGAAATTGGCGCCGTATCAACTGCCAAAGACTATGTTAGTTGTGGATCAGATGCCGAGGAATGCGATGGGGAAATTAGATAAGAAGGAGATTCGGAAGCAGTTCGCGAGTAAATTGGTCCTGACTAATAAATAGTCTGAAGAAAATTAATATTGTATCAGTTTGGTTGGAGTTTCGCAGTAACTGCCGAAACGGGTTTTAAAGGAAATGTGATCACATTTGTATGGTTGAGCCAGTCAATGGTGTATCAATTTTGGTAGGTTTATTTGAATCGTATGAATTTAAACCACGAACTAGTGCAATAACGTGTTACCCAACCAAAATTGATAGGCCACCGAGTAGATCAAGAATGAATAAAATCATGTCCTTCTGATTAGTAAAGATGGATGTTTGTTACACTAAATATATAGGATGACTGGTAATTAGTGTAAAATACTTTACCACGTAGTAGTACTCATGATTACAAACAATTTTCCCAGAAAACTTTTCTTAAAACAACTTTTATAAATTTAAATTCGCTATTTTTTATTGAGCCGCACAGATACGTCGATAATGGTGTGTAGAGGGAGGGGGGGGGGGGGGGGGGGAGACACACATCTCGCACCGTTATGATCGACGTCTCGTCGAATAAACTGCCAACTGTCTTCTCAATCGCGTACTCAAAACTAAGTTTTGTCACTCTGACTCACTCTCGGGTCAAATACCTTTTTTTTTGTTTACCGGGGGAAAATCCTTTATGGATCCTAGATGGTATGTGGGACTCCATACTGATTACCAGAACTAAAACCTCCCCTGGTGTTCTTTCTCGCATCCTAGCCAGGGTATCACGGGAACCACAGGTGACACAACCGTGATATCGCATCGCGTCAAATACCTACGAGTTCTGTGTTAGTGGTCACTATCTCACTCTGACCACAGAGTCATCTCTCTTGTCTTTCGAGAATGGTAAAAAGAAGGAGAGAGAGGGAGAGAGTGAAAGAGATAGACATTCTAGTAGGTGTAAGAAGTGTGGTCTCCATTTTTACCTTTAACTTTTAAACAAGTATAAACTTTCTGACGTGCGTGGACCTTTTGATATTATTCTGACACTAAATATATTTGCATATTTCTTTGGATAATTATAAGCATAAAGACAACATCTCGTCCATTTAATCTAATTTCGTTTAGTAATAAATATGTATGTATGTTAAATTTTTATTTAATGTTTGTGTTATTTGTGCTTTCCGAACAAAAATAATATGAAATAATATAATACATACATTCTGCCCTGATATGGCAAAAGGTGGCTACGTGCAGAAAGTTGATTTCGAGAAAGGTGGGTGGGTCACTATCTAGGTAAATAGCTGACGATATCTCGGGAACGAATAAACTTAGAAATATAATTCCAAGATGGGTAGATGCGCAATCGTTTACTTAGTATGCTGGTTATAATAACTCATTTTCGTAAAAATTACGTTTAGCCGCCTTCTTCCATATCACGGCAGCATTATTAATACTAATAAACTGTGAAAAGAATGAGACCTTTGGACGGAGTTTATAAAAAAGCTAGTCTTTTAAAATGGGACACTTTTTAGAAAGAAAAGAAGTGACCGTGCGGCCAATATTTTTTTCATTAGTTCTTAGTACCTTAGAAAGAAAAGAAAGAAAAACATTTATTTGACAAAGACAGGACACACAAAATTAAATAATAAAAAAGAAACACATAGAAAGAGAAAAAAAAAGACATAAATGTAACAGAAGAAAAAAAATTAAAAATAAGAGTAGGTAAGTGTGACCTATCAGTGTCAAACATGGACATTGCTCAGTAAACGCTGTAAGTACCTGCTAGAGGCGACCCACAACACTGATTTTCAGCAATGTCCATATTCCCACAGTGTACCGCCAGGCGCCAAGGTTGGCAACAGAAAAGGTTGCCTTACTAATGTAACTTTAGATATATGGCATATAGCTAAACAGAAAAAGATTTTGTAATTGGATTTAACCCACCAACGCAATACCTGCTACTCCTGTAAGCCAGGATCAACAGCTATACCGTTAGGAGACTCGGGATTTGCACCCGGTCAAGTCTCGGGACACCTAAACTGTCTTGGATCCCTCACGAATTTAATTAGAAAGATAATAGAAGATACAAAGTAAGATTGTCCACTTCCCTCCAGGCAAAGCGGGAAACGGCATAGAGAAAAAGGAAAGGTTTAAATTGCCTCATCAAAATCGACTTAGCATGGGTTTATCTACCTAAAATGAAAGGACATCAAATAAAATTGTGATCAGGAATTTGTACTCCTTGATTTTTGTGTTTAGTTTTAATTTTCAACACAATGTACATTGTTTTCTGAAATAAATGACGTATGAAGCTTATAAGGCTTTTATGAGTAAGGGGGTTAAAGTCTTAGGTCAAACTTTAAGGCTTCGGTCGCACGATCATTTCATCTCTTTCGCACTTGAGTTACACTCGGCTATGAGTAGAGAACACCAGTACACTGCACTACATTATTTCCTTGTAACAATACAAAAAGTCATACTTAGGTACAATAAATGTTAGATGAGGATTTTAAGACAAAGACTGACATCAAAAAGTTGTTGAATTGTCTGTAGTTATATAAATCTAGGTATATTTATAATAGCAAATACAATTTGCCCGCTTCCGTTGTTAGGATTATGTGATGTCTGCTTAGTTTTTGTTTATGGAATAGTTGAAACAAATCGCACTGACTTCAGTGTGTTAATAATGATTTATAACCCGCTCAATCGCTTTTGATACAGTCTAGAAAATATATTCTTTGAAACAAAAAATAATTATCAAAATCGATCTTTAAATGGCGGGATTATTGTGTTACATACATACAAAACAAAAACATACAGTCGAATTGAAAACCTCTTTCTTTCTGAAGTCGGTTGAAAAGATACTTCAACCTGTGAATAAACATTGCTGTGGGGGGGATGCTTCGTATGTTCACACTAAATTTAGTGCGCGTGCGTCGCATATGCGGTGCACTTCTATGCATAGGTATAATAAAAATGACCCCCATATGCGCAACACGTGCACGTGCACTAAACTTAAGCCCTATTTAATTAATTATCAAAATCTTCAATATCACCTATTTTTAAGTTTCCTAAGCCAATGAGACATATTTATAAATGTTTTTCTTTGATATTTTAGTTTTATTACAAGGATTTACTTAAAAATCTAGAAAAAACATAATAATAATATGTAGTAATAGTTTATTGTTCCTGTTGTGTTACTTAATTTTTACGACTGACACAAATTATTTTACTTATTTATAGTTAATGTATTATAGTTAATTTAATGTTGAATAAAAGACATGTTTATTAAATCTACTTTAATTTATTACTAAAATGTACTAAAAACGTAACGGCGCACACGCCTGTATTACCCGATTGTACATTAGGCTGGCACGTCCCATCGTAGGTTACATCATTGCATAACATAAGGTAAGTTGTAGTCAAGCTCTAGCCTATTCAAGAATAATAAAGGGTAATATATCACTCACGTTTGAATGGCTACGTTTAAACCCCATATGTATTAAGGGGAGAGCCTATTGCCGTTCATCTGGCGCTAACTTCGAGATTCTTCTAAGATTTTTCTAATTATAGTTACTAAAATCTTCTTTTTTCTAAAAAGTAAAACTTTAATCAGAGCGTAAACTTTGAGAAATATTTATTTTAGTACTAGACTTATGTTTTAGAACTAAAAAATGAAAGTAATCGCTAACGAAAGATGTTTACTACTAATACTGATTGTACGGTCACACACACGCCGCTGTATCAGCTGTACGCTCGCAAGGGTCACTGACCACTAATTTTACACCGCGCGCTTTCATCGATATTATTATGAATAGATTTTATGTCAAGAATAAAAAGATTTAAAAAATATTGAACAATTAATCGAAGAATGTTCTATTATTGTAGGGTTGCCATATCCTAACTATGAAGTCCAGGATTTGAAGGTAGAAATACCAGGACATTTCGGTTTAAAGCCAGGACTAATAACACATGTATACTGTAAACCAGGTCAATAAAACCAGGGCCTAGTGAAACGATTGGAGATCGTTTTCAGTAGTGGCGCGCCAATTTTAAAACATAATCCATAAGGACAATGTTTAAAAACTATCCAGGACATCCTAAAAAGCAGGACATGGATGGTTGGCAACCCTATAATACTATTAAAGAACCACCAATTAAAATTTGCGCCCTGGTTTTAAAAAGTTTTCCTTGTTTAATCGTAACATTGGTGTAATAGTTACTATTTTTATTCATTTAGAATATGTTAAATACCACGAATTTATTTTCTTGAACCCGTATTGACATTTTAAATTTTGCTCTAAAAATACTATCAGGTTTTAATAGTATCTATTGTTTTAGTGATACCTATAGCACACATTTTTTATTGTTACATTTTAACTTAGTATCTTGACAGGTTCATGATAGTATTTAGGTTCTCTTAGTAGTCTATGATAGTACCTATCTTTTGTCGTATTAACAACTCGTACTAAGGGCACCTTCCTTTCCCCACAAGCCAAATCCTTAAACGCTCTTATTCCCCACAGAGTCATAATTCCTTACCTACGTGTTGTAGGTACTACTTGTTCACATTTCGTAATTCCTTCGCTTCGCTTTATTACTTGGGTGTAATTTTCCGTAGGCTGTAATTCGATTTTCACACTGGAGTGTTTTTCACTTTAGTAGCATATAATCCTAAAGTATGTAGGTAGGTACGTCGTTTGTTTTTCAAAAACTTAAATTTGCGTATTCTAAGAAACTTCTTGCAGCTGTCGTAGAGTTTAATAGACATGGCGGACTGAACGAAGCATAAGCTATAGAATTCGCCCAGCTTGAATATGTAGCCACTAAAGTAGCCATTATCCCTAATGCTGTTACTATCAAAGCTAGAATTACATCATACCATTTTATACGATACTCGTCTATTAACGCTAAAGTCATTTCTTCTTTAAAAGTTTTATACTCGGTTTCGAAGGCATCCGTAATAATTGGCGCCAAATCGCTATTTTGTTGAAATTTAGCGCCATTTTGGAAAATGTTGCCGCTATTTAGACTTTCTTTTTTGATGCCCATTTTGATGATAGCTTTTAGATTGAGTTTGGTTTTCATGTAACATAGTCTTAGGAAAAACACTGGGGGACAAATGAACATGATTGGACCAGTTAAGGTGGAACCTACGAGGCCCATTACTAAATCAAATCTTGGAACAGACTCTGCTAAGAATATGGCTAAACCTAGGATGCTGGTCCGGACTAGACACCGCTTGAAGCAAAAGTCTGAAAAAGAAAAGAAAATTTCATAATTTTTTTAAAAATAGTTTTAAGAAGAAACTGACTGACTGACATATCAACGCGCAGGCCAAACGGGTGAGACTAGAGACTCCAAATTTAGCACATAGTTCCTTATTAGGTCTAGGGTGAAGTCTATTTTTCAAAACTTACCCCTAAGGGACCACGCGAGTGAGGTCGCGGACGGAAGCTAGTTGACTATTATACCTAGTTGTTATTTCTCGGCACTGGTCCGTAGTCAGGAAGCCGGTGGCCCCTTGACTCGGAATACATATAATAAGCCAGTTCCACCGGACTCTGAGACTGAAGGAATAGAGAGTAGGCACCTACACCTCAAACACGGCGCAAACACTTGTCATTACCTACTATAATATTTACTGTGTACTTGGATAAAACTGACTGCCATTACCAGACCTACCTATATACCGCACGACGAGGGAGATTCGGAAGATCCAACGTGGAGTATTTATATAAAAATAGCTACATTTAAACAAATCATAATAATGTGTATACTCGTACGTACTTCTTGGGATCTTCAGCAAGTCTTCAATATGCTGGAAGAGCACCGAGTTCCCAACTGCGCTGGAGAGGCACAGCTGCACCGTCACCAGCAGAGCCACCAGGTACAGTGGAATACTCGATGGGATGGCTGCAACAATAAGATCACGTGATGTAATAGCTACCAAGAAGTAACCCTGGAAAGGTAACGGTGATTCATCACTGCTACATTTTCAGGGTATCAATCTTCTCTTGTAAAGGTCAAGTTTTAGGTCAAATACAGTTTCCAATTGGATCAGAATCAAATTATGTAAGAATTAATTGTTAATAGACTTCCAAATTCGAAAACCAGTTTTCAACTTGAGGGTAGCAAATTAAAAACTGCTACATTTTCAGGGTATCAATCTTCTCTTGGAAAAGTTAAGTTTTAACTTAAATACCTACAGTTTCCAATTGGATCAGAATTCAATTAGGCAAGAATCAATTGTTAATCGACTTTCAAATTCGAAAACCAGTTTTTAATTTGCAAACCTGCCTTCTGACATGGTTTGGGACAAAATTTATTCAAGAATACTTACTCTGCAGTATATTCCCGTTGACATTAGTGCCATATCTGAAGGCAGCTAGCGTAGCAGTGACTGCGAACATGCAGCCTGTTATACCGAAGCCTCCGAGGACCGCTGAATTGATCTTCCTACTATCTTTCATGTCCACTTGAAGTGTCAACAGCATGGGGTGGATGTCGAACTGAATGGAAAGTTACCATTTAAAACTAGGCCGTAATTATTCCCAACTAAATCTAACTCATTTTCTAGCAATAAATAAATAAATATTCTGGGACATCAACACACACGGACATCTGGTCCCAAGCTAAGCAGAGCTTGTGTTATGGAAACCAGATAACTGGTTTAAACTATACATATTATACTTTTTCTTTTGTAAATATATACATAGATATTTACACCCAGACTCAAATGTTCATCACTCATTTTACAAACACAAATGTTCATCACTAATGCTTGTCTCGGGTGAAAATCGAACCCACAACCTGCGGCGTGAAAAGCAAGCATCTTACCGACCACGCCACCGGCCCGTCAATCTAACTTATTTTCTAGCAATTTCTGTAGGTATATCATAAAAAAATTTACTGCAATGCAGTAGACCGTTGGATTGAGCTAACTGATTCCTGGATCCGCTTTAGCTCTGAGTACAGATCTCCTCTTTTATTTCATTAGACTGAGGTTTAGGTGATGTTACCTACACATAGTTGTGTTCACCTGGAACGCCAGAATCCCGTAAGCAGTAAGGAACTCCTGCAATCCTGGATGTATGTCCAGGACATTGTCTTCAGGTAATGGAGACACATCATCGCGTAGTATGCACGTCCAGGTGGTGATCGCCACGGTGCTGACCACGAATACTGATGATAATGCTATCGGCCTGGAAAATAGACTGGATTAGCAGTCAAGCACTGTGGCGCAGCGGTATCGGCTTCAGTTTTGAAATTTACAGGTTTAATACGATTCCGGTCGTGCTCACACAATTATTTCGTGAATTATTTCTTCGCCGCGGCACAATATCTATAGATAGACCGTTTAACTCGCGTATCGCCTATCGCCAAGATTCTGACTCCTCAAGCTGCACAGACAGTGATGATGATTCAAGCGATATTAGTGACGAATAGTCTTACATCACTTTTATCTGTGGTTAAATAGTTCTTTAAGAGATTTAATTAATGTTTTATGACTTTGTACCTCAGATGGTGATACGCGAGTTAAACGGTCTATACCTATGTCTATATATAATACTTAGGTAGGTACGTAATTTAAGTTTTCTTGAGATCTACCTAAACAGTAACCCCCTTCATAAACCTATTACAAGCTCATTATAGCTAAGATAGGTTTATAATTCGTTTGTCTTTGTCTGTCATCTTGACATTTATATAAACTAGTATCTACATTTATTCACCGAATGCCTTGCATGACCCTAACCTACCTAACAACTTGTAATGTCACAAGATATTTTGCATGAGACTTCCATTTATCTACTTTTCTAGCCTGACTATTAAATACAGCGCCAAGTGGAGCGACTGGCGATTTTGTCGTACACAGGCTACACATCAATCTATAAGGATCCAGTATAAGCTGATCTCTCAATGTACGAAAATCCTATAATATGCGAGATCAGCTTATACTGGAAAAGTATAGCTTGACTTTACATTAGGGGCACACCACAATTTGTAGCTGTGTGTGCCTGCAATGAAAAGGTAGAGAAATGGACGAAAATTGAACAAAAAAACATTCATGTTTTTGTCACATAAACGCGACACGTGCGCTGGTAAAACAAACAAACTTGTCGCATTATGCGGCATTGGCGCCCTGGGTGGTTTAAAGGTTAATTGTCTTTCTTATTGGTCCAGTCCAGTAGCATGTCCCAATTCCAATCAATAATTTACATCAACTTTAAAATCAGGTCGTTAATGTAAATCTAGTTGCATAAATTCGCGAATTATCATTGCTCGCGACATCAATGTAAACCTTGTCTAGATATGTGTTAATTTTAATCGTGCATAATTTATACCTTTCATAAGTTCAGTGCATCAAAATAGAACAGACCTTGGTAATGACGTACCTATGTTTAAGAACAGGTCTATCATCTAAGCTAGTCTAAGTATGTATGTGCACAGATAATTAATACTAGGTATACTAGTAGTATGTGATATAATTTAGCATCTTTTATTTTTATTTTTAGCTTATGACCTCAGCAAAAATACTTCCTTTATAAACCGTAGGTATAACTTAGTTTTCGGGCACAATTCTAAAGTTCGAGCTGCTGCTACGATTCTCCAACAGTGGGACACTAAAAAGGGTTGAAGTGAAGTGAGTGGGGGCTAATGACTTACTTCATATCTTTAGGGGATCCAAGCCACATCACTGGACACAGCAGTAACGCCAAGATGATCATCCACACGCAGTATGAGATGCCAATAGACCCGGCCGATATCTTCCACCAGAATATCTGCAGAGTCTGCGAAGCTGGTGAAGAAATTGGTCAGATTTAGATTGATTTTATTCATAATCCTTATCAGGTACTGGGGGCTGAGTCACCTTCGTCCGAGGGTGTACATCTACGGACGTAATTGGATATAATTGAATCCCCACACGTGGTACCCGGGTGGTGCAGATCAGGTGACAATCAACTGGTGGTGGACTTCGGTCGTGGTTAGTCACCAACCACCTGCAAAAACCGCACCGCCAAATGGCCGTGCGTGCCGTTCCAGTGCGATGCCTGGTGACACCATGCAAAGTGGTGGGTCGGAATTGTTACTCCTTTAAGGTTTCTAACCATAAGGAGGCTCATTCCATTGCCACATTCTCACCGAAAATATTAGTAATCACAAGTGAATCGGTATACAAGGTTGGCGCGTTTCATCTTAGACTACATCAGCGCTTAACATCGGGCAAGTTGTAGTAAAACGCTAGCATATTTCAGAATTTAAAAACATAATTCTGAAACTTATTTAACTTCTCTAATTTATTCTGTAAACGTAACACTCGTGTGCAAAAGACTACCTATAATAAAATTAGGCACTCCAGACCCGAACACCGCAGCATCGATGAAGAAAGTCACCAGATTCTTCGCATGTCTCCCGAAAGCCAGCTCAGCTATAGCTGCGTATGGAAATCTAGAAATAAAAAGAATTCTTAGAAGCCTTAAATTTTAAGGTAACTTTAGTCGTGCGAGTATTTCCCAAAAGTATCATCAAAGGTCATCATCATCTACCTATAGGAACAGTCCCCTTTTGGACTTCCCCGTTACACTGCTGAGTCAGCAGAGGTTTGAACTCTACAAATCGCAAACTCAATGTCTTGACTAGAGCTTCCACATCTATCGCAATCGATGGTGGAGTACAAACAAGCTCACCTATTCTTCTCTTTGATAAGCGGTGCAATTTCTTGAGCTAACAGCCAACTCCTGCCGAGCAACACAGCTGTGTACAGCTGCAGCCCGAACACTGATAGCACCATAGGAAACCCGTAGACACCTGGACAAACAGCTTTATAAATACCTGGACAATCATCTGGCGAGCCCATTCGGTCACACCGAATGGACAGTTACTTACCAAAAATCATAGCATGTATATATTCCTGCAATAGGTAAGTTCTGGATAATCAAAAGCAAAATAAGCAGTTGCTTAGGGTATCACGTCATGGGGGGCACACAGAATTGGCATTAAATAATTAAAATATTTTGTTATCAAAAAATATAAAGACAGTATGTAACTAATTTGCTCCCCGACCATCACAATGATTGTAAAACTTCGTCTTCATCAAGTACAAAATTATCTTTAAAGCGCGTGCTGTTTCTTTTGTCTAATGGCAGAAAAGCTGTAAACGTTGTTTATAGGGACGTTTTGTAAATGTACCTCAATGTATTTAGTATCAGCACTGCACCCGTGCAAAGCCGGGGCGGGTGGCTAGTAACTTTATAACTGGTATACAAGAGGATAAGAATGTACCCGGGAGAACGCTGCCGATAAACTGCTGCGCAGTTTGGCAGGCCTTCATTTTAAGATAAAAGTTGTATCTTCTTGTTAAGAAATAATAAAAAAAGCAATAAAGGGGGGGGGGGGGGTATTTATAACTCCTCACCACATGATATCACACTTTGTGGTAATGTTATAACAGGAAACACTCCAAAGAGGTCCACGATGCAGAGAATACAGAACAGCACGCTGAGACCCCCCGTGGTCTCGCCTACAGTGTAGTCACGATGATTGGACACCGTGGTGGTGGACTTGAGGCTTCCACCCTGCCCGAACTCCAAGAATGGTAGCTTCATTGCTAGATCATCATTCTGCAACAAGATAAATAACATAACACTCATACCCTTATTACCCGAAGGTGTTGGCAGAGATGAATTTATCGCACATTTCGCCAGCTATGTTTTGGT
Organism: Meganola albula; assembly: GCA_936450015.1. Taxonomy (NCBI): domain Eukaryota; kingdom Metazoa; phylum Arthropoda; class Insecta; order Lepidoptera; family Nolidae; genus Meganola; species Meganola albula. The sequence goes on from OW388164.1 coordinate 6,878,282, forward strand.
CTCATAAGAATAGGGGGCGAGGCTATTGCCGTATATCGGGTGCAATTCTAAACTACGAGAAGCTACTTAAATTAATTTAACTAACTATGTAACTTTGTTATGACTTTTGCTCTACCCACGATTCTAGATCGGGTCCTCGCGGCATGCTTTAACTATCGCTAGACCACCAAGACAGTTTTTAACAACAAAAACAATTAAATACACACTGGAATTAAATCAAGGACTTGACAAAAATGTAATCAAGAGCCCTTTAGTGTTCCACGATTGGGCACGGGTACGGCTAAGGCATTAACTCTCTCAACTAACTTAAGAGTTGAGAGAGTTTAGGCTTTAATCAACACACGCTGACTAAGTACGGGTTGGTGGATGTTACATGACCACAAATGACTAACAAATTCTACAACATGCATTTTCTAACGATGGTGTTCTTCGCGAATATTGAGCAGCGGTGATGAAAAAGTGTGGGCGCGACCTGGGATCGAACCCGTGACGGAGTTTCAAAGTCGACTCAATACCGCTCTGACACCGTTGCACTTTGCTTATATCTAGTGCATTTCAATATGCATAAAGTGACATTATTATTATTTTCTTAACTCTTAATCGTAGTTATATGTGAGGCTGGCTTTCATTGTACCTGATAACATACAAATAGGTCATAGGTGAAATGAGGCGACATTCACATTTGCTGACACCTCAAGTACTATTAAGTTCTATCTTCTTTAGTCTAATGTTTAAAAGAAGAAACTGCCTGATTGACATAGCAACACACGGCCCATATTATCGGATTCCATCATCATCATCAGCCTCGGGATGTCTACTGCTGGATTTAAGCCTCTCCTAAAAAACGCCTCAGCGGTCGATTGCCGTTTTTTTGAATTAACACAAATCACAGCATCGTTAGTTAGGTGGTAAGCGTATTAGTTACCGAGAGGTCCCGTGTTCGGATCCCGAGTCTAATAAAAAAGGAAAATCTCATAAAATCAGCTTGACGTCGGCAATTGCTCGATGGGATTAAAAATAGCTGGTGGAATAAATGTGTGTAACATTAACCTCTGCCTACACCTTCAGGTAAGTAATAAACGAGTATAAAATCCTAACTAATATTATAGATGCGAAAGGAAATCTGTCTGTCGCGCTTTCACGCCAAGACCGACCGACCGATTTGGATGAAATTTGGTATGGATATAGTTGGAGGCCCGGTGAAGGATATAGGATAGTTTTATCCGACTGTACAAAAAGTGGTTAATGGTTTAGCGCGATGAGCGACATACAAGCGCGCGGAGCCGCGGACAGAAAGCTAATTGAATTGTGGTGGTCCAGTGGTGGTAAGCGAGTTCGCTTAATAATCGCGGTTTGATTCTCGGGTCGAGTAAAAAGTGTTTTCTAATATACCTACTGACAGAATCTTAGGTCCATCTCGAAGTTAGAAATTGTGCCCGGTGAACGGCAATATTAGGTTTTTTCATCTTGAAATAGGCTTGCGCTTGACCACAACATGCCTGATGTGAAGCAATGATGCAGTCTACGATGGAACGCTCTTACCCAGTAAATACCGATTCACTCGTGACTTGAAGACCGGCAGATTATAGCTATCGGGCAACATAGATGCCGGCAGCGAATTCCACAATTTGGCAGTTCGCACAATGAAAGAAATGACAAACTGAATGCACAATGAATGGTACTTAAGGGACTTAAATACCTACCTTCGGGCATGTGTGATGCTATAACCACCCGACTGAACCATCTCAATAACTGCAGCTTTCAAATACCACAGATAATATAATACTATCAAATACCTATTGAATTTTGATTAATCAACCTGCACATCAAACTTATAACACCTCTCTTTTCTGTCGGAAGTTCAAAATACGAGCAAAGACATGGGCGGAAAACTAGTAAAGATTAATTACCTAAATCCAACGGTTTATCACTTAACACTTATCAGGATTCATTGGACGACCAATAAAATACTTTTTTAAATTGTTTCCTGCACATTATTCATTTTATCTGTATTTTAATATATACAAACTTATTTTAACGACAACTTTTTTAAATAACTATATTATTATGTCAAAATAAAAAAAATATCATTAAGATTTCAATTACCCATTATTTTAATCTAGTTTAATTTGATTAATCTTGTTTTTATTGAAAATTAATTTTAATACATATTAGGAAAACTTTGATATCAGTTAATAAAGGAGCACTGCACTATTAATTAGGACGGAAGGCGACTGTAGACTGGTCGTTGTTAGTCTATGGATCAATTGGGCTAAGCTGTAGGTACAAGCGGCGACAAAAGTGTGATTCATAAAACGTAGATGATGTATCTAATTAAATTCTCGTATCGCAGTGTTTGTAACCAAACTCCTCCGAAACGGCCCGACCGATTTTTACTAAATTTTATATCAAACTAGCGGCCCGGCCCAGCTGCGCCCAAGTAGCTTCAGCCCACTCAACAATTTACAAAAAATGTGATAAATGAAGAACCGCTCAACCGATTTTGTGCAAACTTCACATAAACCATCTACTAAATAGTTCGAACAATGCCTAAACATTTGGTTTTAAGCAGGATTTAAAAGGTGAAAAATACGCGGTACGAAGTTCACTGGAAGTACGAAGTGCAGTAACATTTCTACATTTCACAGCGTAAGGAAACTTCAGTAGGTCAACGCCGACTTAAAAATTAAATTCGACAAATAAATATTTTGGATGTGTGCGCCAACAGAAGTGTTCTCTCTATTAAACCCTTCACTCTCAAAGTCCTGTGGGACGGATTAACCGACATACGACACGACCAATATACTACTTTATACTATTTTGTATAGATAATCCTTACAATTATTTTGTGGGTGACTGTACGCGGACAGTAATTCAATATGCTTAGTAACCGCGGATCTGCGAACGTTGACATAATGTATGTAGCCCTAATGCAATAGATTTTCTTGCATAGCCCTAGGTGCTTTCTAATACCTACTTTAGTATTTCACAGGTGTGATAGGTACATTATTATTTTATTAGTAGGTATTATTTTGTGAGCTAGGTAGTTAAAGAGATACTTAACTATTGATATAATGTTACAGTATAATTTCAGAATTCAGGGAAAACTGACTTATTTTGAAAACTTGATCAAGGAATCAATCAGTGAAACAACATCTTCCGATCTGTTGTGTTGTGTTAGTCATTTTCTTTTTTTTTCCATAAAGACTAGCTACCGAGGCAACTCACATAGGTCGATTTTATCTGCTGGAAATCTAATTCAAACCATGACTATCTAAGTTGTATGTAACAAGGTATCATAAAGTACGTAAACGGCGGTATTGGGGCTTCCATTGATAATAATTTCCATCCAATGTGGTGGTCGACAAATAATTACTGATTACTATATTACTAGTATGGTCCAATGGTATCCCAGTTTCTTTCTAGTTTGAGGAACATAAAGTGTAAGTAATACTACTTCCATCTATTGTCAGTTTTGTGAATGAAATGCGAAATTATAAGTTGAATAGATGGCGCTGCCCTCAGCACACAATTTTATTTGACGTATCAATTTCCGCGGCGATCCTTTCTACGTATGCAATCGCGCGCGTATTTTTATCCGAAAATGTTAATGTCTTGCTGTTTCATTGTTAACAATAACAAACAATAAAGATCGTAAACTTTAGGAAGTTACTGAAAATATTAGAATCAAAAGTATCAAATCAAATTATTGCGATGACAGTAGTGCGCATGCTCCATTTTACGGATCGATCGAAGAACGCACAGACAGAGCAAGAATTAGCACGTTCCATCTCTTTCTCGCTCCTTCCGTGACATTTTTGCGAAACGTCGGTATAATTTTCTGTGAAAATTTATCGAAAAATCTAATTAGGGCATGGTCGGTAAAGTTTTTCACACGAAAAACCGTGAAATAAAATCATTAACCGTGGTTACCTTTTTTCGTGCCAAGTGCAACTAAACAATCAAGATTCCGCCGATACTTCAAAGCCTACCCAGTGGGTGGCTAAATTTGGTAAGTTTTGCTTATTTCACCATCTTAATATCTAATAAAATGTATATATTCATACGAAAATCGCTATTAATAACTAACGTTACATAATTTTAGTCAAAAATACTATCGCAATATGTTTCAGCGTTACATCGTGTAGGCAGATTTTTTTCCAATTCTTGAGTTATCCTCTTTTGTTAGACTTATGTTGCCTTGAAAACTCATTTGGATAGACCACAGTGTCGTTATTAAGCAGGTTGGGCATTGCTCCTGGTGTGTTGGAATTCTCGAGTAGAAGGCGATTTTTACGTCAGAAGCCTTGATTCACTCAAGTGTCTTGTAGACTGATCTATATCACATTGTTAAACGTTCTTATGACTCATAGAATACACATTTACACAGCGAAAACGACATATGACTAAAGCTTTTCCCGTATATCATTATCGGTAATTACTAAAACTGATTTCAACTTCTAAAATAGAATTAACTCTAATATTTTTAGTTTCAGCAAAGCTTGTTAGGTTATGAGAGTAATAAAAACACTCAATACTTAACATCTTTATCAGGGCATGTTATGTGGGTTAATATATATAAAGTATAATGGTGGCATCACAGATATTTTCATAAATTTATTATTAACTAGCTTTCCGACAGCGGCTTCGCCCGCGTGTATGTCGGTTATCGCGCCAAAACATTACCTTCTTTTTGCTCAGTCGGATAAAAACTATCCTATGTCCTTTCTCGGGTCTCAAACTACCTCCATACCCAATTTCATCCAAATCAGTTCAGTAGTTTAAGTGGGAAAGCGTAACAGACAGACAGACAGAGTTACTTTCGCATTTATAATATTAATAGGCATTAGTAGGGTATATTACAGATCATAGTATTATTGATCAATTGAAAGTGCTCCATCTATGAAATTCTATTCTTGACATGTGTAGCAGATATGAACTATACTCAAGACTTAGTATTTTCTTAGACTTATGCTAATATCACACATTGAAATAAAACTATTTTATTACAGATTTTATCATGTTTTATTTTAGATCCCGACATTTCAGTTTTTTAGACTTCCTGGTCCACCTAAGACCATGAAGTCTGAAAAGACTTTAAAACTTCAGGATCTAAAATTTAAAATAAATTATGATAAAATCTGTTATAAAATAGTTTTATCTCAATACACTCAAGACTTCCTTAAGAATCTCTATGACCATTGGTAAAAACTGCAATCTGTTAATTAGTTATTAGAATATTAGAAACTACCTTTCGGCCAGCGACTTTGCTGACGTGATCTAGTTATATCATGCCTAGCAGTGGGATAAAAAGGAGCCCATAGCCATCTCAATAAACAGGCTAGCTAACAGTGCAAGAATTTTACAAATTCCACCAGTAGTCATTAATTTGTTCATCCAAACAAACTCTTCAGCTTTATAATATTAATATAGATGTTCAAACATTCTTACAGATGTAGTCAAGTAAATTTAAAAAAAATATAGTGTTTAGAAGTAGACCCTACTTAAATAAGGTATTAAATAAGAAAAGGTATTATCTATGCAGTGCTACTACTATAGTTAGGTTCCCTCTTATTGTTAAAGCCATTTCCGAGATATGAAAAAAGAGGTATACAAAAGTTTCTCATTTAAATAGTAGGTCCTTGCCTGAAAAGGAAATGAAAAAGTGTGCTGTATTTATTTATTGTATATATTTTAATATTATATCTTTTTAATTAAAACTACAATATGTTGCAGTAAATTGCATGAATATAATAATATTATTTTTGGATATTAAAATTCATGAGTATGATTATTTTCAGTGCAATAGAAGAATATTTGTAGTTTATCAAATTATTTTAATTTTGTTTTTTATTTCACAAACACGCTTTTTCATTTCATTTTAGGTGTAATTAAAATGAACATGAAACGGGACTCATTTTTCTTGAAACAAAATAAAGAAAATGGCAAACCTCCAAAGAAGAAATTTGAGGAAATAAATATAAGGCAGGAGGGATTCAATAAAAACCGTGAAGGGCTTAAAGAAGATAAAGAGAAGAAACCGTTTGATAAAAAGACCTATCGTTTAAAGAAGTACAGCAAAAAATATAAACTTGAACAATGGGAGGAACAGCGTAAGAAGAAACTTCTACGAGAATTTAAAAAAGAAATCAAACATGATACCACAGCAGGGTCATATAAACCCAAAGCTTTTGATGTAGATGCCACTGACGGGACTGAAACAGCAGGAAAATATGTACGACATCCTGATATCATTGAAAAAGAAAACTCTAGTGTTACCAAAAAAGATCCATTCCATAAAGCGAAAGAACAATTTAATAAAGTGAAACAAGAGAAGCTAGAGAAACAGCAGCAGATGGAGAAGGTGAGAGAAGAGAAAAAGCAGAAATTGGAAGAGTATAAGAAGAAGAAACATGAACGGTTCAAGAAAATTAGCAAGAAGAACAAAAAAGGCCAACCTGTAATGACGGGGCGCTTGGAATTACTTCTTGAAAAGATCCAAAATTCTAAGTAAAAATGTAATTTGATGACTATTATTATGTAAAAGTAAAATAAATTAGGACTCAAATTGGTATTGCTCATTTATATTAAAGCTCTTTTTATGTTAAAGTGGTGCCTATGCTTATGCATACAATAATAAAATTTTTGAGATACTTTTAAAGTTTTAGTGACTTTATCAATGAAATGTGTGGCTGTTTTGTGATCCGGTTTTTTATCTTCAAATATTAATAATTACTGCATCATAATCTTTGGAAAATAACAAGACTGGAAGTCTTAAAACGCAATTTCTGATAATCCAATAGTCTTAAGTGGTAATTTACTCTGGTAATAGTCTTTTTGTCATATTTTAATTACCGTATCAGAAGCGTAATTGAATTTGAACTTTATCTTAAGGTTGTTTTCAATTTGTAGTATTAGTTTGTAGTCAGACTGTGTGTATACTATCAGGCGAATATATTGTGACAGCATAATGAATTTATGATTGTTTAATTTTAAACACTCAAGAAAAATTGCAAAAGGATATCATAAGGTAATTAATTTAGATTACATTGTAAGTCCTTTGCTCGGGACGTTGTAGAATGGAGAATTTTCGTACTCTTAGATCGTATGTTAGAGAGCGTATACGTGACAGACGATTATATTGCCGCGATTCTCCCGCTCCTAGAGACGACCATTTAGGCAGCTTTAAGCCAGTATCCTAACTTTTCAGCACTAGTTCAGAGTAAAGATGGTAATGTGACAATCCTCGCGCTTCGTGTCGTGAGAGTCGAGAGTACGTCCGTTTTATCTTCCTTTCTTTCATCATTCCCCTTGCCTTTTTCCCATTTCTATTGGGGTCGGCTCCCAGTCTAACCTGATGCGGCTAGCTACCAGAATTATACGAGCGACTGTCATCAGACCTCGAAAGCCGTAGGGAACCAGTAGCCGAGATGGTTAGACCAGGTCTCAGATTATATTGGCTTCTGACTACATGTAACGATTGTCATAGATGTGATAAATGACAACCGGGACCGACGGCTTAACGTGCTCTCCGAGGCACGGAGGTTAGTCCCTCAACCAACCAGACACCGAAACAAATTTTTGTTGTTACACAATTATTGTACGGGGCGGGAATCGAACCCGCGACCTCCCGGGCACAGTATAGCCTAATCGGACGGCTTACACCGCTCGACTACCGAGGTCGTCTATTTTATCTTCCTTTCTTTATTTTCTTGTTTTCAAAACGTGATAACCGCAAGTCCATAATGTTAACTAACTTTACAACACAGATTTAAAAAAGTACCACTTTACATAAAGTTATCAAGACATTTTAATCACTGTTTATTGCTTTCTTCTGTAGTACAATTCTAGACTTAATAAGGCCGTATAAACATATGTACAGCGTTTTTAAGAAGATAATCACAGAATATGTATTGAGGTAATTTTGGTGTTAGGTGAAACGATTCTCCATGCTGACCGGCGTACGTGTGAAAAACTATTAATTTGGCAGAGTCCCATTCTTGATTCTTGTGTATATCAGAATGGCGGGTGTATACTACAAATGGCCATGTGATATAAGTGAGAGGAATGTACGAGCAATGTATCGAATGTACGTAAAATTTGAAGAAATTTATAAATTATAAACAAATGTTATTAGGAAAAGAAAGTGAGCCGCAATGTACCAGAAATTAAATTGCCCGTACATTGCTCAAATAGTTTGTAATTTGTTCACATTCATAATACACCCGCCATCCTGATATCAGGTTAGCGGCCAGTGCCATAGCGTGCTATGGCGGGGCCCCGTACAAAAATTTGTTTGGGGCCCATATGAATGGTAAAGTTTTCCAATAATAAAAATGTTTAAATGCATAAAAAAATGTTTACATAACATGATAAGAAGTATTTATTCATCATGATTATCCATATCCAAAATATATACAAAAAAAATAATTAGGGAAATAAAAAAAACCATGACCATTCCACCTGTGACGATGTAGTCTGAAGTGATTAGCCGCGATAAAATCCGTAGAAAAATTATTTTAAAAATATACCTACACTCTTGCCCATATTTCGTCAAACTGATTTATAAAATCATTTATGGAGAATGACTATTTTTTGAGTTACCTACTAATGTCGTTTACCAAATAAAACAAAATTTGAGTTTTTACTAACTTTTACTTACGCACGTCGGGGACCGCCGTGGTTTAGGGGCCCCGTATAATTGATACGGCGGTAGCTACGCCCCTGTTAGCGGCTCACTTTCTTTTTAGTATACACCCGCCATTCTGATGCACACCCATCCTTGCTTCAATTGCTTGCGTTAATTATCATACGGAAACATGGACTAGTTTTAAGACCTCTTTATGTACAACGCATACGGCAAATAAGGAATTATTATTATACAGCATGGGTCCTTTAAAAAATGTGCAATAAGATAATGATCTTGATGCTCTTAGGCAACCCGTACCAGAGAGCTTATTCCACAGCCTCATCGTACGTGAGAGAATATTTCGCTGAAAGTGAACTGTGCTAGATCTCTAGGGCTGGAGAATGTTCATGTTACATACCAATACCCTGTCGGTGGAGAGGCGTGCGATAGTAAAAGATAAAAGTCTGAAGTTTAAAAGCCATTAGACAGTTACTCTCTTATTTTTAATTAATATGGGTAGGTAATAATAAATAATAATAATGTAAAGGTAAACATTGTTAACTTTGTGCGTAAGTAACAGGTCACTGAATAGATAACTTGCCAAAATTATTGTTATACTTGCTACGATAGCCTTATTTTACTGATAAGTAACCATATAGCAACATCTTGTATGTGATAAATGTAATATATAAATTAAAACATATATATTTAAGATACCATAATAATCAATAAAAGGAAGAATTAGACTGATAAGGGCTACGAAAATGAGGGCAGATAAGGAAATTGACTGGCGTAGATTAGGGAAAGAAAAGGCTACATCGAATACGCATTGAAGCGATCCGCTATAGAACTAGAGTAATAGATATTGCTACGGCATCAGCACGCTGAAGTGGCAGCTGGCCGCAGAACCGATACCTTGACCCCAATTCTCACGCTTTAATAAACATTTCACTCTAATAGGCAAATGTCGAAAAAATTACAGAAATCTTATGGAATCCTTAATTTATTTTCGACATATGTCTATTAGAAATACATGTCTAATACGCGAGAATCGTGGCTCTGGACCCAAATTCTGGCGGTTTAGTGATTTATCTCGAACTCAACACAAGTCGAAAAAAAAGTCGAATGTCGATTGAAGGCTACGAGTAATTTTCGTTATATCAGAATGTCACGTTAGAGATAAGTCTAGAACTAAACGCACGAGTATAGCAATCGACATCTTAATGCCGATTTAATTAGTTTTCAATCTACATTTAAAATTTTTTTAGACATGTCGACTTCGAGATTAATATTTAAAGCGAAAAAATTGGGGTTCTATTAAGGTCAAAGATCGTGGCGCATTCAACATGGATCAGTAATAAGGCCAAGTGTCGATCTCTGGAACAAGGTGGCTGATAAGAACAAAGAAAATGACACGCGGAGATAGGATTCTCATTTGGGACGAGTTGGTACGACCTCGAGTCTCCAACGTTAAGGGACTGGGCCGATTTACTGACAACTGCCTTGAGTGCTCCCCAAGTGACGATGAATTTCAAAACTTTGCCGGACAACTTTAGATTTAGAGGATCGGACTGAGCTCCATCTGGGAAGAGAATAAGGCGTATTATGAGTGCCTCGTCCTTCTTACGGAAGAACACCATCCACTAGAGGCGCGCACGGAACACTTCGCACCACCTTTTGGCCTGTTAGAATTTTATAACTGATAAGAAATTAACAATAATCAATTCCTTAACCTTTGACATTTTTTTTTTCATATAAAAATTATAATGATAATGATGGCGCCCAACTTTAGTTTAATAACTGTCTAGCAGATAGATTAAACAAACATTGACCTCTTGATAAATAATATGCTCGCACATCACATTAGGTTATACCGTGATTCGGTATTAAATCTTGTACAGTAATTACTTTTACGTATTTTAATGTACTTAGGCTAGGAACTCTTGAAGCGGTTTTTATAACCGCGCCAAATCTCATACTTATTTACGCCAAGCATTCGGTAACGCGGCGCGGCAGGAAAATCTTACGTTTTCATATTATACACAGATAAATAAGTGACTAAGACTTGACATAGGTATACTGTATTTACCACGCTTGCATAGGCAGGCGTAGTAAATGCAATAGATAGATGGACATGGAAGCCATAGGAACAAGAATATGAAACGCGGTTAAAAAACGTTCTGTGTTTCCTTAGCCTTAGTTATGAGGTTATTACATGTGCCATACGCGTGCTCTTTGAACAACTAAATTATTTGTAAAGTTCACAAATCGCTTCCTTTCAAAGATTATGTGCCTCTTCAGTTGAATATTTATTTAACTGATTAATTTACTTCCAAATATTAGTTAATCTTAATTACAAGTATATTGTTATTACGGGTTAACCATAGTGCACAAGAATTAAATAGAAGCGATTTGTTCATTATGGCAAACGCGCATAATGCACTATGTAATTCGGCGCCCTGCAATTTCATACATTTTATAACCGACCGCGAGACCAGTCGCAAATCAAATATGTAGTCGGTATGTATGTTTTTCGATTATCAAATTGACCTAATCCTCTCTCAACTGGACTATATTATGTAGAATTACAGCATATAGAATGTATTTAGGTACTAAATACTGCATTACGTGTAGGTAACGTCTTTCCGAACCCATCCATACACGCAAGAAGTGTTGCACGTTCTATTATTCATATCTTTTTTGCGTATAAATTTTTACTATATGCGGCACCAAGTCTACAACACTCAGATAACGTGATCAGACATTATTTGTTCAACGAATTATTTAGTTATTATATCACCGCTAAGCATGTTAAAAATACATATAATAAAATAATTACGCCGATATATTTTCACGTGCTCAAAAACGTGTTTTATTATGTTGAAAATTTGTTGAAATACGGATATAATTATTGCTTGGAAAATTTAACATGGAACTGGTATGCGCGCGTACCCTTTCTGCCGAGGTACATACACAGTTTGTATGCACAAACTGTTCATGTTTCGTATTGGTGTAGCTTTTATAATTTGTGCATTTGTAGAGACGCTTCAACTTTTGCACGTGTGCTGTACGTGGTTACCTCGCCTTCCTCGTGGCAGAAATAATTTATGGTACTAGTAGTTGCGTATTAACACCTCCCGTGTTAAATGCTTATGAATTATTGTTTCAATCGTATCCTGCGCCCTGAACTAAAAGAATATTGAGACTTTTTTAATTTGTCAGCATTTGTCCGGAAGTCGGTGGTGGTACCACAAAGAGCACGTGAAGCCTTCGGTCATGCGCTCAATAGTTCACTGGTCGTGTCAGTTTATCCGTCTCATCCGATTCTGAGAGTAGAGAAATAGAGAGATTTTCTTCTGCATCTGCGGCTAATCAGCTAAAGATGGCCGCCGTAGTAAAGTAGTTCCTGGGGTTAATAGACATCTTTATTTTCTCTTGATCCACCCTACTCTGTTTGTGAGATAATAGCTTACTGTATCTAATAGGTATAATATACAACACAGAATTTAATAAATATTTACTTATATTACACAGGTCGTCTAGATAAACACGTGACTTTCTGGAAATATGTGTCAAATGTCAATGTAGCTTTACAAATACAATATAGTATAATGTTTGTGTCTCGTCTGATCAATAAAGATTTAATTGACTTTATTTATTTCGTCTTCCGACGATTAGTAGAGTTATAACTTAATTGACAAGCCAGCCAACTCCAATTTTTATCAAAATTGTTTTTTTTGTGTGCAGTGTATGGTGACAGTCTCTGGGCGTGATTTACAAAGACGATAACTCCAATATTAATACAATTCTTGGCATAAATCGTCAATAAAATATTGACTAATATGATTATATTTACTGGAGTATTTTTAACACGTTCTCTGTGTTGTACGTATTGTAGTCATTTAGTGCTATAGTCATCAAATATTTCTATCTCTTAAACTTTACGATTAAGTTATTTACGTCAAAAAAGTCATAAAAACAAATTACAGTAGTTTTGTTCTTCCTGTATTTGTGTATAATTGTTAACTAATTAAGGTGACGAAATGTTAAGCCCCTATACAACCGTAGGCGGAAATATTACATTTTATATTTTGAGGAAACGTAATATTTATTAACAATAGGCTTTGGGAAAACTATGAAGTAAAGTCATAAATAAATAGTTACCAGGGACATTTATATGTAACCGAGTACGAAAATAAATACATAATAGTAATCTAGTCGTAAAATAGTTAATTGGCTCCTTTCCAAAACTTTGTTGCTATACACATTATTAAAACTTCTTAATATTTTTGTCATAATTGTTGAAGATATTACGCAGCAGTCGTCCAGAACAATTAAGTATATGTCAAACCTGATTTATTAAATTATATGATTGCAAATAAAGACATTAACAAGAGGAAAATAAATAATTTAGCACATCCTTGGCTGTTCCAAGAAATGTGAACAATTGATATTATTTATCTCGACTTAATGCGATAAGGATATTGTATTTAGATAGAAATTGTTTAGTCATTGCATAAATGCACAAAATTTAGAAATAAGATTCTACTTATCTTCAGACGCCTGTTCGTCCATCTGATTTTTCCTTGAACAAAATGTTACATGAAAAATAATATATATAAAATGGCTAGAATAGAGCTAGGCAAAATTAAAAGTATAAAAAAATAATCTAACGTTATTGAGACCTCTACACTACGCAAACTTATACTGCTGGATCTTTGGGGTTCAAAAGGCTTTTTAGATTTAAATAAGCACTCGTAATATTCTGAATAGGAGCTAGGCATTTAATATACCGTTGCTACTAGAAATTTTCCTATCAAACGTTTGACCTGAGAGTAGTCCTAGATGTATCTGTAGTATTCTATCAGGGACTAATTGCACAAGCCAAAGGCTATCTGTTCAGGAAGTTGTGAATATTGACAGTTTATTAACGTGACCTAGTATTAGTTTGACCTATTTTCTTGACAAGACTACTAACTATATAAAATATGGGTGGAAGCAAACGTGATTTAAGTGACGACTATATTTTGCTATCTAGACGATACTATTGGTAAAGAATGTGGAGATTTCTGTAGTGCTTTAGGAAGAAAAGGCTTATTTCAACTCAAACTTCGTAAACACATGATAGGAAATTACGGAATACAAAATTAAAGAGATGCCATACTAGAGACCACATAATTCGGCTACTTATAAAGTAGCCGAATTACAGGAACTGTCTAGTAGAGAACCCGAAATATTGAATATTGAAGGTTTGTGAAATGGGTTTTTCGAAGGAATAATACATGCCATTCTGGAAAATTCTTGAACGATATTTTTGGTCGAAGGTTAGCTGTTCTTACCAATGTTCAATGACTGTATTGTACTTTGTACCTACTTGTGTTATTAGTTTGTTGATCTTTAACTTTCAATTTGAATGAAGTGACTAACCATTTTGTGAATATTGTTTAATGACACTGATCCTCAATTTGTTATCTTTCCATTAACTATTTTGTTTACAACGTAATGTTACGTTGTACAATCGGTTTACATAATAAAGGACAGCCTTCAAATTAATTACAGATAAGAGGCTCAAGTAGGTATCTCTTTATCTGGTTGGTTGTATCTTTGCTAGTTTTATTTTCTATATGTTTTAAGTGTGGTATTAATGAAACCTTATCAAATCTTAATATCATCAACGTGAGAGTATCAGCCGTGGATCTTATTTAATAGCGTGCTTTAAAAGAGATACACGTGGATCAATTGCTTTTGAAACAGTTCGGACGCCCGCTGAATGCAGTTAAATCTTTACAACTCACTGCTAATGATCAAATTTTAATGTAGTTAGAATAGACCCCTTGTGTTTAGTAGTATTACAGGTTTAGTATGGGTTTTCGGTCTGTTTCGTGGAACTAAAACCACAATCTCGTCACCGTTGCTCTTGTAAGCCAAGATCGACAGCGGCGCGCATGAAGTGATTTTCGGTCAAAAGTTAATTATATAGATAAAAGCAAAACGTGCCTAATCCTATTTATCTATTCTGACAATAATTGTCTTTACCCAGTATATATTATACGTTTATCATTATTTCGTATCCAAACAGAAATTTATTGGACCAAGATAAACCAAATACACATAATTAACTGCTCTGCCGATAGGCGTCGCTCACTTCGCGTGCTCGTGTCATACGCGTCACAACTGCGACGGTTCACAAACTAAAGTCGAAGGCTATAACTTATTACATCATCCTATATCTATTGTAAAGAATTAAGTGATAACTGGGCCATCCCGCGGATCCTGATAACACCCAGCATAAATACTAAACACATCCGCCATCATTATCAGTTTGCCGCCAGCTCTGGTTGTGACAGTTGCCCTTTTGTTCGGAAACGCTTTGATTCGCTAACGCGGTTGCGTTTTGCAACGGTTTTCAGTGTTCTCCGGTCTTTAAGATACTTTAGCAACAACCTCGGGTTGTTGCTGGAAAGTGAATCAAAAGCTTTGAGAATTACGCTACTAAGAGTAAGATTTTTTTCTTTTATAATTTAATTTAATGAAATAAATAGGTAGTTTACGTTAGTTTATGTAATTTATATTATTACTTTCGATATATTTAATGTATACCTGTTTTAACTGGTTATAATATCTTAGTTAAAGAGTTATTGTACAGTTTTCAGAATAGCACTTGACTGAAAGAGTTGTATTACCAAAAAAAATAAAATTACAACCATTTTTTTGTGAATTTCACGATTTTTTGAGTTAGGTGGACATTTTAATTTTTATATTAAGGAAGTATGTTCCATAATTTATACTTTTATTATCAATACTGATACAAAATTTGAAGATGAACCAAAATTTTAAATCTTAATAACCACCAGTAAAACAGCCAGCCCAGTTATCAAATTTTAGATTAAATTAATTCTTATCTAGTAAAAGAATGTTATAGGTACTATACTAAAAACACGTAAATTGAAGATAGATGTTTCCGTAATTTGATATAACGTTCATATTCGTGAATATTTAATTAACACCTCTTCAGCACCTGAATAAATAAATTTGATAACCCGCAATTTCCGGTGTACACCACCTAGTAATGTTTTATCTTGATAATATCTTGATGTTTTAAGTAAAATTTTGAAAGAACATTTAATTTAATTATTTATTATGATATTTTTATAATTGAAAATATATTATCAATTTATTTAAAAAGGCGTTTTAAATGACCTTACTATCGAAACAGTTGAGAGTAACACGGATACATAATTCTTTTATTACACTTTTCTGAGATTTCTGTCTGGGGGTTTCTTTTAGAGGAGAATATTCATTAATTTAATTAGGAATTTTAACCAGGAATTTTATTTTTGGTAGAAACCTAATTAATCGATTTCACGAGTTTTAATTGACACGTTATGAAGCAATATTTTCCGTCCGTGATATTGACCTTGTCTATACGCGGGACGCGCACGCTGACTCAACATGGCGTTGGTGACGTAACGACCAATTTATGGCGCCTAAAATTTTAATAGTACATCGTATGAATTAACTAGAATTTCGCTGGCCAGCGGACGTTACTTCACAAATTGTGATTTTTTTATATTTACGATAAGGAGTAGATAGTAAAGCGTGTGTTTTAAAAGAATACTAGTTACATGTAGTTGCCGCTAGAGGCGCTAGATTTGGTAGATACCAACAAAATAGTTATTCTTCATTTGACACTTACGAACGAACATGCCACGGCTGCACAGCGAAGACGTCGCGGACGCGTGGCAGATGCAATGTTTTGTTGCTTAATTTTGTAGTGAATTAATATGGTGGCCACGTTACAATTGTGTCGATTTCGTTGTGCGTCTGTAGAATATTCACTGCGCATCCGCAGCGTGTTCGTTGGGCGCCCGTTCCGCCCCAAAACCGCAAGCAAACCGAATATGATAAGGCCCTTACTGTTGCACTCGTGGAGCCCGACTGGGAACTACCTCCAGTACTTCTGAGTTGGGCTGGGCACATGTCTGGTAAGGTACAGCGATTTTCTACTCTCTATTTAGAAAATCGCTGTGCGCCATTATTTATTATTTTTAAATTGATCCTTGTTCGTCCAGCTGAGGAATTTGTTTCCATTTGGCTCGATCTAGAGCACCTTCTTTCACCTCCCTTTATTTGGTTCATGTAGCTTATCCTTGGCCTTCCTCGTCCACCTTTTCCTTCTATCTTTTCTTTTAAGATGTTCTTTTTATAAAGGTGTCATGCCGTATAAGATGACCCATCATACTCAGCTGTGTACTACCTTTCTAATAAACGTCAAATCCTGTAGCCTTGTGCCTATTGGCGTGATTTAAACACCTGATATCACAACTCTCGACCAATCAAGATAAAACAATGCTATCAGTGATTTCGGTAGTCTGTTTTTGCTATTGTTAGTGCAACAGTCTAAACTGCTGAACATCTATAGAATTTCAATATTTATTGTAAGGTATGTGTGCGAGTACTGTTATTAGGTTTGATTAATAATTTCAACTCTAATAACTCTCATATAACTCTTAAATTTTATCTAAACCACTGGACTAGCTATAGGTCATTTCGAACACTTCAAACTTTTAAATCGACGGTCTTATTGATAAAAAAATTATAAGACTAGTTAAAATGGGCTTGGTCTCTTTCTTACTCGTATAAATGTCAAGATGACAGATAAAGACAAACGAATTATAAACCTATTTTATTAGCTATAATAATATGAGACGTTTATAAATACGGGGGCAAGAATACAGTATCATAATCGGTCTGTTTTATAACCGCTACGAAGCCACAAACTTACACAGATACACACGGCAAACTTATAACTTCTCTCTTTTTTATCAAACGTTAAAAACTAGGAGCAATGTGAGGTCATGACTATGGTCAGTTTGGCTATAGAGCTAACTCGACCCTACGGAATACACACAGTGTAATAACTGTTGGTGTTACAGCAGCGGTGGCGCAGCAGTATTCGCCTCGCCTTGAAATATAAGGTCGCGGGTTCTATTACCGGTCGTGCCCACACATCTTTGTGTGAATTGTTTCATCGCTGCTGCTCAATAATAGTAAAGAAACACATCGTGGGACCGGTCATTCGGGGCCATGTGTCATCGACAAACCCGCACTTGGCCAGCGTGTGTGAATTAACGCCTAAACTCCCTCAACTCGTGAAATTGTTGAGGAAAGAGAGTTTAATAATAATTCACTAAAAAGGGTTGAATTTGAATAACTGTTGGTTGTGTCTCTGGAGTTGTGCACATCGACAATTCAATGGTCGGCAACGCACTAGTTATGATAGATGTTGACCGCTTGCCATCAGATAGACAAACTTAGTATAAAAAAAATCATTTCCTCTAAAATACATTTATAGTGGAGATGGATTAAAGCTAATCAGTTCATTTATTTTTATTGCCTACTGATTAAATTATATCAAAATATTATTAAAATAACTGATAAAATCGGTAATTTACTCCTCTTTTATCTAACTTACCTTTATAAAATGTATATATATGTAATCTCAGAAACTAGGTAAATACTTACTTTTCCTTTAGACAGGTTTATATAAAGAAATAAGTTTTTGGCACAGACAATACGTGCGGGTAGACGGCAAATTCGGTGGAATCAGACGGTTACGAAGGTTGTTGGTGCTAAATGGAGGGAGATTAAGGAAAAAATATCATTTATTTTCTTTAAATTTGGCACCTTTTATTGTGAAAATGATGTCTGTAGCACTCAAGAAGCTGTATTTAATTTCATATAAAATGAATAAGTAGTACCATACACTTTAGTTAAAAAAGGGTTAAACGCAACTATTGAATTGAGATATTGTTAAAAAAAGTGCAAATTGATGTCTTTAAAAAACTATGACATGCTTATGAAATAAGAAAATTTAAATGTTAAGATACTTTCCCCTGTCTTATGCGTTAGCTGATTTTTAATTATAAAAAGTGTCGCTTAACTGTCACCAACAATTTGTAAATATCTCAGAGTATCTCTGTAATAAATAAAGATACAGGTCTTAGACAAATATGTCGAAAAGTTTTAGATTTGTTACTTTCGATCATTAGGTCGAAAACAATAAAATGAGGGTTAACCATTTTTTAGCTTAGGTAAGTAAGTCAGCGTATTCGATATTACGCCTAGTAAATTCATTATTGTAAGGGCACAAAAGAAACAAAAGTGCTGGATCAGTAACGCGGCCCTTAAGTACTTGTATGTATTTTTCGTTTATGGATTATACAGATATGCTATTAAAGGATAGGATATTGTTCTTTGTGATTAGATAAATGTATTGTAAATTCATAGAATTATTCGAATTACGCGTAAGTTATAGATAAAAATATGAGTAATAAAATCGTAAAAGTGTGCTATGCTGCATGTTAATCGGCGAAAAGTCAAAAAGCCTAGAGGCATTTCGGCAAGGCAATATCTGTACGCACCTTTAGTTAGTGTGCAGCACACGGCTGCAATTCAAGCTTTAGATTTCTAGTTTAACGCGAAGACCACGGGACTTGGCGTCGGGCGGTGCGTTTTGCGATTTCATCGTTCATTGCGTATTTGTTTTAGAAGTGTCTTAAGACGTGAACGCGACTGGGCAATGAACTACAAAATCGCCAGTTGCAGCCGTCTAAAGGTGCGTACAGATATTGCCTTGCCGAAATGCCGCACGCAGTGTCCCGTGGCCACGGCGTAAGCTGATCTCACATTGTATAGGATTTCCGTACAACAAGAGCTTATACTGGCTAAGTATAGCTTGATGTGTAGGTATTTATAAAAAAATTGTTGGTCAGTTTAGTGATTTTTTTTAGATTTCTTTTACTTAAATGAAAATGCATTGATGTATTTCGTAACGCTAAAACTCGAGAACGGTTGAACTGATTTAGGTGATTTTGGTCGTTCAAGGAGAGTTTATAAGGTGAGAAATTCGCGGTACGAAGTTCGCCGGGTCAGCTAGATAATAATGAAACACTTTTGTAAACTTTCAAAAGAACTTGAGAAGTTACTAAAGTTTTTAAATTTATTATATTACACAGTGCACTTTAAACGAAGCTAGTGCGACCAAAGTAAATCACAAGTTCAGTGTTTAGTTACCACAGTAATCACCAAATGACATGGTTAACTCATGTTTTATTCAACAGTTAAGTGGTAGTTAATGTTAAACGTGGTTTGTTTCGTCCCATGTTTAGTTGCTAATAGGTAAACTGCGATGTTGTGTGCTCTTGACATTTATGTAGAATTCAAGTTTGCTTGTGATAAGTACTCGAAGTAAACCAAGTTGATTGTCATTCAAACTCGTTATAATGTTTCAACTACCTCTAATAAGATAATAGGTGATGAAAATTAATATTTGTGTGCATTTGGATTCGAAAGGCACGTTAAGGGTTTTCTCATACTAGCTACCATGGCACAGAGTAATCTGGTGGTTTTCTTGTGACTATCAGTCTTTGTAGTGGCCATGTACTCAGTTTCTAACACAGTACCGCTGCTAGACAGCTTCTGTATTCCACGCATGCTACCGTGAGCCTTCCGTGGCTCGTCACTTACGTACAATTTGTACCTACTAATCTGCCACACCCTCGCGTAGCCAGTAATAAATAAATTAAATAAATACCCGCCAATTAATTTTATTGATATATAATAACTTTACATAAGCAGACATTGGCGGTCGATTTGGCTTTACGAACCATTGCATCTCAGGGATTTTCCATAAGCGTCAATGCCTAGTGGTTCGATACCGCCATCTCTAACAAATAGAAGCAAAATTGTCCCAACTGTGGCATACACTGTGTTAGATAACTGTCGTCAATTGCTTAATATTTATCAAGCCCTTATCGTGTCTCGTCGAACTGCCTTCACGAACCATTACATATCCTGAAAAATATCACTAGATATGCCAATGCTCAATGGCTCGATACCGCCATCTTTAACAAAACGAAGCACGAATTCCACAGTTACATCATACCTATACATTGTGTGAGATAGCTGTCGTCAACAGCTTTATCATTATCAAACTGTTATCTATCTGGGTTCAAGGATTATCAATATTATCATGCTACCAACTGTTAGGAAATGCTAATTTTGTGTATCATATCATTGTACCTAAACGTAGAGTTATCGCTATAGAAGTGATAAATATTGAATTGATGGTAGTTGCGTAAAATTGTTATAGATTAGGTACCTACATATTGTTGAGAGGTAATTAAATGCTGAACCTTAGTATGATAAAGCAGAAATAATTTGTCCTAATAAAAAATATTAATAGGTACCTCATTTGAGGAAGGTTTCACACTGCAACATGACGCCGGGATTGTAATAATATCGCACCCGAAACCGAGCATCGAAATCAGTATCCCAAAATGAGTATATGTACAATCATGTTTCTACAAAAATAAATTATCTTTATCTTTATATCTTTATCTTTATCTGTAGTAATGTCAAAATGGCGGCCACACATGAAACAAAATCTTGGGTCAAATACTCAAGGTGTGATATCTAAAGCTATTAATTATTTAATTTGAAACGTTATTTGTTCGCTAAATTAATATCCACTTGTTTATTAATTAATTTAATATAATTAAAATGTTATTGTTACTATATTTTATTTGTACTTTAATTGATCATTTTAATAAGTATAATATTTTGCATGTGACCAAACATGTATGTACCATTTAGATTACCACTAGTAGATTATAGATAATAAATAGCAGTAACTAATTATTTTTAGCTTAATATTGTATCTAGCTCATGTATATGCCATGAAATTCAATAAACTTTTTTTTTTATTTTTTTTTTCAATACGTATTATTACCATGTATAAAAATCAATTAAAATATTCTATTGTATTTCACTATCGGCAATACCCCTCTTTCCTTTTCAGTAAAATAGAAAGAGAGGTCTGTCCACAGAGAGCATAGGGAGTTAAGCTTCAAGTTCTTGTTTGGAGTGTGGTCTCCGCCTTTTACTTATACCTAGTCTATGCACAACTGCTATCTTTTGCCTCGACGGGAAGGCTAAGTTTAGTCAATTCGCCTTAGACTTGTGCAACATGTCCTAAAGGCCTCTGTACACCAAAGATGCTGGACCCGGCTGCCCGGGCGGCGGTTTTACCTGGCGGACAAGGCCTTGTTTTGAAACAATCCTACCGGTTAATAACTCGCGGGGCCGGCAGCTCTGAGTGTGGAGGCCTTAAGCATAATACATGCCGTTTGCATCGTATTAATCGCACTTGACGTTGTCTGTGTCGTATGTAACGTGAACGTTCTGTCGCAGGGAGCACCGGGCGAGTCCGGCGCGTCAGGCAGTGCCGGGCGAGTAGGGCCGCGCAGGCCGCTGAGGGGCGAGGGCCCGCGCGCCGCGCCGCGCTGTTGGCGCCGCGCGCTCAACGTAGACCCGCCCTGGCTGCGCGCCAGGGCTCGCTGACGTCACACGCACTACACGTATGTACACCTACCTATATCCTACCTCTTGTGTTATCACCAAAATATCAAATCTGATTCTCCCCTGCTGCTCCTGAAAATAGTTCGATTTTCACTCCTGCCATTTTAGAAGACGCTGTATCTTTATGTAGTAGTTCTGTTATTTCAAAAAGTGATATCTATTTATACTCTTTTACTTCAGACAGAAGAGATTGTGGATTGCGCCTCTCTTCTGAAATTAAGAACTTTTTGTTCTTGCATACAAAAAAATCCCCCTTCCCTTCTTGCCCCACGGTACGGTACTGCAGTAAATAGGAGTATGATGTGATATATTGGTTTCAGCTGACACTTGTGGACTAGCACCAGTGGGCCGCCGCGAGAGATCGCCACAGATAGCTAACCCACCACCCGTTGGCATTGCCGACCACACGCCCCGCCCCGGGGCTGCGTCGGCCCACGATACACTAACACACACAAGGTTACATACTAAACACCATGAAGGTTATTGAGGAAGAACAGAGGATCAGGGTGATGGAGGGCCCCTGGACTCCAGAGAGCGTTATTAAGGAGATCGTGGACAGCGGCACGCAGGAAGATCCTTTCTATGTACTCGACTTGGGCGTGGTGGTGGACAGGTACCGACAATGGAAGGAGCTGATGCCGCGCGTCGAGCCATTTTACGGTAAGTCAACTTTTTAAATAATTTCATCTGAAATTGCAAGACCCTAGGAAGTATTTTGTGGTCGCTATAATAAGGTTTAGTTGTCAATTTTTAGTCTTGAGGGTTCCATTTTGAATTATTGTTGTATTAATAATGTAATTATTATTCCCCAGCGGTGAAGTGCAATGACGACAAGTTGCTGGTCCGCACGCTGGCGGCGCTGGGTGCAGGGTTCGACTGTGCCTCTAAGGCGGAGATAGAGCTCGTCACTGACCTCGGAATCGCGCCACAGTCAGTATTTTCTTTGTGTAAATCTACTAAATAAACCTACCACCACGATTCCGCCATTGCCATTCCTGTAATAAAACATGCGGCGTCGACACGCTTGAAAAGGACCAGAGCTCCTAAGCTGGGTCGGTTCCCCACGGGAATCGCATCAAAAACATAATAATATGAGGAGTTTGAAAGTTAAATTGTCCAATCCTTCCAAGCAGGTTATTCAAATTCAAATATCAAATGATCTTTCGTCGTAATATCGACCAGCACAACAATTGGCCGTCGACATATTAACAACCGACCAGGGCACCAATTCTGACGTTTTAACATTAATCTCTAATAGACACTTGTCTATAAAATCGGGATTTCTTTCGTTTTTCAATGACATCCGCCATTTTTTCGACATTTGCGCGCTTGAAAAAAATTGATTTTTTTTGTTTGACAAATGTCTATATATGGGCCCTGGTTTTCGCGCTTCAGCCATTTATCCGTAATAGACATTTGTTTAAAAAAATGGCGATTTCTTTCGTTTTTCAATGACATCCGCCACTTTTTTAACATATGTTGAGTGTGCGATAAATGGTCTACAGTACGAGAATCGGGGTCCAGATCCAACCATCGATTATTAACATCAGTTCAATCCAAAGTAAACTTGTTGATATATTTACGACAGACTGAGTATATTACTAACTTTCTTTTCTCACAGGCGTATAATATTCGCGAACCCAGCGAAGATGGCGTCGCACATCCGCTACGCGTCGGCAATGGGCGTGGATATGATGACCTTCGACTCGGAGACTGAGCTGGTCAAGATCAAGCAGTATATGCCGCATGCGCAGTAAGTACAACTAGATAGTTGCCTATTATTTTTGCGTAAAAAGTTACGTAAAACTGTTATGATGTCGTCACCAAAATTTCAAAAATTACAGTTAAGGGCTTAATGTGCCCTAGACAAAGTCAAATTGTAGAAGCGGTAATAGAGATTGAAAAGAATAAACATGACATGTATGTATCGGATTGACATACACGAAATGTCACGTCAAATTCAAATATTCAGTGGCGGATTTAACAATAGGTTGCGGTTAAATTTTACGGGGGCGGTAAATTTGTATTGAATTTTTTTTTTGTGTTTTTAGATTTATCATGTACCTATATACATACAATCACGCCTTTTCCTATGGAGGTAGGCAGAGACTATAGAACGCCATTTGCTAAGATCTAAACATACTTCCTTGGCCTCACTAATGTTTATACATCAGGTCGTACAAGCACGGCGGTTGAGTGCTACACACCTGTTCCTTCTGAAGAACATCAATTGTGAGATCGGCGATATATTAAAAAAAATGTAGTTTTGTAGTCAAATGACTTAGCTGAAGATGGCAGGATAATTTATTATGACTGCTAATTTAGTACCTAAGTAATGTATTTACTAACCTAATATGGATTTGCTAATAATGTTTGTTTTTATTTATTTTTTATTCTACGTGTTATGTTTGTATATGGCAGGCTAGTGATCCGCATCCGTTGCGACGCGGCAGTGGCTCAGTGTCCCCTGGGCATCAAGTTCGGCTGCGACCCTGTCACCGAAGCGCCGCGTCTGCTGAAACTGGCTGCTGTACTCGGGCTCGAGGTCGGTTACTTGTTACAATAGCTACTACTTTATTTCCTTTTGTTCATGGGTCTCGGAGCAGCGACGGCGTAGGGGTACGGGCCTCGCTTTAGAAATACCAGGTCGCGGAAGTCGATTCCCGGTCGTGCTCACACATTATTGTGGGAATCGTTTCATCACCGTTCTTCAATATCGGCGAAGGAAAAAATCGGGAGGAAATCGGTACGTCTAAGAACTAATCGTTCTAGGACACGTGACGTCCGCCGACCCGCACTCGGCTAGCGTGTGTGGGTCGAAGCTTAAACTGTCTCAAAAGGGGGAGGTAGGTTAGGTACGGTCGAAGCGACGGGCCTCTATCTCGCGAGCTAAGAGAGTGTACGGTTGGCGGTGTGCGGCAGGTGGTGGGCGTGTCGTTCCACGCGGGCAGCGGCGCGGGCGAGGCGGGCGTGTACGCGCGGGGCGTGGCGCACTGCCGCGCGCTGGCGCTGGCCGGCGCCGCGCTGGGGCACCGCCTGGCGCTACTCGACATCGGCGGGGGGTTCCCCGGGCACACGCACTCCTCCATTCTAGAGGTACGCCCCTTTTGTTTACGACTATCCGCCTAAAAATTAAGGTACATATTGCCGATAATTTCGACAGTTCTGTTATGTAATGTCTACGATAGACCTGCGCATGTATTTCCCGAAGGTGTGAGCAGAGGTGAATAATTTTGTACGGCCTAACTTTTAAGAGTTAAAATTAGAGATAATTTTAACGGCCGCACTCAGAAACGTCAATTAACGCTAAGTCTAATTAAACTCTGTCAAAATCCATACAAAATAAATATTCAATCCTAAGTTAAAGTTAATTGATGTCTCTGAGTTTGGCAGTCAAATAATTATGAAATCGATCATATGTAATATGAGTAAGAAAATTTGGAATTAATACAATACACTGCAATAGATATAAAAACTACAATAAAAAAGGATGCTTACAAAGTTTTTAGCAGTCACTCAGTGTTTAGACGTATACTACACGGTAGAAAAAAAAGTAGATTTAAATAAAATGATTTACACTAAAAAAATAAATTACAATGATTATACTTTAAAACATGAATTCGCAGGTGTCCCAAGTGATAAACCAGGCGTTAGAGGAGCACTTCCCGGACCGTTCAGTACGAGTGATCGCGGAGCCAGGACGATACTTCGCAGCAGCTGCGTACACGCTCGCTTGTATGGTACACGCCAAGAGAGATGTGAGTAATAACTAATACTTACTATATACTAACTCCCTTGTACATAAACACCTATACCCCTATAGTAGCTAAAATAGGTAGATAATTTGTGAGTTTAAAATAAAAATTTTTATAAATCCGTCCATATAATTGTAGTAGGGCATTAACACACACGACCATCTGATCACAAACTAAGCAGAGCTTGTACTATGGTAACAAGATAACTGGTAATATACTACATTAAATACTTTTCTTTTGTAAATACATACTTAAATATAGATAATTTCACCCAGACTCACACGAATGTCTGACTTGGGTGGGAATCGAACCCACGACCTGCGGCGTGAAGAGCAAGTATCCTACCGACCACGCCACCGGCCCGTCAAGTTGTTAAATATTAGGTTATGCAATATTAGTGATGCACCCACAACTGATAGAATTATCTTCAAACGTAGGTACCTAGAATTATGTGGGTCACAATTGCTTTTATTATCATGTCAGGCCGCAAGCGCTTAGCGTAAACAATGTCGCTTCAGTCGTTATAGCTCAAAAACTACTGGTCAGATCTTGATCACGTTTAAATGGGACCACACGAGAAGCACCACCTTTCAAAGAATCATAGAAGTCCGTTGTTGTATAACAATAATATTATGCAACAAACATTAAAAACATATAGTTGAATTGTTAATACATCCTCCATTTTTTTGTCGGTAATAAAACCAAATAAAACTAATCGTTATAGACCACTTTCTGGTTTTAAAACTTATTTAACATAACACTGTCGCAGATTGCATCTAAGCAGAGCGAGGATGAAGGCGCGATGCACACAATGTACTTCATCAACGACGGCGTGTACGGCTCCTTCAACTGCGTACTGTACGACCACCAGCATGTCGTCGCCGAGCCGCTTGAGGTAACTCGACTTTTTTTTTATTTATACCCCCGACATAAACATGGGGTGTGATAAGTTTGACGTACTGTATATCTAAGTACCTATAAGTTTGTTAAAATTTAAATAAAGTGTATAAAAATATACAAACCCACATTATTTCAGCTTTTAAATAAAGTAAACCACTTTAGCAGCGGTGGCGCAGCGGTACGGGCCTCGCCTTAGAAATATAAGGTCGAGGGTTCGATGCCCGGTCGTTCCTGTGGTCTTTGTGTGAATTGTACTTATCATCTCCGCTGCTCAATATCGGTGAAGGAAAACATTGTGAGGAAACCTGCATGTCTAAGAACTAATCATTTGAGGACATGTGACATCCACCAACCTGCACTTGGCCAGCGTGTGTGGATTGAGGCCTAAACTTTCTCAACTCGTAAGACAGTTGAGAGAAGACCCGCGCCCAACAGTGGGACACTAAAGCCGCCTTGCAAGAATTCTTTTTTAACCAGCAACTCTTTTAGCATACATTTAAATTTGTTATTATTATTCTCGGTTCTTATCACCTTGTGTAAGTTATTATAATATATTTTTGGAGCCATTCCCAGAAAGCTTGTGTACGCTGTTGTCAGTTTTTCAGCTTACTAAATTGGTGGACTATGTTGATTAATCTGGTTCTCTGTCGATCACATATTATGTAGGGATGACGAGAATATTTTTTTGTTTTATCCATCAGATAGGTAAATTTAAAATATTGGACATTTATTTTTCTTTTTTTTTGTGTTCAAAAATTACGGCGATACGTCCGAGTGAAATCTCGAATGACGTCACGCTTAGCTTAGTTTTATACCTGTGTATGAAATAGCGCACTACCTCTCCTTAACTTTAATGCGTTTTATTGTAATATTTAATTTATTTTATTTAATAGTGGGGCATTAACCCATTGTACTATGGAAACCAGATAACTGGTAATATACTACTTATAATACTTTCCTTTTGTAAATACATATATATATATAGATAATTACACCCAGACACAAGGCAAACAGACATTTTCATCTCATAAATGTTTGACGGTGGGAATCGAAACCCACGACCTGCGGCCCGTCTAATTATTATTGCTTCATTTCAATGATACAGCGAAAAATAAGTGTCTAACAATTTTTTAAATCTTACTGTCGGACTAATTAAAATACGATCTTTCAGAGATTCCAAGCATAGCCTTAAAAAGAATTAATACCTTATAGGTACCTAGTTCGCAACAATATCAACAATGTTAACATCTCCCCCAGCACTCTCTGCTGCCCGCGACAGAGTGTTCAGTGTGGGGCCCATCGTGCGACGGTCTGGACTGCGTGTTGTCGCGCGCGATGTTGCCGCCGCTGTCGCTGGGCGCGTGGCTCGTGTTCCGCGACATGGGCGCCTACACCATCCCTATCGCCTCGCCCTTCAACGGGTTCCCCGTGCCCACTGTGCGACCTGTCGTCGATATACGCGTCTGGTTAGTGTGCACACATTTATATATAGCACTGTTGAATGTTATCCCGTAAGCAAAGAAATTGGGACTAGAGACAGAACAAAAATATTCGCTAGCTCAAACATATTGTCAAAAGGCGCGCGTTTTGACAAGAATATTGCCTTTCGGAGTTCTTGATCCACGTATAATATGGACGGTAATAAGTCCCCTATTACTTATGGGACTTGAATATAACCAGGAAAATGAGTGATATTCACCACTTTCTACAACAAGGGCGTTACGTTTATGTTATTAGTTTAGTATGACTTTCTCGTATAAATATCACTTTGCCTTTTAATTAGCATTCAATTCTTTCGTTAAATCAAGTTGAAGTCAAAAATGTGACCAATATTTGTATCGTTGTAGGTCCGTTCTCCGCGAGCTAGTTCCCCTGAGCCCTGCACACTTCCTGGGCGACAGCGAGCCGGGCAGCGAAGCGGGCAGTGACGTGGGCAGTGAGCCAGGCAGCGAGCCAGCCAGTGTGCCAGGCTCACCCGCGCGCGATCCACTCGTGCCTCTCGTGGCTCGCACCGTCTTCGTTGAGTGCGCTCTCAAGTGATCACACTTATTACATACCTTTAATTCGATACAGTACATTTTAAACTCATTATTTTATTAAGGTCCTTAAAATTGTATGCTAATGGGACTTTTTATTTGCATTTTTATATCTTTTTTAGTATTGTAGTTAAATATTAGAAACTTAATAAAACCTCCAGCTGAAGAGATGTTAAACAATGTGGTGTTGAAATGTTTTGGTAAATGCTGTTGGACGAAAGGTATTTGGTCTTACGCTATGATCCACTGACTATTAGTGTAGTTTGTTGAAGAAACATGTACACCGTTACTAGGGCGAAACTTTATATACTCGGTCATCTAAGTATACTGATAACCAAATTGCTAATACTGTGTAGCAATAAATAAATAAATCGCTTACCATCAGTCGATAGTCAGTGGGTCATTTCGAGGCCTGTCTAATAAAGAAGGTAAAATAGCTAGCAGTCCCTCAGTAACAAAAACAGTGCATTCGTGTATAGTCAAGACATAACTGACCCATGTATTGGGATGTGTGTGTCATGTACAATTTTTATGTAACTATTGCGATTTAAAACATCATTTTCGTATCATATAAGATCTACTAGTAATCATCTTTGTAATGTCGTATTAATTAATGTTTGATGTCGATTAATGCATAAGTTCTGTATAATAATTCATTAGAGGAGTGGTCAAATAAATTGGATTGGCTTGACTATGCTATGCCCATTCTACACCCCGTTTGACAAGTTACTTACTGCAAACGATACCCCAATGGTGAGGTCCAGTTGTCTATAATACACTTATTACCACTTCTACCATTCTAGGTTCCTATACACAACACTCACTCATTAGTGAAACCATTCGTTACCAACAAAACGAGGCGTCACATAACGTACCACAAGTTTTGGCTTATGGTATGCATTGTTTGTTAGTAAAACGAATTGTTTCAATGATTTAGGAACTCTGCATAAGTCTCAAGTCGAGGACAGAGATAGACCAACGCCACAGATTAATAAAGAAATGTTCTAGTGCGAAGTCTCTTTGTATTTTCTCCTTGTTACGTGTTTTGTTTCGTGTATTAGCTGAAGCCAGAAGTTTTGTAATTTTTATATTACCTATTGATTAAGTGTTAAAAAATTAAGCGTAATTTTAATATCGTATTTTATATAATTTTTCGTTGATTTTTGGAACGAAGCACCTTGACGGAAATTCGGATTTGTCGAATTGATGTAACGGAAATGCAATATTATGAGCTTTTTAATAATTTGCTTACACTATTTGCATTTGACAGGTCAATCAAAAATTATTTTTTGTGGTTACTATACATGACGGATAGATGGCGCTAATGATAAGGTTATTCTCTAATTTCGTTCCAATCACGCGATTTTTGTTCAAAATTATTGTGTATTAACATTTTTAGTGGTTATTTTTTTATTTTCAAGTTAACTGTGTCGAATTAAAGAGTGTTATTTTTAACTCTGCTATGTAATCATTTGTTATTGCTAGCTCCAATGTTTATGTAGCGTGTAGACGTAGAACATTCCTACTTGGTGTTTGTTTCATAGTTGCGTGGAATCATTTGTCACCTCGGCCAGGGTTTCGCAATATATTTATGGCATAGTTGCTTGTTCAATATATATTTGTGAAATTTGAGCGTTGTTTTATTTACGACTAGCTGTCCGACAGCGGCTTCGCCCGCGTGCATGTCGGTTATCGCGCCAAAACATTACCTTCTTTTTGCGCAGTCGGATAAAAACTATCCTATGTCCTTTCTCGGGTCTCAAACTACCTCCATACCCAATTTCATCCAAATCGGTTTAGTAGTTTAGGCGTGAAAGCGTAACAGACTGAGTTAGTTTCGCATTTATAATATTAGGAGGGATTAACTCTATACCTCTTTGAGCTGCCTATAGCAGAATAGGTATGATGGCTAGAAGCGTCAATAATCGCTGATTTTGTTAGGTAATCATATCAATAAAGCAATGAAATGCTGCAGATGAATTTCACAAATTTGAAGTTTTCCTTTTTTTATTCTTGAATAGGCTGGCGCTTGACTACAACTTACCTGATGTTAACCCTTTGACCGCCAAGGACGCATTAAAGCGTCATTCAATAACTTGATTGAGACGCCAATGACGCCTTTAAGCGTCCACCGCACTTCGACTTTTAATAACAAATAAAACTTGGCTAATGTTGATTTTCTGAATCAGGAATATTTATAACTCTTTATCTTAACTTCGACTACTATAATTATGCATTAAAACAGTGAGATATAGTATAATTCGGAACGTAATATTAAAAATTAACTCATCAAAAAATTTACTTATAAAGTTACATCCACAGCGCCATTGACGGCTTAAAGCGTCGACTAGTGTTGTGACTACCCCCGAATGGAAAATAAAAAAACATAATAGATAGGTAGGTAGGTTCAAAAATGGTGACAGTCAAGTTGTAATAACGTTCTAGATTATTCTACACTAACCGTCGCAAGGGAGGCGTGTAAACGACTCTGCGTGTATTTTTGATTTGTTGACCGTAATGGAGAAGAAGACCGGTAAGTTCACGGTTCCTAGGAAATGCGGCACGCCACATGCCAGCGTATTTACCGGATACAAAAAAAATACGGTGTAAATTATGTAGTAATTCAAAACGCAAAAGGCGTGATACGAGATTTTGGTGCGAAATTTGTAAAGTGCCTCTTTGTTGTACATGTTTTCGTAAGTATCATGAAAAGAAAACACTGCACTAACGCATAACATAATGCAATAATTTAATTATAATAAATATTGACAACTATTAATAAGGCGTCGAATAGTTACGGGAAAGTAAGGTAGCGAGTTTTTTTTTATTGTTACAAAATCAATATTCATCGAGGCATATTATACTTAATGAAAAACTAATGTTTATTATTTGATCATAAGTAAAACTTCAGTGGTATGAGCATTAATTTATTTGTAAACCATGCGCAAGCAAAATGTTGATGTTTTGTCGATATTTGCATATACCGTCACTATTTTTGTAGGTATAATACAAGGAATTTAATGCTTGGCGTGGGGAACACATTTTTTCGTTAATAGCGTGGCTGTCAAAGGGTTAAGCAATGATGAAAATGGGTTATAAAAATTAATGAAATTTCATATTCCATACTGAAAGTAACTTTATTACAAAGAATGTTATTACAGTACAAAATATACAATGTTAACATCACAACGCGCATTGCATCACAAGACACCAGTCATCCTACACCACCGACTAGATACCCACTAGACGCCACCTTCTTCAAATATTGTATCAAATTAGTGTAATCGTCAAACTTTGGGGGGAATAGCTAATTTTGATTGATCCATTCAAGTTCTTGTCCTTAACGAACCAATCTAAACTAGCTTGTTGTCGGACAGTATGTAGTAGGAAGACATATGTTAGGAGTTGACCGCCTTATCCCTAGTGAATACGGCCTTAATGTCCTCGACCATTAGCAGCAGTGGTGGACAAGCTGGAGGGAGAATACTTGAGATTTCAGTGTCAAGGGGAAATAACAGATCCCACTGGGTCGAAGTGCCATGGGTTTACCAGCCTCATTGATAAGATAAGGCAACTATGCAATGTCTATAGGTCTCAGGTCGGTGTCATACACTAAAAACTTTCATACAAACATAATTCATACAATTATTGCTTATTTTTTACGATCATAATACATTAGGAAACCACTATTTTAAACAGTGTTTTAGTTGCATTATAGCAATGATTTTGAAAATATAGGTCGTAAGATCTAAGATCTAAGGTCGCGTACACATTTTTGTTTAATATCGTTAAACAAAAACATAGCGAGGATCTTAAAAACTAATAAATATATGAACGCCTGGCATTCAAAGCATACTGGAAAGCCATAACTTTTAACTTTTATGATTGTCGTGAGAAGACCAGCACTCTGCAGGGAGACTGTAAGGAAGTATTCAAAGAACTTATGTAACCCTTTTTATTACACACACACACAGCGCCATCTAGTCCCAAATTAAGCTATATTTGCTTGTGTTATTGGTACTAGGAACGGACATAATACTTAAATATTTTTTTTGTAAATACATACATATTAAACACAAAACACACCCAGACACAGAACAAATAATCGTGTTCATCATACAAAGATTTGTCCTGGATGGGTATCGAACCCAGGGTCACTAACCACTACGCCAACAGACCAGTCATAAGTTTTAAACAATATAATATCTTACAATTACATTAACATTTCTGTGCTACTAGTCTTCAAACAAATCTGTGGACAACAACGTAATCCTAGCGTCAATTTACACAGTCGGCAGCGATCAGGAATGTATGAGACTTCCTGCAACTGTCGAACGGCCGTCTGCCCGCGCCTCTGATACAAGGAAATCATCTGAACGCTTGCAACCTTTTAATGGTTCTCAAGCGAGACTATCTATTACACATAACACAGCGACACGCCTGTATGACCCGACGGTGTAAGCTAGACGTGGTCGTTGAATGAATACACCGTTTATGTAAACTGATGGACCGTTTATCGTCTACGACGTCTGTCTATTCGTAAACGACGTCAACCAGTCGAATCCGTCGCACCTAACGCAAACCACGCGCCGCGCCGTTTTTTGTTTGATATGAAATCCATTAACGCAACATCGTCGATGAACGGAAGGTAGAAAGATATCAAGCGAATGAGCACTGTCGAGTGATATTAGACTTTATTGCACTCAATATAAAGTATATTTTTGGTAAACAAACAAAATTCAAACTTTTGTGAAATTGGTGTTGTTTACCTAGATTTTGATTCTCGATTGTAAATACAAAGTGCGCGTCGCTTCGCTAAAGGTCAACTCCTTGCGAATTCGATTATTTCGGTACGATAACTATTTAAATAGCAATTTTGTATTTAAAAAATCTTTAAAACTTTAAAAAAGTAACAAAAATATCGTAATAATTAATTATTAACAACCAAAGTGGAACAATTAATGCTCCTTAACGTGAATTTAAACGAAAAAAGGTTCGAAAACTATTTAAGCAATTATATATTTAAAAAATCTTCAAAACTTTAAACATTTAGCACTGGATTGATATGTATTATAGTAATAAAAATAAAGTTTAAATTGATATGACACCGAAAGTGCTCGCCGCATCGCTGCCTATAGGTGCCGACACCAGTGTGAATTGACGCTTACCCGTTGTTTATTAATAAAAAGATTTTTGCAATACCTTTCACGTGCACAAGAACTCGCTCATACAAAATTCATACAACAAACTATACAATCACAAATTTTTATCACTTTTCAAGTAATTAACAATTTTAATTAGGCAACATTCTTATTAATACATACCTAAATCTCAGTCATATCGCCTAACACACTTCATCTTACATAAACAGTTCATTTATCAGAATTCGAAGAACCACGCTCCTTTTGGTATCAAAAGTGAAAAAAAAAACTGATATTTTGGAATTTCCAACTGTCGTGTACCCAAGATGATAACCATTTAGGCTTGTAAGTTTTCAAAAGATCTTTCATTACATCTAGCACAATACTTTCT
This sequence comes from Meganola albula, assembly GCA_936450015.1. Lineage (NCBI taxonomy): Eukaryota > Metazoa > Arthropoda > Insecta > Lepidoptera > Nolidae > Meganola > Meganola albula. The sequence continues at coordinate 6,912,556 of OW388164.1, forward strand.
TATTATAAATCAGAAATTATCAACTTCAGCAGATCTGAACGCTATATCTAGTCAAGTAGTGTTGCAGAGCAGTGCGATGTGGTTCGTCTAAGAGTGCAAGTCGTGGCGCGAGAAGGCCGGGCCGAGCGCGACTGAAGGCGCCGAGCTGTTCTGCAAGGTACTGGGTTGGGTCCGTAATACCTGGAAAATGTTAATAGTTCATTATCCACAAGCAATCCTACTGATATTATAAAAGTTTGTATGGTTGGATGTCTGTCCAAACGTTTGTTACCCTTTCATGCAAAAATTACAGGACGAAATTGGATGAAATTTGGCAAAGAGATAAATTATATATGTACTGAGATATTTAATGACTATTATGTAACAATCATTTTTCTTTTTGTATCCTACACACAATTTTCTACACAAATGTATTTTGTTTTAAAATAAATGACTTATTCTGAAACACTACATTGTCTTTTTATCCTAATAAAATACGGAAGAAGCTGTGGCCGGAACTATTAACCGATATGCATATGCGACATGCGTATATACGCAATAAAGAAATGTCATTTTATTTATTAATATTTGACATGTCCCCCCGTAATGCGCGCTATTTCATCTTCAGTTTGTCGCATTCGACTTTCGCCAATATCAACACTCGTTTTTTTTTTTAAATTCAAAACGCACACACCACAACCGTTGTCCATGCCGTTTGTAAACTTATATCTATTACTGTCCTTATTTTATAGTATCATTAGTATGCTAATGGGGTCCCTAATGTTGACGGGAGTCTATATGTTATCCAGTGACTTAGCCCTCTGATGTTGATGGGAGACTATAGTGAATTATATTTGCGTCGTATGTTATTTCGGTAGAGGACATTGTACACTATTGTAACTCACTTAGTGGTCGTCCTTTGCCTCCCTTTTTTGGCAACATATATTGTCAAAAAGCGCTCAATATGGTAAGATTGATCAATGTTACATTAATTTGAATATTGCTCAGTTTTAATATTTTTAATATTCTAATACTGATCTTCTAATAATGATTAAACCTTATAGTTAACTTACCAGCTAGTGGGTCGTTGGAGGCTCCTTTGGCGCATGCAAGTTGTGCGTATTGCGCTTGGTACCCAGGCGCGTCGTCTACTTCTATGAAGTGATCGTCCGGGAGAGTTGAGTCGTCTGGCGGCAGCTCAAACAGTGATATCAACGCCTACAAATAGAATTTTAATATAAGCACTTAATTCCACCTGTATATTTAGGACTGAGTCAAATTCGTCCACGGGAGTGCAATCCCTACACGTGGTCCCCGGGTGGTACCTACCCGTACCGGGAACTCGCCTCTTTATGTTCTCACCCACACTCAGAGGTCTGTATACTCTTACCTGTAACACTTTATGCCACAACGGCACGAGGTTCCCTTGCGCGAAGTGTTGGCTATCACAGAGCATTCTGACGCAGCCCACCGCCGCCGCCTTACGCTCTAAAGCTCCGGACACCTTCTGCAGATCTGCCACTAGTACCCGCTCCACGTACATACCGAACATGCTGTAAATACAATACAATACAAGTAAATACAAAGTAAATTACATTGAACACAACTCTTAAGTACATGAGAAGAGTATTATATAAGAAACTATCGGATTTGTCCGCGTGGTATTAGGATTAAAAGTAGCTTACATGCTATTCCACACTATAATCTATATGTGTTATAAAATTTCATCCCAATCCATATAGTAGTTTTTGAGTGAATGAGTAACAAACATGAATCCACGCATCTACACATCCTCACACAGATCCATATAAACTTTCACATTTATAATAAAAGAAAGAATATTAAATTTTCAGTTATCCTTACTTATAAAACTCTCAGTCGAAGCTCGAAGTTGGGAATTGTGTCCGATGAAATAGGTTCGTTGCCTATAACGTACGGGACCTTTAGCCGGCTAAAAGTGGATATTCACCTCTCATTCGGGTGTTAAAAAAACGAAATTCAACTAACTTAGCTTGTACAGAATCGACGAGCTCGATAAGGTTGTCTGCTCCGAAATGTGCCGCGTAAAACCCGAGGAACGCGATCAGTCCGCGGACATACTTCGTGGTCTTGGATGATGACAACCGTTGGAATAATAACGTGATTATCTGCTTCGTGTATTGGGACATCACCTCACTGAAAATAAATATTTTTTTTTTCAACAAAACATTATAAGATAGCGGATTGACAAGAGCAAATACCAATGCGACTAAAACTCAACTTATAACCCTTTTTTGTCGGAGGTTGAAACTCACAAAGAATTTGTCATTTCATACTACAACTTCCTCCAATTTAGGCATAGCAACGCATGTCAGGCACATCTAGGTACTGTGGTGCTAATAGAATCGGATAGGCGCTTAATATTTATTTAATTTTTATAATTTCTTTAATAACCTATGCAAATGTTTTCAGTATGATTTCATACATTGACGACGGGCGACGGGCCGGTGGCGTGGTCGGTAAGATACTTGCTTTTCACGCCGCAGGTCGTGGGTTGGATTCCCACCCGAGACAAACATTAGTGATGAACATTTCTGTTTGTGTCGAGTCTGGGTGTAAATATCTATTATATGTATATATTTACAAAAGAAAAGTATTATATGTATATATACCAGTTATCTGGTTTCCATAACACAAGCTCTGCTTAGCTTGGGACCAGATGACCGTGTGTGTTAATGTCCCAGAATATTTATTTATTTATTTACATTGCTACAGTAGGCATTTCACATTCCAATAGTTAGTTCAGATTCAGAATACATCCGCCATCACAATATCAGGTTGGCGGCTCATTTTTTTTGTTTTAATATTGTACATTGCTTCAAATATTACGTACATACGATACATTGCTCTCACGTATCTCACATGGCCGTTTGTAAGTATACACCCGCCATCCTGATGCACACAATACAATGTCTACTGTCTAATGAAAACGGACTTATAAAAATCTTATACAAAATTACATAGGTTACCTTCCGAATTTGAACAGCATTGTCTGTATCAAGTAGAATCCTTCGTGGTCGTTAGTTTTAGACGCAATCAGCTTTTGGAACACTCCAAGCATCGCATTCTGTGGAACACACAATCTCAATGATCACGAGGCGGGGAAACATTTTTCGTGAAATATATACCCAATACCCTTGGTAACAATCTCTAGGAACAATCGGCAAGTTTCATTTATTAGTTCATGTTGCAGACTTGCCAAAACATTGGGCACACGTATTTTTAATCGAAAAATAAAGACGTTTCATTGTGCCAAAGTATCGCGTGACGTCACGTTCACGGAGACCCACACTAGTGGGTCTTATATCAAAATAACATGTACTGTTTTGTATTGCTACTCCTGTAAGCCAAGATCGATAACGGCGCCGTGAAGAGACTCGGTATTTATGGTGTGTCTATTCATAGAGTTTACTCTGCTCTCTGCGACTCGGCTGTTTTATTAATAAATAGTTTTTAGTGACTATGACGAAGAACACTCACACCCTAACTTTAATACTATTTAGTATTTATTAACAATCTGTAAAAGCAAAATATAGCTTCAACCCTTTTTAGTGTCCCACAGCTGGGCAATAGTCATCTCTTAACTATCTTATGAGTTGGTAGAGTTTAGGCCTTAATCCACACACGCTGGCCAAATGCGGGTTGGTGGATGTCACATGTCCTCAAATGATTAGTACTTAGACATGCCGGTTTCCTCACGATGTTTTCCTTCACCGATATTGAGCAGCGGAGATGAAACAATTCACACAAAGATGTGTGGGCACGACCAGGATTCGACCCCGCGACCGTATTTTTCTAAGGCGAGGCTGTACCGCTGCGCCACCGCTGCGCCACCGCTGCTCAAAAGCAAAATATACCTATCGAATATTTTTCAATTTTTAGATTTTAGTACCCTGGTGTCGTACCTATTACCCACAAATTAACATTATACAACTCACCAGTCTTCCTGAAGCCAGTACTAGATCGGGTCTGGACGCAATGAAGGCGCAGAGCAATCTCACCAATGGCCTAACATTAGCAGGACGTTCCCACAACGCTGGTGCTACAACACACGGCAACAGTGCCGCATACACTGAACCATCGTCCCCAGCCCCCGACCCACGGAGCTCCAGGAATAATGATAGCATTTGAAACACATACGGCATGAATTCTGTAACACAAGAACATGTTATAAATTCATACACGTTATAGTTTTGAAAAGTATAATTTGTTATGAAATTGGACGAATTCTGTTTCCTGATAGCTGTATCTGTCTGTCTGTCGGTACAGTTTTTGGTATTTATCAACTTAACAACAGACAAGTTGTCTATACTCTATGCGTTTCAAATAAGAATAGGATTGAAAATCCGCCATCTTGGACTGGAATGCGCAACAACTTCATATTTTTTAGTACAGTGAGCAAAAATGTTTGTTTGATATTATAATCACATCTAGATAAAAAAAAAATGCGTAAATCTTATTGCCTTTTGAGTAAGATTGGACATGTGGATTCGGATATTTAGATACGAACATATTTTATTAACTTCCGAGGACCAAAATCGGAGTTATAAGTTAGAACGTGTGTTTCTATCCGTTTATATGAATTTTGTGCAAGTTTGTGGTATCCTAGTGCGTAAATTTACATACGTAGGTAGCTGCATTGTAACTACATACTTGTGTAAAGTTTTCACATAAATCACTTTTCCATACATTTCAAAATAATATTATTGTCTGTAGTTTGACATTTTGTGCTGGCGCTACTTTTGCTTGGTTTTTGGTATGAAGTTAGCCGCGACTCCAGTCCTATTCTTATTTGAAACGCATAGTACTTTTATACTTTCGCGTTGCATTATTAATACTTATATTTATCATAACGAGCAATTAACGCGCACACCTTTAATTTGGCTTTACGTTTCGAGACGGGTTGCACTGGTCGTGGTCGCAAGCAGACTGACCCAGCGAAAGAGCTGCGTTGATAACGAAAATTCTAAATTAAAAGTTAAATTATATTGTGTGACGGTAGTTAGAGAAAATGTTGTTCTACGGCCGCCGTCATCAACGGAGCTCTTTCGCTGGATCAGTCTGCTTGCGACTACGACAAGTGCAACCCGTGTCGAAACGTAAATCCAAATTAAAAGTGAGCGCATTAATTGCCCGTAATGATAAATATAAATTAATTAATTTATTTATTTATTGATAATTAAACAGTTATACGTTAAGGTAAGATACAAAAGCATATTCATAAAAATTACTAAATCATCTCATCAAATCAATAACAATTGGCAGTCTCTTCAAAGTTAGCGTTGTCTAAGAATATAAATTTAAAAATTATATTTTTTTCCTAATTGATTTATTAAAATTTGAACATCACCATACTATTGCAGGCTCAAATAATGTAGAATTTAAGGCATGATATTCGCTTTCGGATTCACCTTGTATAAAGATTAAGTTAACAAGGCCAACTAAAAACCAACGCTGAAGTGATAAATACCTAGCACATCATTTTGTAGGACCTCTTGGAATATAGGGAACAGAGCTTCCTCAAACGCCGCTATTGCCGCCGGATTTGATTTTGTCACTAATCTGTAACAACAATACAGCATTATACTTATTACATACAATTATACACTATAAACTATATTGCTGGTATTGCTGGTCGTGAGATCCCGGTCCAAAAAAAAAACAGAAAATGTAATATACTTACTAGAATATTAGTAGTAAGCGATGACGAAATAATTCACACAAAGATGTGTGGAAGCGACCAGGAATCGAACCCGTGACCCGCGCCACCGCTGCTCAACTTAAACTTAATAAACTTAAAAGCTAGTAATAACGAAATTGTACTTACGAAACAGCAAGTGACAATGTTTCAAACAGGTAATGATTGAAGTGAGGTTTGCAAGGGTTCTTGGAGACTACAGCCAACATTTGTGCCAACTTTGGTAACGCATCGCCAAGGTACGGCAAAGCGTTCTCTTGTAAACAAGAAATGGTGCGTAGAATGGCTGAAATTTAATATCATTTGCTGACTTAAAATTCAATGTACAGTTTTTCTCAAATTATGGTGGATCCACGTGAGGAGAACTATCTCATGCTATCTGACAAGAAAGACACTTATCCTGTCATAACTATGAATATTAAAAAAACATAGAACCTCTAACATTTCATAAGTATTATAAAAAAAACTTTTACTTAGAAAAGATAATGTAGTAATAATTTATACACATATAATATTGTGGGACATAAACACACACGGCCATCTGATCCCAAACTAAGCAGGACTTCTATTATGGTAACCAGATAACTGATAACATATAATACTTTTCTTTTGTAAATACTTAAATATAGATAATTACACCCAGTCTCAACACAAACAGAGATATACATCACACGAATGTCTGACTTGGGAATCGAACCCTCGACTTGTAGCGTGAAAAGCGAGTACCAATAATACCGACCACGCCACCGGCCCGTCAATATGAATGATAAGTTTTAAATCCTAATTTTTTTGAGCAAATTTCTTCTGTTTATTATAATGATCCTTTTCGAATAACAACAAACAACATTTAAATACCTTTCATAACATATTCGTTATGGTTGGCGGGGTCGTCGTGTTGCCCCAGCGCCGCGAACAGTGCGGCCAGCAGCGGCTGCGCGTGCGGCGACAGTGCGGCGCGCGGCAACAAGCCGCCCGACAGCAGCTTCTCTACCGCACACGCCGCATACGTGCACACTACTCCACGACCGCTCACGTGGTTTATCTACAACGTGGAGTGGAGGATATCAATTTTATATATAATATGGCCCACGTATCTTGGTGAACTTGATCTTCGCGCAGAAGCTCTGCAGTAACTTATTTTAGTAACCAAATGATGACATCGGGCAGTGGATATGACTTAAAGTTCTCAAAGCCCATGTTCAGTCACGCCAAGGTGGCATCATAACTAAATTCTGCTCGAACTATTCTTATATTTTAAAAATTTTAAGAGAAGTAAGTAGATATAGGTCCATCGAGCCGGACTTACCAATAAAGGCACTGCGGTGCTGATCAAGTCCTTAGGTAGCAAAGATCTAAACGTCATGATGTATTTGATAGCGTCCGCTTTCAGTACTGGCAATTCGTTTACTGAAAAATAAAAAATATATAACTTATATACAATTTGTAACAGTAGAATAAATACTAGTGCTGCGGAAGGCGAGTGACGTCACCAAGTATAGTGCCGCGTCTTTGTACAGTGGCTAGTAGTCCTGTCTATCCTGCTAGACACTGTGCTACTTACCATCAGGTCTCTGTAACTCCGGCAGCACGTGCGTGGAGGCGAACTGCGCGAGGTCTACGAGAGGCGAGGCTCTCGTCACTCCGGCAGCCTGAGTACTGCCGCGGGACGCGAGTGACGTCACCAGGTATAGTGCCGCGTCTTTGCCTCGCCACGCGCCAACCCCGAGCTCCGCATATTTCGATAACATTAACTGAGAAAAACGGATTTCATGAGATTCTTATTAAATACTATCATTATGTATAAACCGCCTAATAGTGACTGGGAAATTACAAATCTATCGCAACAAAATAAAATAAACAAATAATAAATATTCTGGGACATTAACACACACGGTCATCTGGTTCCAAGCTAAGCAGAGCTTGTGTTATGGAAACCAGATAACTGGTATATACTATACATATAATACTTTTTTTGTAAATATATACTTATAATAGATATTTACACCCAGACTTGACACAAACACAAATGTTCATCATTAATGTTTGTCTCGGGTGGGAATCGAACCCACGACCTGCGGCGTGGGTATAGTGGGCAATCAAAAAACCACGTACACCATTATTTTACCTGAAGTATTATTTTTCCTAAAATAGATGTCATATTCAGAATCAGCCCCATACATCAGATACATAAGTTAACTTTAAACTGCAGAACGAAAATAACGCGGAGCAACAGTCGGAGTAAGAGTTTTAAGTTCACTTTAGTTCACTGAGTTGGAACTGCAGAACGAAAATACCGCGCAGTAGCGACCCTTTCGTCTCATGTCGGTAAGCAGTTCCTCGGAACGGATCTTTCTAGAGTTACTCGAGCGTTGTTGGAAGATATTTTGTTTTTATGTAGTCAATTTTTTTTAATCATCTTCAATGTAAATAAAAATGAATCGCCTAAAGGAGAGGTTCAAAAATGTATAGAGCTTGGGTTTAAAATAATTGTAAAGGAGACGTTCAAAAAATGTATAGAGCCTGGGATTAAAATAATTGTAAATTTGAACAGCAATCTGAGTTACATACGTTAATAGAGCATAATTAATTAATATTTTTGGTGTATTTAAAATAATTTTACACCCCCCCGTTTTTTTAAAAATTGAAATTGAAAATAAGAATCCTTAATGCAATATTATGATTATTGCAATTGGCAACCCCATGGTCAAATGTCAATTGAGCAACCAAAAAAATCAAAATTATTTCGACGCTGTCAATCAAACTGATCACAATGACATCATGACGTTTCCCGTAATTATATTTTTTTCCACGCGTTTTGTTATTACACTAATAAGATAACAAATATTTTTCGTCATAATTACATTAAGCTGCAGCTAGAATAATATTACAAGAGAAAAGTACTGTAACAGAATGCAATTGTTGACGTGATTGCAATATTTATACTGCTTAGGAAACGGATAATTAAAGGTAATGTGCGTTTTGTTTTTCTATTACATTTTTTTGATTTTTACAAAAATGGTTGCTCCTAAAATTCGTGTTTAGTTAAATTCTAACAGCTTATTAAATAAGCTTTCCAATGAGGTATATCACATTGGTGTTCAAAATTCTAGCCCACTTTTGACCTCTCCTTTGAACGACAATCTGAGTTACATAGATAGAGCATAATTAATTAAATTGTTTCGTGCATTTCAAATGCTTTTACACCCTCCCGTTTTTTTTCTAAATTGAAACTGAAAATTGGTAACCTTATAGCAATATTTATGATTATTCCAACTGGCAGCCCCTTGGCCAAATGACAATTGAGCAGCCAAAGCCAAAACTTTATAACAAAAATATAAAATTATATAGAACACTGTCAATCAAACTGATCAATGACAATGACATAATGACGTTTCACGTAGATAATCATCTTTTTCCACGAGTTTTGTTATTACACTAATAAGATAATAAATATTTTTCGTCATAATTACATTAAACTGCAGCTAAAATAATATGACAAGAGAAAAGTACTTTCGTAAAGTACGGAGGGTACTCTCTCAACCAACCACTGAAACAAATCATTGCTATAACACAAAGATTGTCCACCGCGGGAATCGGACCCACGAACTCCCGAGCAAAGCCCAAACGGACTGCTTACACTGCACGATTAAAGAGATACTCCTAGAGATGCTATCTAACAGATAAAAAAATATAAAAAAATCTCACCTGAACATACTGTCCGAAGATAGTCATCATTTTCTCTTCAAAGTGTATAGCCAAAGTTTTGACCAGATCACACGCGGCCCGTCTCCTTGTATCCACATCGGAACCCTCAATATCTCTACGCACATACTCTTCGGGGTTGTCTTCGAATAGTTCCATATCGGATTCTAGAAATTCCAAATATTTATAAATAATATGGCGTTACATACATAATGCCACTCAAGAGAAGACGCAGCAATCCTGAATCGCACAAGCAAAGTTTCAGCAACAATTAGCATATATACAAGTTCCCAACAAGAACAGCTGGGAGGACTGCGGTCGCCGGGCATCACACCTCGCTAGAAGACCCTTTTTCTTCCCTTTGCACTGAAGGGTCATTCCCACCCGGTCCTCCAGTCTCCAATTCTTACAGGTACAGTAGGCTCAGATGGCAAGAGATCGTGCGGAAGAGCTGTGTCCGTCTCTACCACCGATGTGGATGACTCAATGTGAACACGACCACTCTGACAAGAGAACGACAAAGAAGAAGACGAACCTCTAAACTCCATGTTGGGTATAACAACCTTCTCACAGATAGAGCTGAGCGTCACTGGGTCTTCAAATAAGCTCTTGTAGTTATTCTTTTCAGCGATTTTCGCTAGAAACGTGAGCGCATTTGATACTAGCTGCGAACAAATAATTAAAATTTAGTTAGGATTGTAATATCAAAAGAGAATACAGAATCGAGTCCATATAATCCTTACTATTAAGGCTGGCAGCGCCATCTATTGTTCGATAGGACGAACTAAATAATAGTAGTATAATATAATAATATGTCGACGAGTAGGGTAAACTATCGTCTCGAATCATACTGAAATTGTAGACGGATTCGGGAATCTTTTATCGAAGATTCTGGAACTTTCGAGACGTGCGGCATAAGGTCCTTTTTATATCGCCGTGAAATATAAAAAGGACCTTATGCCGCCTAGCAGTCAGTCTATAGTTATAGTTTGGGAAGCCTCAGAAGCGAAATTGAAGGAAGAAGTAGAGTTAAGAAAGCGAAAGTAAGGGAAGATTGAAGTTATTGAATAAATGGCTAGTGACAATTAAATGTCACGTGTAAAGTTATTTAGTGTTGGTTTAGTTTAATCAGATGTATAAGTTAGTGTTTAGTGATAATTATAGTTCAAATAAAATGACTAATTTAGGATTAGTGTTTTGACTTGATTTATCCTTACACCCAGCTCGTAATAATACTAATATTATAGAGATGTATAGTTTGTTTGTTAGGTTGAACACGTTAATCTCAGGGACTATTGATCCGATTTGAAAAATTTTCACTGTTAGATAGTTCGTTTATTGAGGAAGGCTAAATGCTACTGTGCTGTATTGGCTAAGGCTAAATGCTGTATTATTTTACCTACATTCAAGCAAATAAAATTTCTATTCTATTCTACTTTTTATCCCCCTGTTAGGCATGATTAGATTAAAAACTAGCCTATGTGTATTCCTGACTGTAATCTCTGTGCCAAATTCAATCCAATTTCATCGTATTTTCTTAGATTTACGCAAATAATTGAATGAAATAAAACTACTTTATTATTTATTATTATTATTATTAGCCCGGATCATTCCACTGCTGGGCAAAGGCCTCCCCTAACACCTTCCAGGCGTCGCGGTCTTGTGCCACCTCCATCCAAAACTACTTTATATGTAGGAATTAAATGTAATGGTATGAGCATGTAAATGAGTGATAGTTGTGGAGCATGACAGTGAAGGATAGATGTATAGGTAAGAGAGAAAGGACGAATGAATGCAGAATATGTGAACAAAGGATGACTGGAATGTAGGTAGATGTAAGATTACTTTCTAAGACGTAGGACGAAGACGGGTTTGTCAGAAGTTGTATTTTTTTATTAATTTAAATAAATCCATTTATACAGTGCCAATCCATGGTTTTTCTTCACACCCAGAGTAGGATTCCACATAAAAATTCTTCATTGTGGTTTAATTTCGATTTTTGATATCCAATAACGTTTAGTAGTTGTTTTGTGAAAGAGCACACGAACATAAAACACATCTTCACATACTTTCACGTTTAAAATATTGTACAGTCCGCAAGGTGTAAGCTGAGCTTTGCATTTTTCAAGGTCGCGTCGCGCTCCAGGCCATCACACTTACACTATCTATATGCAAACCTCAGCTTAAGCCTTGCAGACTGTATATTTGTAGGATGGCCGGTACTCACAGCATCATACTTGGGCTGAGGTCCAGTGGTCAGTAGCACGGTCCACACAGCCGTGACGAACCCGGGAGCGTGCGGAGCGAACTCCTCTTCGTACTTGAGAGCGTAGAGAGCGGCGCACTCACACACTTCCGTACGGAGTTGCTCTAGCACACCTGGTTTTTCATCATCATCCTAGAATTGAGAAATAACTAGTTTAAAAATGTTCAGTTTTTAAAATAATAAAAACCGCATCGAAATCGGTCCATCCGTTTCAACGCGAGAAGGCAGCCATCTTGTACACAGATACACAACTTATTGTTATAAGTATAACAAAGAGGGGTGTTCCCCTCTTTGTTAAAAAAATAAAACTCACATTAGTTTCTAAACAGGGTACTTTAACTTGTAACAGATGTAGCAAATTCGGCATCCATATTGGCATGTTGTCTTCAAAGAACTCTGGTAGATCCTGGTAGTTGAGTGAGTAGAATACTTTGCAGATCAGTACTAGCGAGCCGTAGATCACTCGTAACGCTTGCGCATTGTCTGAGTGTTTTGTTGTTAGGTCTATGGTTGCCTGTAGAACAAGAAAACAATTTAAACAAAAATAAAAGATTAAAAATCTAAATAGGACCAATTTTTTACATTCAGGATATTGAAATAAACTACCTTTTAAAGTATTTTATCGCGGTTTATTTTAGATTTTTATATCCCGACGTTTCAAAGTCTTTTTAGACTTCATAGTCACAGGTGGACTGAGTTATTTGACGTCCAAAACTTAACAGGTATCACAATTATTACTGACAAACATTATTTTATTTAAGTTACGTTCTGATCTAAACAAACATTATTATATCATTATTATAAAGCTATTGCATAGCTTTTATCGCGGGCTTTGAGCGCGGCGACTTAATCAAGAAATTCCGTAACGAAAATAAACCTAACACCCCCCACTCCGACTTCCACAGCGGTGCGGCGTTGAAAGCCGTGTATCGTCTAACGTCGTTTCAGTTCGGCAGACTTCGGCACGGTGTTTGTGTGCGTGTGACTAGACGTATGCGTCAAACTTGTTTCTTATTTCAGTTACCATAAACCTATAGTTTCAATTTGTTTTCCGACTTTTAGTTATTACAATTAAATTTCTAAAGCGCGAGAATCGGGGCTCTAATTACATCAGAATTTTGAATAAAAAAACACATGTAAATCATCCTATTCGTTTAAACGTATGATGCAAACAGACACACACATCAAACTTCTCTTTTGCTCCAACACCTCTCTTTTTCTCGGGGGTAAAAAACTGAACTTACAACAAACAAATCTGTGAGAGGCTTCGCGAAGGTCTCCAGCACATACTTGATCTCTTCCCACAGCTTCTGTGACTTGAACTCGTATCGGTACCGTTTGAATAACGAGTGTGCTGTTCTTAGCACACCGTTTATTGTGTGGAAGTCACCTGGAACAAGGTTATTACTTTTTATGAAGACCCAGACTAAGAACTCTCTAAATCACTTCAGCTTTTGGGGGCTGAGTCATCTTCGTCCGTAGGAGTGCGCCTTTTATCAGAATCCCCACACATGCTCGCGGATAATTAATTATTAGTTTACTGGTAATTAACTGGTGATAGATTTCGACCGCGATTAGTGTGACGTGTTCTGGTGAGATGTCTGGTGACACCATTTAAGATGGTGGTTCGGAATTGTTGCCCCTTTATGGTTTCTAACGAAAATCATTCTTAATCACGAGCAGTATATTGGGCCGGCGGGTCCCATGGTAGACTACATCATTGCTTAACACCTGGCATGTTGTAGTGAAGTGCAAGCCTATTTCAGATTATAAAAAAGCGCAAACCACATAAACATCGCATTGTGGAATCATCATCATCATCAGCCTATTCTAGACCAAAAGATTTCTGAGGTTTAGTGTATGTATGTACACTGATTGCTGTCCATTTGGCATTTGTTGTTCAGTTCTTTTAGAAAAAAAAACAGAATTATCCCACAGTCTTCCGTGCGAAGTTGAGACTCGTCAGGATACGTTATACGTTTTGTATTCCAGGAGATATTATGGAGTACAAATGTGTGTGCAATATTCTTAGCTGACGGGACTCCAAGGACGGAAGGATCCGAAAAACCTAGTGAGAGCTCAGGCTGAGCATCGATGGCTTAAATTGCTTTCAGAGACAGAGAAATTAAACAGCCAACATTTCTGGCTAAAGAATGACCACAATGCCAAAGAGACAGATGCTCATAAATATCGTCTGGTCGCTGTCATAACTCCATTGGCAATTTCACAAAACAAATCAAAACAAACTGTGCTCACATTTTTCTATAACGAACATTATGTATACTTATGTAGACACACAGTAAGCAAGGGAATATGATCATTAACGTGCTACCAGACTTCTGGCTGCAAATAGCACTTAAATATTACCTCTGCCAAAGTCCTGAACCATCTCAGGGATTAAAGTCGGCCATTTCTCTGGGAAGTCATATTTGCCAATGATAGACATCGCATCACTGAATTGACGCTGGATTGCTTCCGGTGACTTCAGCATCAGTCGTACTATCAAAGTTTTGATTGTGGCACGGTCTGATGCATGTATTTTGTCAACACCATCTTCTTCCTGGAACAAATATTTTGTCACTCATTAGTAAAATACCATGACTTTGCACAGATGAAATAATGCAGGTACAAACCTTCTGGAACTATGTTTTAATTCAATTTTTATTCTTCCATAGGCTTGCGCTTGTCTACAACTTGCCTGATGTTCGGCAATGATGTTGTGTAAGATCAAACATGGGAGTCACTCATGATTACAAATGATTATTATTATAAAATAATATGTATAATTACTAGCAGCCCGCCCCTGCTTTGCATGGGTATATAGGTATTGAACATTTTTGATAATAGACCATGGCTTTTCAGGGATAAAAATTATACGACTAAACCTTTTTCATGGAACTCTCTGCTTATTGGTGCAAAAAATCTGTAAACTAGTTTTTGTGCTTCATATCTAAGAACATGTTTCATTCGAAGACATATCACATGTATCAAACAGCGTGTGGACAGTGTCTGTGGATCAAGGCCTAAACTCTCTTAACTCGAAAGATAGTTGAATGAAGACCATTGCCCAGCAGTCAGACACTAAAAATCAAAAGGGCAGAAGTGAGTATAGATTGGTGGATAAGTACAACGCTTACAACTGGCCAATTTCTTTTGGTGTAGTTTTTGAAGGCAATAGCTGCTGCCACTCTGATGGTGAAGTCCACCGCGTCCTTGTCAATAAGGTGGAGGAGTAACACAGCATAGTTTTGATTTAGTTCTACACTTTCCAGAAACTTCTCAGCTGTAACAATGACAATTATAATGTTAGTTTTGACTTTTTAGTGACACCTTTTTTTTTGTAAACCATCTCCTGAAAATAACAAACACAGTAAAAAAAATTGTCCAATTTGGTACAGTTGACCCGTAGTTAAGTTAATACTTAAGACTGGTCAGTGGTGTGGTTGGTAAGATATTTGCTTTTTATTATGTAAATAAAACATCGAGTTAGGTAACCGAGTATATTGTCAGTCAGTGCTAGGTAGCAACAAACTAAATGTGATAAAATGTAGGGTACTTCAATACTCTTCTTGACATTAAGAAGTTTAACAAATACCTACATGATTAATATATAACATACCTTCCCCCTAAGTATGCCTATACAAATTAAACAAAAGCAAACCAAAATATACTTATACATATTCAAAAGAACAAACAATTCTACCTACTGACTATATAACATATACATAGTAATAAACTAGTAACAAGAGTACCTACAGTAGTAATACATACAATAGCGATACATGTAGTTAGGCAAAATATTAAATCTTAATTAATAAAGTTATTAGTATCAGGCCTACCATAAGGTGATAACTTGGAATGAATATTAAGTCTATGTTTTAGTTTACCGCCTGCATAACTAGTCTCAGCCCCGCTAGGTATCCCTAACATTTCAGCCCATTTTTCTGGACTGGGAATCTCAATTGTCTCTTGACCATCTTGGTCTTTAGAATCCTCAATGATTGTATCTGGCTGTTCTTCCTCTGCAACTCCCTCTTCTATGTTTTCTTCATATCTCGTTTCCGTTTCCACCAATGTCTCCCCCTCCTTTTGAGCATCATCACTTGAACATTTCCTATTTATGATCTGATCAATATGCCTGCTAACTATAGCTCCATCCTTAGTAGTTATTTCATAGCTAGAGGGACCTCTTTTGTTTATAACAGTACCTGGTAACCAACGCGGTCCTCTGCTAAAGTTTCTGTACATAACCCTTTGTCCAATATTTGTGTCCCTGCGTGTCTGTTCTGTGTTATGTCTGATCTGTTGTTCTATTCTTCTGTTAGATGTGTTATCTGGATGTATGGTGTCTAGTAGTGTTCTTAATCTCCTATTCATTAGAAGTTCTGCTGGGCTCTTATTTGTAGAAGAGCATGGTGTCGTACGTAGCCCTAGTAACATATTAGGTATTTTCACATCCCACGACATGTTATCTAGCTTCCGTAACTTGTCTTTAACTGTTTGTACCATTCTTTCAGCCAAACCATTGGTTGATGGATGGTAAGGTGCTGTAGTAATGTGTCGAATCGCGTTAGCATTTAAGAACTGTGTCATTTCATTAGAGACAAATGGGGAACCATTATCAGACACTAACGTTTCACAGAGACCATGAATAGCGAATAAATTTCTGAGATTTCGTACCACAGTAGCAGATGTCATATTGGGAACTACAAAAACTTCTGGCCATCGTGAATATGCATCTACCGCGATAAGAAAATATTTATTTTGGTAAGGACCAGCAAAATCAATATTTATACGAGACCAAGGCCTAGTAGGTACTATCCACTGGTAACCTGTTTTAGGTGGCATATGTCGATTTTCCAAACATTTGTTACAACTATTAACTAATCTTTCAATATCTTCGTTTAGCTGAGGCCACCAAATGTAGCTTCTGGCCAATGCCTTAGTAAGTACAATACCACTATGCGTTTTATGTAAAGTATGCAAAATTGCCTCACGGAGAGGTGGTGGCACTACTACTCGAGAGCCCAATAGAAGACAATCCTCATGTACAGATAGTTCTGCTCGATGTAGAAAATAAGGACGCAGTTCTGAATCTGTTACTCTGTTAGGCCAACCACGCAGCACGTAATGAATTACTCTTGATAAAATTTTGTCCTTTTTAGTCACGTTTTTTAACTGTTCTACGTTAATAGGAAAATCTTTTGGAGTTTCCGCCATAAGCAAGATGTCACAGAGTTCTTGTTCTGGTTGCTCTGGCACTGGTTGTGGCCATCGGCTTAAACCATCTGCATTTCCTATCTGCTGTCCCGGTTTGTAAACTATGTTGTAATCGTATGATGTCAATATAATGGAAATTCTAGTTAACCGTGGTGATAATATATTGGGCATAGTTTTCTTAGGGTCGAATATCCCCACGAGGGGTTTATGATCGGTGACGATTAAAAAAGGACGCCCCATAAGGTAGTTATGAAATTTTTGGACACCAAACAAAATGGCCGTAGCCTCTTTATCAAGCTGTGAATACCGACGCTCATGGACATGTAATGTCCTAGAGCCCATAGCAACAGGACGCTCCTGACCGTCTTCCATAATGTGAGACAGGACTGCCCCCACGCCGTATTCCGAACTGTCACAAGTAAGAACTAGTGGCTTTTCTAAATCATAATGCACAAGAGTTAAATCAGACGATAGCATAAGTTTTGCAGAATCAAAACTTTTTTGTTCAACATTAGTCCATTGCCAGTTTCGTGTCTTATCGAGCAATCTATGCAACGGTTCAAGAATCGTCGCCTTATGAGGTATGAACCTCTCGTAAAAGTTATATAAGCCTAAGAAAGCCTGCAACTGTTGAGTGTTTTTAGGTTCGGGGGTCTTCATGATCGACTCCACTTTGCTGGCCGCTGGGTGAATGCCGTCAGCGTCAATAACAAACCCTAAAAATTCTATAACTCTTCTAGCGAACTTACATTTTCTAGCATTAAGGCGTAAGCCTGCTTTGGCTATGCGATCCAAAACAAGATGGACACGCTCATTCATCTCAAGCAGCGTGTGGCCGCTGATTATAATGTCATCAATCAGGACTGCGACTCCAGGAATACCGGCTAACAATGCCGTTATGAGTCTTTGAAAAATTCCCGGCGAAGCTTTGACACCAAAAGCTAATCTATGTACAGTGTAAAGTCCCTTGCATGTGTTTAGTGTTAATAACTTAGCTGTGGCTTCATCCACTACTACCTGTGTATAAGCACGTTCTAAATCTAGCGTTGTGAAATATTTACACCCAGCAACAGTGGCAAATACCTCACTTGCAGTGGGCATTGGATATGTATCTGACTCGGTAGCCTGATTAACTGTACTGCGATAGTCTCCACAGAGCCTAATATCTCCAGACTTTTTTATAACCGGTACAACTGGAGTAGCCCACTGTGAATAAGCAACTGGTCGAAGAACACCCTCCGTGACTAGTCTATCGATTTCTTTCTCTACCCTAGCTTTGATAGCGAAAGGTACAGGACGCGCTTTTAAAAATTTAGGAGTAGCATTAGGTTTTAAATGTATGGTTACTGGATCCCCCGTGTAAGTACCGAGACCCTCTTGAAATACTTCCGCATGTTTCAACATCATTTCTTTAGCTATATTAATATCTTTATGAACGAAATTAATACATACCCTAATATCAAGGGCTGAGAACCAGTCCCTACCTACTAAATTCGGCCCTGTACCGCGAGCTACAATTACAGGTAAGCAACACTTAATGTCTTTAAATTGTACGTTGACTGTAGTCTGTCCTAGTACTGTCACCGGCGTAGCTGTCCACGTTCGTAGGTTGTTGGATGCCGAGTCGAGTGTGGCGGCCGGACGCGTCGCGCTGAGAAGCCGCCAGGTGCGTTCATTGATTAAAGAAAATCCTGCGCCGGAGTCCACTTGCATTGTAAACGGGATATTGTCCAAATAAACAGTAATATCGTATGCAGGTACTCGTAACCCGGAACCACCGACATTATAAATTCCATTTAATCGTTCATCATAACCGCTGTTCGCGTCTTCAGTGTAGTTCAATCCTTTAGTACTGTTTTTCTTTTTTGCTATACATATCTTCTCCAAATGTCCAACCTTCTTACAGTATCTGCAAGTAGTTTTCGCAAAACGACAGTTGCCACCATGACGATCTCCACAACGATAACAAAATCTTATATTATTTCTGGATTGAACTGCGTTAATATCCATTGGTTCTGGTACATTGGATGTTGTAGGAACGCATACATCTGAATTTGTGATTTTAACATCGCTCAATGTCTCTTGAATCATGCGGACATCTCTAACTGCACTCTCTGAAGATACCATAGCATCTACCACCTGTCTATAAGTCAAATTATCCCGTTTGAGAAGTTCGTATTGTAGTTTGTAATCACTCATACCGCATACTAATCTGTCACGTAGCATACGTTCTAAGTCCGGAAAGTTACACCAAGTACTCATTTTCCGTAGCTGAGCTATATATTCTGAAGCTGTTTCTCCTTTCTTTTGATCACGTTTATAGAACTTATACGACACTGATATTTCATTTGGTCTAGGACTATAATGACTCGTTAACACAGTCACGATCTCACTGAATGTCACTTCGCTAGATTTTTTAGGTGTTATTAGTGCAAGAAGTGTTTCAAACACCTGGGTTCCACATATGGAGTAAAAATTTGCTCGTTTTGCACTGTCCAGTATGACGCCATTAGCTTCAAAACAGTAATTTAATCTGTCGATATAATTGTCCCAAATATCAGTTCCTGGATCAAACTCTTTGAATTTTATAGCTTTGCACTCCATTTTTACGTAATTTAACACACGTCGCCACTATTATGTAAATAAAACATCGAGTTAGGTAACCGAGTATATTGTCAGTCAGTGCTAGGTAGCAACAAACTAAATGTGATAAAATGTAGGGTACTTCAATACTCTTCTTGACATTAAGAAGTTTAACAAATACCTACATGATTAATATATAACACTTTTCATGGCACAGGTAATGGATTAAATTCCCACCCGAAACCGACATTAGTGTAATGAATATACATTTGGTTGTAAAAGTATATTTAGTATATTTACATAAGAAAAGTAGTATATGTATAGTAATACAAGTTATCTGGTTGCCACAACACAAGCTCTGCTTAGCTTGGGGCCAGATGACAAGATTTTTGTATAATAATAATAGATAATGTACTTTCCCAGGCTTCAAACTATCTCCATACCAAATTCCAATCAAATCAGTGCAGCTGGTTTGATGTGAGAGTGCGACAGACAGACGGATAGTTGCTTTCACATTTATAACATTAGTAAGGATTTAATGTGATAGGAAAAATATTATCCAGATATTTTAACTAGCTTCTAGCTAGTCTGAGATTAACGCGAATAACACACATTGAATTAAAACAACTTTATAAGAGATTTTATCATGGTTTGTTTTTTTTGACGTCCAAAAATATTTATTTATTTATTTATTTATTTATTTATTTATTTAATACTAACATCTATCATTACAGAATAATCTAATGCGATAGTGCAGGAACTTAAAACTAATTTAAATTATAACTTAAAATATGGTAAACAGCCTTCGAGAACTCGCTCAGTGAACATTGAAACAAATCGACGCGCACAGCTGCAGTATTTAATGTACGCAATGCCCGCGTCAGCGGCGCTTCCTGCAGCAAGTTGGTGCGCGCGCGTGGTACCGCCAGCAGTGCTGGCTGCCGCCGCCGCATCGCATACTCGTCTGGCGCGCAAAGCCGCACCTCCGCCAGCACGGCCGGGTTGTGTATCATCCCTCTGATCACTTTGAGCACGTAGGTGGCTAGAAAAGCTTCCCTACGTACTTCTAGTTTAGTGTAGCCTACCATACCCAGAATAAATAAAGTGGGATACAAAAGCGGATACCCTGGGTATACCCCATATTGCTTATGATATAAGAACCGTATAAATTTATTCTGGATACGCTCTATCATTATTTTATATTTGGCTTCGTGAGGAGACCAAACTACCGCGTTACATTCAAGGTGACTTTTTATGAGCGCCTCAAATAATGCCCTTATAGCCCTTAAGTTAGTGAAACTATTTGCATGCCTCAGGACGAATCCCAAATTTTGGTACGCTCTCTTACATACGGCGACAACATGCTGGCGGAAATTTAAATCCGCGGTAAACCGAACTCCCAGGTCCCTCACTTCAGTTACCCGTTGCATTGGCGTCCCTTCCATTTGGTACTGGTAGTGAAGAGGGACACGCGCGCGACTAAACGAGAGCACCGCACATTTAGCCACATTGAAGTAGAGTTTATTTTCTATGCTCCAACTTATAACTCTGTCGATATCCTGCTGCATCGTGTCATGATCCGTGGCCCGCTTCACCTCCATTACCAACTTTAGGTCATCGGCATACAACAAAGGGATAGAATTGTTGACGATTGTAGGCAGATCGTTCACCATCAGGATGAAGAGCAAAGGTCCTAAATTGCTACCTTGACTTACGCCGGATCTCGTGAAGTAAGGTTCAGAATGATACCCATTACAGTCCACGTACTGACATCTGTCCCGTAAATAACTTGCAAAGAAGGTCAGGGTATGCGGGGTGCATCCTACGCTTGCTAGCTTTGACAGCAGGATATCATTATCGACGGTGTCGAACGCCTTCCTGAAGTCAAAGTAAGCCACGTCCACCTGCACCCCGGCATCTACCGCTGGCAACAGACGCGTCATCAGATGTAGCAAGTTACCTGTCGTCCCTCGTCCCGGGCGGAATCCATGCTGCGCATCAGATAGCTGACTGCTTATCTGCACGTATAGAGAGCTATGAATCGCCGCCTCGAACACCTTCGCCGGTGTACACAGAACTGCTACTGGCCTGTAATCACTAGGATCGGAGCCCTTCTTACCCTTGGGTACGGGCACAACACGGGTCAGTTTCCATCTGTCAGGGAACACCGCATTTTCAATACATACGTTAAACAAATGTAGCAACGGTTCAGCTAGTACTCCTCGACAATCTTTAAATATGTAGGATGGTATACCGTCCGGGCCCGCAGAGCGCTTTGGCGGTAGGCGGGCGAGCGCTCGCCGTACGTCGGCTAGGCGGAGCGGTGCGACATGCACGCGCGCGCCAGGCGCCGGGGACGGCGCCGCGCTTGCCGCCGCTACGCTTAGCGTGGCAGGTTCCTTAGTGTATACAGATTGAAAAAAAATTGCAAACTCCCGCGCGCACTCTGATTCTGATAATACTCGTTCATTTACTATTAACATACGGTGTCTCGAGTTACTTTTCTTAGACCTCACGTAGTCCCAAAACGCACGTGGTTCCCTGGCCAGGTTACTTTGTACGCGGTCACAGTAATGATTGTGTGCTCGTTCAATCTCCGTCTTCACTCTCGCCCGGCACGCAGAGAACTCCTCATAATCACTGCGCCTTTTACTAGATTTGTATTGAACGTGCAATTTGTGTTTAAGCTTAATATCAGCAATGATATTATGCGTATACCACACAGGGTAGTTGTATCTCTTATTCGCCTGCTTAACTCTTTTTAGAGGAACACAAACATCTAATGCTTGATTTATTTTATCATAGAATAATTTTAAAACTAAGTCCGGATCTTTTAAACAATACATTTCACTCCAATCTATATTAGACAACAAATAGTATAAACGGTTAAAGTCAGCTTTATTAAAATTCCAGTGTTTCCGTATTGTCGGGTGAGTAGAGTGCGTGAGAGTGTGTGCGTGCGGGGGGTGCGGGGACGCGGGGTGCGGTAGCGCAGAGGGCTCGAGTGCGACGCTTATGGCGAGTGGTGGATGGTACGCGTCTACTGGCTGCAGACCTTCGTCCGCCGCCGCGACGCTGACGACATCACGGTCACTCAGTACTAGATCCAGCTGTCTATCGTTACAATTAGGCACCGAATTGCACTGCTCGAGTTCACAAAAGGCCTTAAAATATTCAAAATAATTGAGGACATTTATATTGCACGAAAATAAATTAAAATCACCTAATATAACTAAATTATGCTTATACTTAATACTAATCTTTTCTAATAAACTAAACATTATCATGTACTCGCTTTCATCAGTTTGAGGCGGAATGTACACAATGCAACACGTAAATAAAAATCTATTCTGTAAGTAAACTGCTCCACAAATTAGTTCAAACATGTGATTGTCTATTACAATGTCATCAGGCAATGTCACTTGGCGTAGTTCAAAACGTTGTGTGGCCACTAAAACAACTCCCCCTAACTTGCGCCCATCTGCTCGATCGCACCGTAATACTCTGTAACCAGAGGGCACAAATTCTGCGTCTTGTATAGCTGGGTTAAGTCCACTCTCGGTGATGGCGAATAAATCCGAACCCGACGATTCGAGTAGTGATGAGAACTGTAAAGTCTTAGTTCTAATTCCTCTTACATTTTGGTACAGTATGTTAATAATATTACGGTGCCTGTGAGTCGGCTGGTTTACTTGGGCCACGAAACCAAACCCACTCACTGTACTCTACGTTTATCGGCCAAACCCCAGGGTCACAAAGTTTACTGAAACTACCTTCTGCAACGCCAACCTTGAAAGAGGCATAATTCCGCTCTATTTTCGGTTTTACTTTTTCTACCGTAATTTCAGAGTCTTTCCCTAACACACTTTTAATGTACTCCATTAACATTTCTTCAGTAGTATCTTTCTCCAGTCTCCATAAATGTAAATATTTTTTTCGTTCAACAGCTTTTAACGTTACTATTGACGTATTACCTCCTCTAATAATCGGTTTCCTATTCTTGTTTATAACTTCGGTCCATGTGGTCTTATTACTTATGATATTGCCGCTTGTGCTACTCGCTGGTTTCGTGGCCGACGCGGCCTGCGCGTAGCTCTGCGCAGGTGTCGCTCGCACGCGCTCGCTGCGTTCGGATCCCGCGCTGTTGGTCGGCAGCGGCAGACGCGCGGGTGATGCGCTCTGGTCATGGCCCCCGTTGTCCGAGGGCACATCACGATGATGATGATAATGAGTGCTGGGCTCAATGCACTGACTATTTTTAACTTGTTTAACTGTCTGTTTTATCTTTAACTCTTTTATTTCAATCTCATAGTCCATGCATTTCTCATTCGCTTCCTTCAACGCCTGTCTTAACTGACTATTCTCTAACAATAATGAAGCTACAGACGTTGCAATAGCTTTAACCTCCTTAACAATTGTAGACTCGATATCACTCAGCTTTGATATTATCATACTATTTACTTTGTCCATAATACCTGCCATAAACTTCTCTTCCAAGGACGTTTGACCAATTTCCTCTTTTAAGTCATCACTTTCCATGATGCTGGCATGAACTCCTCGCACAGGGGTGTCGTCAGTTATTCGCCTGCGTTGTGTTATATTAGAACAACCATCACAATTATAGTTTTTGCAGTAAGCATCACAGTTCATTTTGAAATTGTAAACACGCGCTCGCGACAAGGACACATAAAGCGGCTCCTAATGGGAGTGAAAGAGCGCGATGCACGGCTCGCGACTTGCGTTTCCCGCGTTTTACTTATTGTCACTGTTTGTTTATTTCGCGAGTTGAAATGTTTAAAACGTCAAAATTTCACTAATTTAGAACTCTACTTCACTTTCCACAGGTGTGTAGGTATTTAAGTTCCATTTTGTACACATTTTTATACAGATAACATCATAAATTACTTATTTTAGAATTTTAAACTGGTAGCCGTCCGATTAGCGAACTGCCGCTCACGACGCCCCCGCGCATATTAATCACAAATATTACTGACTACCTATATACAAACGTTATTATTAAGTTACATTGCGATTTCAGCAAACTGAGCTCACAGTGTCTTGAATTCTGAGTTAATTATGCTTGGGTTTTGGTACAAGTAAATTAAACTTCCAGGTTTTTCATATTATTTTGACTACACCATCCAGAAGCCACAAGAAATCGATTAGCTGGGCCGCCGCGCTCACCTATGGCCTACCACTACATATCATCCAACAAGCTTTGATGATTACTATTTCATACATAAGTATTTTGTAGGCGTTAGAGACCCGGACTCTCGTGCTTTAACATTAGTCTGTAATAGATATATGTCAAACATATATAAGGATTTCATCAATTTTCTGACATTTTTCTATTAAAGATAAATGTCACGAGCGCGAAAAACGGGCTTAGAAGAGCGCAATACGAAGATTTCAGGTTATGAATACAATGTACTGTAGTAATAATAATATTGTATCCAAATGCACTAAATACGAAAAGAAGAATCTTAAAGAGATTATAATGAATTACAAAGACATAAGAACACATATTTATTAATATTATGAAGAAAAATACATACCGGGTCTTCGGATGTTCGGGTCAGGGTTCAATGTTTGTTGCAGATAGTTGGCTAAAGTAGCCAAATTGTCGTCTGTAACTTCCATTTAGATAACAAAACTCACAATTAAATAGCTATGCAAGCAATTAATAATGTTAAAAAATATTAATAGGACGAAATACGCTTTATTGCCTTTTTATTAACCGTCACCACTCACTCGACTAGGGATGGCGATCTGAGATCGATTAATCGAAAAATCGTTTTTTCGAGTCAAGAAAATCGAACTTTTAAATCGATATGTAGTACTGAATTGATTCATTGGATCGATACGTAATCCTTTAAAATCGATATCCGATTTTTTCTCTAGATCGTGGGTAAAATGACCCCCCACTTTGTAGGATACTCTCGTCTAAACACATTAAATATGGAAGAAATTGGTACTAAAAATAATTCTATTAATTTTAGTACCAATTAATTTTAATTGCTATTATCGAAGTCCCTGACTTTGCTGACTAAAGATCGTTAATACTCGTCTTGATTTTAATAAAATTGATTTATACTTACATTGTAATAGCAAATTTGAAAAAAAGATCGATTTTTTGGAAATCGGTATTTTAGACATCGATTTTTTTTGTGCATCGATTTATCAGGTCACGATTCGAATCGATTGAAAAATCGATCTTTTTCGGATAGAATCGCCATCCCTACATTCGACCACAGACTACTATGCACTAACCATAGATAGACTAATATGTATGGCACTAACCACCGCTAAGTTCTCTTAGTAGTGTGTGTATGCACTCGACCAAAGACACTCACTCAACAACATAGTAGAGCTTTGCTCCGTAGACTAAAAAACCGGTGAATCTGGACATTGCCGATTTAGCGAGTAATCGTTTTTTTTTATCAGTCTCTGGATATTTATTACCAAGTTAAAATATACACCCCTTAACTTATTAAATATATTTAAAACAATGCTGTTTCACATTTTAAGTATTTCGGTGACAGGCGTAATGCGCTGTTACCAAATGCTGTTAAAATGTTGTGCTTTTTAACCAAAACCAATGGTTTTTAGATTAAATCAACCACAATTGATATAGGTTTAACTTATAGTTTATAACGTTGATGAAATGATATTATTTTTAGTCATTAGATTATTTAATATGGCAGATTATTGTGTATCTTTGATTATTTTAAATAAAGTATTTAATATTTTTATTTACTTTTATTATATTATAGTTTCATTACAAATCTCCGGCGTATCCGGAGAATGTCTGGAGATTATGTGTAACCGGAAAAAAATATCCGGAGACTGTAATCAAGTGTAATCGTGTCCGGTGAAAAGCCCTATAACATAGCCACTTACTTAGCCACAGGCCACAGATAGACAGAACAGAATAGTTAATAATAAATATTGAACCACAGAGTAAGTAGACATAGATTGAACATACATAACCACAAATAGACCGATATTATGGTATGTATGTTTGTTACTCTTTCATGCAAAAACTACAGGACGAAGTTAGGTTAAATTTAACACAGAGTTAGATTATGGTCTGGATTATCATCACTCACGCGGGCGAAGACGCGGGCAGAAGCTAGTTGTTGTTATTGAGTTTATTGTTACAGTGCTACTTAATAGACGATAAGAGTAGAAAATCAATGAAGGTGTCACATGGAATGAAAAAAATTTGTAACCTAGTTATTCTTCTTACTATCACGTACTCTACTCTCGTCGTCGTAATGACAAAGCGTATTATTATTATGGTAAATAAACAACACCATCTGTTCATTTTCCCTACAAAAATTGCTTTGACATTACCACGATATCGAAAGACAAGTGTAAAAAAGTTCATGCTCGTTGTACAGTATGGTGAACACGAACTTTTTTAACTCACGTCTTTACCAAAATATGCGTCATACAAAAATACGGGTAAAATTACGATGACATCGAAAGACAAGAGTAAAAAAAGTTTATGCTCTACAGTATTAGTACAGTACCTACGATAGAGCATAGATAGTAATTAATGAATATTGTCGTTCGATTATTGGTTAATCGACTGATAGGCACCGACTGACATAACACAGACTACTTATAGATCTGTGTTATGTATCTATGAGGAGTAATTTAAACAAGTTAAAATGAAAAATTAAATTAAATGTCACCTAATTAATTGATTTCAATCATTCATTCAAATAAATAAGCATAAATAGCCTATTAGTTTAAACGCTAATAAAGCAATTGAGTCTGCAAATGCTAATTGTATATATACACAAATGCCTACAATATGTTTTAATATAATATTTTCTACAGAGGATTTCTTTAATTATATGAAAATGTTTGTTTGTTTACCAAAACTAAAAAATGGCTGAATGAATTTTGCTGATTTTATTTTAAATATTTGTAAAAATCTAAGGAATCAGGTGTTTCTGTCATAACCCTTTTTCCGTCAAGGTAGTAAAATCATTGATCTGGGACATAGTTATGGCCACTCAAACGATGCGGGTAACTCACAGACGATAAACTAAGTGTGGGTAACTGCTTTAATGCCCGGATAATGAGCATAAGGATTCATCCAAACCCGCAAAAAGCGCCACACCCGCCTTGGACGGGCCCTAAGTCAATCAGACTCTCGAACGGACATTTAAATTTTTACCACGTTTACTACAAAGTATAAACTTAAGCGCCACCCGATCGGAATTTAAAAAGCGTTTAGTCCGAGACACGACGTACTAATTGTATTATTTTTGAAACTACAGTGGCAGCCTGCAATTAATTACATGTCAAGTGAAAGAAATAATTTACACATACAAAAATTTGCAATAGACGACAGTTATAATCAACAAAAGTCGTAACTAATTGAACAAAAATAAGTATAGATTACATTAAATTGTCTGGGTATAAAATAAAAAAACTGACTTAAACATTCAAGGTTACTGTGCGTTTGCACTGCTTAAACGTAATTACGTTCCTTTCATATGTGGGAATCGAGTCCAACGAGCTCGAATTGGTATTCGATTACCGAGTCTAAAGAAAAAAAGACATCAAGTTCGATTAGTTAAGCACTCGGCACATCACTATAGGGTGTATGACGGATGGAATGTAACCAGTGTTGCCAACCCCAGCCCAGAGAAAAACTGCAGATTTAACAGAAAATAAACTGTAGAAAACTGTAAATATCCAATTACATATACACTAAATCTACATCTTTATATTTTTAGTGTTTAATTAAAGTAATATATAGAATAGATTATAGGGGGGTAATTAAAAACAAGTAAAAATGATGTAATTATCAAAGTTTTAATCAAATTGAACAGGTATCAGTCTTATAGATACATTATGGCAAATAAAATAAGTACATTAAAGTAAAAAGTAAAAGCTAATTACGGCACCGCCTTTCCATAACAATTATATAGTAGCTGATCAGTTGATGATACATATTAGATAATATCACTTGCTACTATATCATTTTCAATTTGTAAATCTTCTTGATTTTCTGTTTCATCTTTACTCTTGAAATCGTACATATTGTTACTATATTTTTTAAATGGTGAATTGTCACATTGAACTCGAAACAATTTGACCAAACATTACTGCTGCAGCTATGCATATTCGTAATTTTTTGCTCACTTGCTATGATAACCGAACAAAAGATAATCTAATCAGATGAATGACAGAATGCACGGTCAAGTAAAACAAGATTACGTAGCAGATAAAATAGATGACATGTCTTAAATGAAAAACAGTAGATTTGGAGACCTAAACTAAAAACTGAGAGAATTTCTCAAAAACTGTAGATCTACAGTTAAAACTATAGGGTTGGCAACACTGAATGGAACCAACTCACCCATTCCGCCATTTCCCATTCATTATTGATTCCTGTTGATAATCATTCCATTTCCGTCATTCGTATTCATTTAGGCCCTCCAGTTGGTCGGTACTCGTAAGAGTTACTTCTTTTATTGAGTCGTTGTAATTTTATGTGTTTTTTTTTCAAGAAGATTCATTATAATTTGATTGAGAATGGTGTAGTTGTGATTGTGCAAAAGGAATAATTTGATTTTGTCGAACTCGTCCGTCAGTTGCTCACGTTTATATGCTCTTGGGTTGCTTTTAGTCGTAGTGCGCTTGTCCTTTGCCGACATGAATATCGATCGTTTCTTGGCAGACTTAATATTTTTTTTTGGAATGGATGGAACATTGTATGGAATACAGTTTCTATCTTAATTCGGTTTGTTAGGTGTGGTAATCATTTTTTATTGGCCTATTGTAATTTCTTTAGTCTTAAATAAATATTGTGGGTAGGAGTGGCGGTATCATCTATTATTGATCAGTTTGTCTTGTCCTTTGATTGTTTTTTTACTTTGATTTCATCGAATAATCGTAATAATTTTGAGATTTGAACAAGTATGTTTTTATTTTTAAATCTTGTCTTATTTGGTCGTCATTGTTATTGGTTGTCGTGGTAGTCATTGTTAAGTCTGGCTTGTGGTACATATTTTCTAGAAGGTTTGTCAGTATCGGACAGCAAGAGTGGTCAAGTTTGTTATAATTTTCAATGTGGGTGGAAGAAAAAATAATCTGTGCTCCTAAATGCTATATTTATCTGTGTTAACACTTATCACACTGTTTCCTGTGGTCAAATACCACAATAAACAGCAAAATAATGATGCACACAGATAAAATTATTAACGAAACAATGAATATAATATGATTAAAACGAAACTAAAACAAATCACTTAAACAAAAATAAAATTGGATATTTAAAATTGGATTACAATTTTTTATTTTCAGATAAAATTTGTTAAAAATAATATGTGGAAAAATGAAGTTCAAAATTGGCCGCTTGGTAATAATTGATGTCAGTCTCATTTTGTCTCTATTCTAACCTACAATATTATCTTACTTAATCATTATAAAAATTATATAAATGAATTAAAGATAAGTAAAATAAATTATTCTTGACACTTCAAATAATATTGTCATTATGGTTTAGTGGGTCACCTTAGGGGCAGAGTTTTAGGAGTTTTGAGTGTAGACTCCAACTCAAGCTTAGGGGCACTTGAGAAGCAAATATAATAACAACAAAAAAAATTAGGACTAATTATTGCAGTTGATATTTTTGATGAATTTTTTTGGAATGTTTTGGTATAACAATCTAAAAACTATTTAAGTTCTGAGAAGCATGAACCTATGATTAGTGACGTTTCAATTGGGAAAAAACAAAACTCTATTTAACCCGAGTTAAAATCCACTTAACTAGGGTTGAACTCAAGTTCACTGGAAGGATAAGTGAATGACTTTAGAATTACTACCAATTTATTCCCTAAGCATTGCATTAATATTTTTAAAACATTGGAACAGACAAATTATATTTTTGTTTCAATTCTTTCATCTTTTATATAATTATTCTGTGAGTGTGTATGTCACTGAACTTCTCTCAAACGACGTGTGTCTTCAAGGGGATCTGGGAATGGTTTAGATTCACAATTTTGTCTGCTGGTGGTACGAAGTTCGCTGAGGCAGCTAGTTTTTTATATTATTTGTTTGTTATGTATTGGAAGAGTTATACTTACCAAAGTAAAAAAGGAAGTTATTATTTAAAACAATCTCATATTTTTGGCTTGAATGTTAATTTAAAAAGAGATATTTATTATCAATAAAACTATGAAATTTTATAGCAGTCTTTTCAAAATGAAATTGGATTAACCTTATGATGCAGTTTTGTATGTAAGGTACTTTTTTTTTTCTATTTATTTTGGGAGTTTCGTCACAATTGACGATGCCACTCCAATAATTTTTACAATGAACTTAATTAACATATTATCATAAGTAGGTATAGCTACATAAAGGTACATTTAGAGGCTCATAATTGTTTTATAATCATAATTAAAATATTTTTATCAGTATCACAAAGTATTGTCTTAGATTTACACCAATATCACACATTGAAATAAAACTACTTTTTAACGGATTTTATCGCGGTTTATTTAGACTAGATCCCGACATTTTAAAGTCGTTTTTGAAGTAGTTTTTGTATCACAAAGATTATATTTCACGAACTTCAACCCATTTGTGTCTCACAGCTGGGCACGGTCTTCTCTCAACTATCTTAGGAGTTGAGAGAATTTAGGCCTTAATCTACAAACGCTAGCCAAGTACGGGCTGGTGGATGTCCTCGAATGATTAGTTCTTAGACATGCCGGTTTCCCCATGATGTTTTCCTTCACCAATATTGAGCAGCGGCGTACTATGGGCCAGAACCGTGCGAATCATCATCACTGTCTGTGCAGCTTGAGGAGTCAGAACCTTGCAAATTAATAATAAATCGATCCATCTCTTCGTCAAGGATGTGATCGTGCTGACAATATTCATTTTCAATAGTTTTTTGTACATGTTTTTTTTATATTGCAGGACATTATTAATCTTATGCATAGAAATCATTTAAATTCTGTAAAGTGTGACCATACGACGCACCATTTCTGGAATCTCTCCCCTTTGCTCCCCTCCTGGCCTCTGAGTTTTACTTTATTTATATTGCTATATGTATGTCATGGTTTTAGTCAAAAACCATGATATACACATAAAAGACTTACTTTCATGTTGGGACGCTGTTTGCATAGGTGATGACTCGGCGGTCAACGAAAACGGTGCGCGATTTCTAAATTTTTTTTTTGTTTGGGCACGCCGCGTGCCTTTTGTGACAGTAAGAGGTGTGGGAAAGGCTTGAATTAGGGCCAGGTCCGTCAAGGGTGTGTACTTTGAATATTTGGAAGCTTAAAGAGCTATGCTGTGAATACACAGTACCAGCTACTTCGGTCCACCATCGTGCATTATCGGCTGGGGCAAATTGGCCCACATCGGCAATTTTTGATCATTATCGGCGGGGACAAGTGAGGAGGGACATTCCTTACTAGCCCTGGGTATATTCTGCGGATGTCATGCAGCAAACTGCGGAACCCAGCAGCGTCCGTGGGTAGGCTTCTCAAAATATTTTCGCGGTACATATATTCGCCCATATACTACTTTAACCGCCCCTGACTCCTACAGGTGCGACATTGACGTTTGTAATTGCCGTTCTATTGTATTTGTATGGACTATGCACCGAACGTTATTGGTGCTTGGTACTGAGACTTAAGACCCAAGGCTAGGATCAACAGGGATATTGACAGTCCCTGTTAGTATTGCCACCTTAAACTCCATTTGACGGGCCGGTGGCGTGGTCGGTAAAATACTTGCTTATCACGCCGCAGGTCGTGGGTTCGATTCCCACCCGAGACAAACATTTGTTTAAATATGTCTGTTTGTCTTGTGTCTGGGTGTAATTATGTATATTTAAGTATACATATATTTACAAAATAAAAGTATTATACGTAGTATATTACCAGTTATCTGGTTTCCATAGTACAAGCTTTGCTTAGTTTGGGATCAGATGACCGTGTGTGTTAATGTCGCTCTATTATTATTATTTTTGTCATAATACACAATAAAAAAAGTGCACAGCATCAAAATAAAGTGCGGGTCGCACCCTAGTCCCTGCCTTAAATTGGCGGCTGTGGTTGACACTGGAAAGTCCACGCATGCCCAGCCTCAAGTGCACGCCCAGCCTCAAGTGCACGCCCATATATGATCGGTGCTGGTCAGATATAATGTAGGAGTCAGGTCTAACATATGGTTGGATTAACTCTACGTGAATTCTTTTAGGTTAATCTGCTCGTGCAAGCGAAAGACCACGTTTGCCGCTGCAGTAATCGATCCCTGTGGTATTGTGTGTAAAAATGGGTTTCGTCGACCTCTACTATCGTTGTTCCTGTCAATAATATCGCGGTCATAGGCTTCTGTCACTTCACAGACCTCGCGTAGGTAACGGTACACTTGTATGGCAGTTTTGCGTGTCACCTCTACGTCTTGGAGCCTGTGACACTTTGTCCTTTCTAAAAAGTGCATCAGAAGTGAAATTAGAATTGTGTCATTGCTGCGATCAAACAGGACCCTTTTAAAGGTCTCAGTACACATATGGGATCGGAAAGGGATCGTAACCGTATCACCTTTCGCCTCGCTGTCAAACAGGCGTCAACTTAACGTAAGCGTATCAGCAGCGCTTGTACGACAACTCGGCTACGGCTAGTAGTGTTGCAGAACTATCGATACTTTGACTATCGATAGTTGACCTCGAAAAGTAGTCACAGTATCGATAGGCATATCGATAGTATCGATAATATCGATACTATCGATACTATTGTTAGTATTTGATATCCAATAGTATTGATAGATATCAATACTATCGATAGCATCGATAGTATTGGTTTTAGATACTATCGATAATATCGATAGTATTGATATTTTATAATCAATACTATCGATAGTATCGATATTATCGATACAATTGATGGTCTCATTTCAACAAACAATCGATACTATTTTAGGCTATAGAACTATCGATAGTATTGCACTATCGATAGTTTGTAAATATTTATACCTTTGCATTTATGGTTTACGTGGCCGGTGAATTACTGGCGTAGATTCTACGCAATATTGTTCTACGCCGTAGAACAATATTGCTTTTTGTTAATGTTAAACTCGACGTAGTGCATTGTCTTTGTCTTCTTCTCGAGTTGGGATCAATAACGTATTTCATTATTAAGAAGTAACGGCAGCAGCAATAACTTAATTTTTTCGATAAAATGGGTAAGTAATAAATTTTATGAATTTTATAAATAATACAAGCGGTTGCCCTTTTGCCGTTGCTCGGTTCACACTGCTACTACATAAATACATTTCTTAATAAAAATGAGCAATTAAAATATTAGTAGTATCATAGTTAAGGTAGCTACCTAACTGTTTTTACTTTTCTATTCGTAAATATTATTGACAATGGTATTGTGTCATTTAATTTCAGCTAAGAAACAACCAATAGTAATTTATGACAGCGAAGAAGTTGAAACTCAATCACAATTTCCCGTAGATAATAGTTATGGATGCAGTCAAAAATGGGATTATAGCCAAATTGAAGTAAAAAGAGGCAGATACAGTGGAGTTTCTTTAGTTGCTAAAGATAAAAGTACCCAGACTAATAACGAAAATAGTCAAGAAACACCTGTAAATATACCTCTAAACTATAAAAATGATCAGATCAATAAATGTGATGCAAGTACTCAATCAAATTGCAAGAGCGAAAATGTAAAATCTGCAAATGAATTTTTCGGAATGTTTATCGCTCGAGAATTGGAAAACGTTCCTCAAATTAAAAGAAGACATCTTATGTACGAGATCATAAAACTGATTGAACATAAAAGTGCATAAGTTTGTATGTTAAGGAAACTTGAACCTAGGTAGTTTTCAATTTTATAAAAATGCTAGACTACGCAGTTATGAAAATTACTTTCTTTTACTGGATAAAAATAAATACAATTCAATTTTTATTTAACTGCTTTATTACAAAATTTGAACATAAATATTTTTCAGTCTTCATTTCCAACAAGTCAATGGAATATCAATATTCCTCACAAAAAATATTAATTGTCAAGAAATAGGTAAGTCAAACTTACTGCTTTGACTTATTTCTTGACAATTAATATTTTTTCACACTTGACATGATTGATGCGTTTGATCTCTACTTTAATAACTATCATTGGTCTTAAGAAATTACTTATTATATGTGTCGTTTAGAAACAAAAGTGGTCAAATCCATTCGGGTGTATTTATGGGAATCAATGACTTTTCGTTCTGATCTCCCTGCACAAGCTGTGTATAAAGTTTGAATCCATATGGCTTCACTTAGGCTAGTATTTCTGATTAAAAAGAAAACATTCATAACCATAAAACTAAAAAATCAAAATAATTGGGATAATCTTTTGGATTTGACCAATTTCGAAACCAAGCTATGGATTTGACTAGTTTTGTTATTGATGTAGTTGGATTTGACCATCTTTGATTCTTAGTACCATGGATATGACTGATTTTGATGCTAAAACAATATCATGTCAGGGGTTCTCAATATTTTGGTTTGGTCGGCTTGTAACAATAAATATAAACAATTTAGTACTTTACAATCTTGCTTTATTTGAAAAACCTTCATTCATCATCACTATACGTATATTATAATCAAAGCTATTATATTTTTATACAACTATAGCTGGTAATTCTTCAGAGAAATCACAATCTTCAGCAACCTGTTCATGAGTAGTAGATGATTTAGGTCTTGACAGGACTTGTTTATAATAATTTAAATCTAAGATTTCATCCCACTTCTCTCCAAAATGTGTGATTAATAATTTCTTCACATCATTTAATTTTTCTTGTTTAACATCAACGTATAATTTAATCACATCTGGGTTTATAGCAGAAACCTTCTTTTTTCCTTTGCAGATATTTTGATACTTATTTAAAGTATTTTGGTAAGACTCTTCCGCTCGAATATACACATTTTGCTTGTCACGAGTCCTTTTAAGAAAAAATCTTTTCGATTTTTTTATTGAAAAGTGCATATTGGTTGTAGTTTTTAAGACTTCAGATGTTGATCGTTTCCAGTCGTAAACTTTTATATCAATTCCCAAGTAATACACGGTTCCATGACGGGTGAAAATTTCGTAATAATCATCAGGGCTAGTCATTACCTCTCGACTTTTAATCTCTTTTTCAATTTTTGCGAAAACTCTATCTGGTGGCAAAAATGAATGGCCAACAACTGGAAATAGAATTTCTAGGCCCATAATGTGTACAGGTGCATAGTCTTGTAACCATTTAGCTGTCATACCAAGAAGAGATTGGTTTTTATTTTGGCCGCTGCACCCATCTGCTACTAAACGAACCTGTGTGATATGGTCTAATCCGGGACTCAGAAAAATGGTGTTCAAGCAATGAAAAACAGCGCTAGCAATTTCATTCGATGCTTTCGGCAAAATATCTTCTGTCCAGGTGTAGATGAACGTGTTGTTAATAGTTAATGGAGATTTTGAATTTCCGATTACCACCGTAAAATTGTACACATATAACTGCCTCGAGTAATATGCACTTTGATCGGGAACTTTTGGACACGGTTGGTTCTTTTGGCAGTCAAAACTTAGAATTAAAATATTTTCGGTGCTGTCTTTTAATAAACGATAAAACGCTTTGGCTCTCAATTTGTGAATTCTGCTCTCAATCATTAATTGATTTTTTACCTCATTGTTTTTTTCATGTTTTAATCGTTCTTGTAAAACTATGCAAGTGGAGCACATGTCTGTGCGAGGGGATCCAAAACCTATGTTAAATTCGGTTTTGAAAATTTCTCTGAAGTAAGATGCCTTAATATCTTTATGTTCATCCGCGGTTTCTGCGATAAACATTTTATAAAGTTTACTAATGCTAAGCTCCGATGACAAATACGGTCTACTTTTAATTTTACTTCTACAGTAATGTATTTCTAAGGGCTCGAGCTTTTTGATAAAGTCTTTGACAGCTTCCCTCTTAGGTGCATATTTTTGAGTTTTACGCCGGCCTCCTCTATTCTCTTGTGCAGATTCACCCATGGCTTTGAAATGTCTATTAATTACGCCTGTCACTCTTCCTTTCTTTAAAGCTAAAATGGAGAGAAAGGTGCGTTTGCAAATTGGAATCAGGACATTGTGTCGTCGTCGTGCAAAGTACGTTACAGCCATTTCTTTTTTATTCCCACGTTGATTTACTGGCCTATGTCGCTGAGTAGTAGTAACTTTCGTATGATTAATTATAAAATTGTCCTGATAAATTTTGTCCGGTTTTTTGTAGAAAGCTTTATTAAATGCTATTATATCAGCATTACTCAATGAAGTGCACCTGTATGCTTTGGTGTAGTGGTCACACGGAAGTCTTAAATTTGGTGGCTCTTTTGGAGTGTACCTAAAATAAAAACAATCATAAATATATAAATATTACAAAAAAATATATATAAGTATATAAAGCACTTTCAACGGGTCCCACACTCCCACATGCTTTGTCTATAGTATTTTAAGTTTAGGTTTAGATATG
Organism: Meganola albula; assembly: GCA_936450015.1. Lineage (NCBI taxonomy): Eukaryota > Metazoa > Arthropoda > Insecta > Lepidoptera > Nolidae > Meganola > Meganola albula. Next base: position 6,949,566 of record OW388164.1, read on the forward strand.
GACACTTGCGTTATCAAGACAAATGTAACGACGCATAATTTACCGAAATTGGTTCAACCGTTTAATAGTTACGAGGGAAGATAGGAATGAACACACATAAAATTATTATACTGACAACACAAAACCCTCCTTGTGGGCTTCACCGTAGTCAGATAAAAAATACTTCATGCCATCTAAGTAAAAAACAAATAAATTGCAAGAAAATAGTAAATTATTCAGTACATGATCCAAAATAAAACCACCACATGTTTAGCACCACTGACCACGAAAGGCAGCGTGAGTAATCAAAGCAGTACAAACATACCTTTCCTTCTTCAATTTGTTGCATTTCCAATCCGCTTTTTGTTGTGTCCTTTTCCGTGACAACTGGGGAGTAGTTTACTTTATTAAATTATCCATTTTATTGTTATTTAACACTAACTTTAAATAAAAAACGGCGACGAATACACAAAACCACGATCCATGCGCTCGCCACTCCGCAAAATGGCCACCGGTCGGCTGTCATTTTCATACATGGTTCTGGCTTCTGATTGGCTACGCGGATTAGACCGATTTCGTTTCTAAGCTTTAAAGGATTTGACTCTTTTTGATACTGAGCAGTCATTTCGAATCGATTTTTCTATGAATTGGTTTGGATTTGACTCTTTTTGAAACCGGTAGCAAAAACAAGATTTTTCATTAAAAAAAATGGCGTACTGTGTTCCAAAACCTTTATTTTTGGATTTGACCAGTTTTGTTTCTAACCGACACATATAGGAAACAATATTATAAGACACATTCTCACACAATGTCAAAGAATTGTTTCGTACAAAATATTAGTTGCAAATTTTAGTTCTAGATTAAATTGTCAAATTAGACATATATTAAGCAAAGTGTATAAATTTACGTTTTAAAGCATCTTATCATTTCGTTTTCATCATGATTTATCTTGATTATTTCCCTCAACTAATAATCAAAATGGTCCTAATTTATTTATAAACTTTGAACATGTGATTGTGTACGGCAAAACATTGTGTAGGGAAATACAAACCACTTTCACAAAGGGACCGATTGTAAATCTAAAAAAAGATATTCCATACAAAATTGTCATAACTAGTCGTCAGTTCGATAGTGAATGCTGTTTAATTCCCAACCTTTACAATCATGTGTTCAAAGGGTTCATGTAAATAAAGGACATCATTCAAGTCTCGAACATTTTGTACCCAAAAATGAAAGTGCCGGCCAGAAAAAAAAAATACTAGATTCTTAGGCGAAATAATGTCCTGAAGATTTTTTACTATTACAAGAATCGTCTACAATTAACCCCCAGGCTGCTATTTGACTTTGATTCTTTTCCTACAATGTTTGGAGCATCACATCACGCTTAAAAGTTGACAAACAACCTAGCTGAGTAGCTACCCGCTATTGTGTTATCTCGCACGGCCGCACCCCGGCCCCTTCACCACGTACCCCCTCCTCCCCGTGTCCGTACGGCGAACGCAAGCAAGGACAATGCACAAGTTACAAGTTAGTTATCCATGCGCATGCGCATCCATGGTAGGTAGTAAAAAATAACAACAAAAAGATTGGGGGAATCTTTTATAATTATTTAATATACATGTTTTTACATTTCAGTAGACCTTATTATAACACTTTCTAACCCTATTGCGGGTGGACTTAAATGAGGTTCGTGTCTTGCGAAGCTCATATACCATACCAAACACATTGTGTGAGAGCAGCAACCGACGGTTCGCTTGCCTACATTGCAAGTACAATAATAATGTCCTATGGCTTCCCGACCACTTAATCTTGTATTCCAGCCAATGTATACATAATATGTTCTGGCTCTCACATGGCGAGACTGAATTCTTCCCCTTATTATTATTACATTTTCACCCAACTCTCTGGCATGATCAGTGAGAAGTCCGCTTCCGATTTCAATAATAAACTCTCCATTTGGGTTTAAATGTTCGCCGTAGTAGCTCCTCGCTTGTTTTATCTGGTATATGCCAAGACTAAATAGCACCAAGTCTTCTTCCGTTAGCCTCGGGAAGTCATTTAATTCTGGCACATCTGCTGATAGTGAACGAAATTGTACTCGCCTTCTATTATAATTATGTCTTATGACTATATCTGCCAATATGTTTGTAAGAGTCAATCTTTCGTTAATTATATTTAAAAATGTCTGTGCATGAATATTATCATCTATTAACCTGTGATAGGCATTTATTAAAGCGGCAGCTATTTTGAAGAACTCAAACATATAGTATAACGTTCGGTTTGTATATATGTTTCTCAGAAGCCGAAAGTCTCGTTTAAAACGTCCGTTCACCACCTCAACAACCCATCGGCAAATAGTGATTAAACGGGATTTGTTTGCCTGGTCTGTAGTGAGTTGTGTTTCATTTGGATGTTTGCTTTCTGGCATATGTACTGAGTAACCATGTTGTTGCATGGGTACAACCGAGTCTCTGAAACCGCGGTCCAAAATAAAAACATCACCATTTCTGTAGAACCAATGAAAAACGCCATCGCCACTGTCTTCTTCATTGTCTATAACATTATTCATTACTTGAGCATCTGATGTAGTGGCAGCATGAGGTCCAGACACTTCTATTATATGTCCGTCACAACACACAAATAAGAATGGTTTTAAGAGGTTTCTGTATTTGTGATTACTGTATGATTTTCTTTGGAAGAAGTAATTGGAACTCTTCTGAATGTATATGTATGTGCCATCACAAATCGTTATCGCCTTTCTTTCATTAGATGGACTATCTGGATTGCCAAAGAGATTATCTGGCACTGTGAGGTTTCTGCGAGCTACGTCTTCCCTGCTTAAGTGATCAAAGCCCAAGTGCAGCGGGACAAAATCTTGCATCAGTGCAATGCGACCAGTTTTAAGCATGCGGGCAAAAGAAGATTCACTCGTTCTAAAAATTGTAGCTAATCTCGCATTTGAATCTCCTGTCCGCAGTTTCACAAGTACAGCTGCCAATATTACGTTTTTATTACGTCTATCGTTGAGACTAGGAGTGTTTGACAATAAATCTGTATATTGATCGTGAGTAAGGCCAGTCCAGGTATGAAACTCGTTTGGACTTATTGTCTGGTATTGGGCGAAGTTCAAAACATCAGTAGTTACATGCCTGGTTAATATCGACAAGGCTCGTGCTATATGGGCAGCTGTAAATTCCGAAATGTTGTTTTGTTGTACGGCCAGCACATGCCATAAGTCTTCCTGCAGATGTTCATTACAAACACGACTGTTTTCGGATATAAGAAGATTATAACGGCCTAGCATCCTAAGTACAATATTATTCGGTATTTGGTACCTTGTACTGTTTTCGCAATGTTGGAAAACACACGTGCGCCTAGTGTCCGGAGTCCGCACATAACCAGGCAAAGTCATCTGAACTGGTTCTCCGCTTGCAACTGGCTCCGCAGAATGAACATCAGCGGCGTCGTCTTCTTGACGTGCTTCTCGTATGTTTCGATGGTACGTTCTTTCTGCCCTTTGCCAACAAGGTCGACAAATGTATTCCGTAGGCTGAGCCTGAAAGGTAAAATAAACGTGTGAGACGAATTACATTCAGAATTCGTTCTAAAAACTTGAACAGAGACGAATATGGACTACTTCTACACAATAAACTGAGACTACTGTACATAATTATTATAAGAGAGCGACATACTCTTGTGAAACAGAAACAATAACCCTACAACAAAACGTATGGTACATCATAAATAGGTACATACCTGCTGCTCCAATATTTCTTGAATAACAATCTGCGCTATTTCAATGTGCTGCTCCTCTCGGGAAGCCCAAGTGTATCTCCTTCTATTCACAACAGATTCATGACACCATGTACACAGTAATTCCGCCATAATAATAACAGCAAAATAAAAGCACAAGTAAACTGAATAGTAGCCGTCCGATGTAACATAAGTCGCATGGATAACTAACTTGTCCTTACTTGCGTTCGCCGTGCGGACACGGGGAGGAGGGGATACGCGGTGAAGGGGCCGGGGTGCGGCCGTGCGAGATAAGACAATAGCAGGTAGCTATTTAGCTAGGTTGTTTGTCAACTTTTAAGCGTAATGTGATGCTCCAAACATTGTAAGAAAAGAATTATTTTTTGTATTTTCAAAGTGAAATAGCAGCCTGGGGGTTAATTGTAGACGATTCTTGTAATAATAAAAAATCTTCAGGACATTACTTCGCCTAAGAATCTAGTATTTTTTTTTTCTGGCCGGCACTTTCATTTTTGGGTACGAAATGAATGATGTCCTTAGGACTTTATAGGTATAATCTCGTTGTAATTTGTTTTTTTGTTCGTATCATAATTATATAGGCTAATAATAGAATTTTAAATGTAAATATAGAAATAAATCACTTTTTACCCAGTAAATAATTGTTTTGATTAATAAATAAAATGGCATTCAGATGTTTGCTACTCAGACGATTACGTCGTTCTGTCATAATTTGTCCCGCTTTCGAGAATATCCTCTCTGAAGGTGTAGATGTGGCAGGAATGCACAAATACTTTAATCCAATATGCTTGAGGTTATTTTCACTGTACGCCCAATACTCAATCGGATATTCAGTCGATGGTATAATAGGTTTTTCCAAATACCGCCGAATATCAATTATTGCATCAGATATAGTTGAAACCGATCTACTGCTACCAGCCTCAGTAAGATAACTGAGTAAGTTACTTAATTTGGATGTTTTCGTTGCCGTTTCTTGTTCTGATACTGGAGCACTTAACGGTTCCATCGTGGAAGTTACCGAGTTTTGTGATCGAAGAAAAGTTGCATATTCTCTTTGAACACAAGATACGGCTTTCTCGACGTCACTGTCGGTTTTAAATCCTAATTTCTTAAAATGTGGGTTCAGTAGTGTTGATATAATGCAAGCACTTCTTGTGTCATACGGTTTCAAATATTTATTGATAGCAGTTCTAACATGTTGTAGGATAACTATTGCAGAATCTGATAAGTTTTGTCTCTCTAAATGGCTTAATTGTAGTGCCAAACCCTTGATCAAAGGCAGTAAAAGGGAAATAGTTGAGTACTTTTCCCCTGATACCGCAACTGTGCAAGTTTCAATCGGATCAAATATTTGTTCGATTTCCTGTAATAATGAATATTCATCTGCGGTTAAATTTGTCGGTGCTCTTGGATTTTGATTCAAAACTATTGTTAACTCTTCTCGTACTTCCCGAATCCTCCTAATCATTAACAAGGCACTATTCCATCTTGTATCAATTTTTTGCTTCAATTTCAACACTGGTTTGTTCATTCTTTTTTGATTATCTGTCAGCTGACCTGAAGCTAATGAACTATGTTTGAAAAATGCCACAATCTGCTTACATTTACTCATCAATTCAGAAAGTACTGGTTCTGTTAGAACACTTTTTATAACTAAATTTAAACTATGTGCGAAACACGGAATATGGCGTATTTTTAAAATATCTGCCATTTTGATCATTACTGCAGCATTATCGGTAACAACAGCTATTACTTTTTGACGGCATTTCCATTCTTCGAGAATTCTGTCAAGAACCTGAAATAAAATAAATAAATATTACAATCATAAAATATAGGTAATAATGAATAAAATCAAAATGTCTGGTTTCACGAGGGACGGAATGTGTGAATTGTGTGAAAGTGATATAGCAAGAAAAATAATGATTGGTTATTTTATTAACCATGTTTGATTAACGGAGCATTAAATTGGTTTGGTAAAGTACGGTAAGAGATATGTTTTTATCGTAGCAAGTGGCGTTCTATTGCCTCTGCCGACCTCAATAATGGGAAACAGGCGTGATGTGATTAGGTACTTGCTCATGACTGTACTGATGATTGATATTGTCCTAATAAGTACATATAATTATCCAAAAATGTAGAGGTTTTCTTATACTCACTGCGGATATAGTATTAGCATCATGACTTCCTTCTACCTCCGCGGCTTCCAATAAACATGAATGTAGTTCATTTCGTAAAATAAAGTGGCATGTCACAGCACAAATGCTTTTGTTACTTATCGAGGTCCACATGTCGGTAGTGACTGCTATATTTGTAACTTTGTCGAGTATCTCTATTAATTCAGCTTTCATTGAGTTGTGTAATCTTGGTAAATATTTATCAGCTATAATAGTTCTTGAAGGCATCTCATAACGGGAATCTAATGCTTTAACGAATTCTTTTAACCCCTGTCTCTCTGAAAGTCGGAGTGGCTCCATGTCCAACGCAATCATTTTTACAAAAACTGTGTCAAGATACTTCTTTCTAGAAGAATTTATGTGATATTTTCCACTTGAACTCGACTTTGCTGCTGTGATGATATCACTGTCATTACCTACTTGTAATTCACCTTCAACAGCGTTTGAGCTAGAAGTTGATGGCTCAACTAATTTTTCCGGGTGCTTTCTTTTTATGTGATCTTTTAAATTGGATGTATTGTTACTGTATTTATATTCACGATTACACAAATTGCACTTCACTTGCTTGTCACTTTGTTGCGTAAAATATGTCCACATTGAAGACTTCCTTCTAATTTTTGGTGGAGATTCATCCATATTGAATTAAATAGCAATTTACCTTAAAAACAAATTCCTTTATGTTTCATATAACGCTACCGTAAGTGGGTGTAATCGTTAAGTGTGTCCAGGCGATTATTTCGTAACTATTACAGATATCAAAAAACTTTAAACTGATATCGAAAGTACGTTACATAATGAGTAAAATGACATCAATAATAATCTATAATAATAATCTTTATTATATACATAAAAGAAAGTCGTGTTAGTTACACTACTTATAAACTCGAGAACGACTGAACGGATTTTCGTGATTCTTGCTGTATTGGATTCGTCTCAGTCTAACTTAACAGAATAACCAATAAAAAAAATGTCTTTCAACGGGAACCGACATCCACGCGGGCGAAGCCGCGGGCGGAAGCTGGTATTATATAATTAATATTATTATTATAGAGTATATTCTATAATTATAATATTCTTTAAATAAGGAAACTAAAACCTTTCTACTAATCTCATAGTAAATGTATGGAAGTGTTTAATGTCAAAATGTTGATACCTCTCGTTTGATTTTTAAAAAGTTATTGATGCCATTTTACTCATTAGGTAACGTACTTTCGGTATCAAAGTTTATTGATATCTGTAATAGTTACGGAATAATCCCCTGGACACACTTAACGATTACATACCTGTATACCGAGTAGACGGCGACCTCTGACTGAACTGTAATATAATAACACAGCATCGTACACGCGCAACAATTTATTACTACCCACATTTCTTTTTTAATTTCACAAATTGGCTAATCTTTTGTACTTTTTCTAATAACGATTATTTAATTTAATTTTCCTATAACCTATATTATGTCAAAAGTAAAAAGTTTAAAAAGAATAAAAAAATATGGATGTACATACGTACGCACTCACAATTTAAGGAAACCAAATTATATTTAAGTATATAATTATAGTTCGTTATCAATTCCACAATAACAAGGAAAGGACTATGTCAAATAAAAACCACAACAACAGAATACTTTACATGTCTTCCTTAAGATACTTCAGGAAGAATTATTTATATGTTAACTATAATGCAAAGGTAATACTATTGAATTTTTACAAACTATCGATAGTGCAATACTATCGATAGTTTCTAGATCTATTGATAGTATCGATTGTTTATTGAAATAAGATCAACAATAGTATCGATAGTATCGATACTATCGATAGTATTGATTATAAAATATAAATGCTATCGATACCATCGATAGTATCTAAAACCAATACTATCGATATTATCGATAGTATTGATATCTATCAATACTATTGGATATCAAATACTAACAATAGTATCGATAGTATCGATATTATCGATACTATCGATAGGTCTATCGATATTGTGACTATCACCAGTACAATCGATACTATCGATAGTACTATCGATAGTTCGATATATTGCTGCAACACTAACGGCTAGGCAACACCGCCGTAGCCACACCGCCCGCTGGCTTACCTGATTGGCACGAGATCAGTTTTAATCCAAACGTTAAGTGTAGCGCACGGTTATGTCTTGGTTTACAATACGTGAGATGGCTATCATAGCCATAGCACTTGATGAAGAGGAAAAAGAAAATAGCAAGAAAAAATGAAAAAAGATATTGGGTATACAATATGAATAGAGCAAGAAGTACTGAAGGGGAATTTCGGACTGTAAAAAAACATTTGATAGATGATGAAAAGGTTGGAAGTTTTCTGGAGACTGAATTATGTTTATTGTGTTCTGTGAATCATCATTATCCAAGAAACTGCTAACATCTGAACCGTCATCATCATCAATCTAAGAGGTCGTATTTCTTTTACTGTAATGAGGTACTAAAAACTCAATTCATTTTCAAAGGTCCACTTTTCGTCGTCGTGGCTGCCTGACCACTTTTAGTTTTACGCTTCTTCATAGCTCGTCGGTGAGACTTTAAGATTTAACCAAGTTATCTAGCACTTAGATTCTAAAATAAAATAAATCATGGTTAACTATGTCAAGCGCATGTTGTTACATAAGTATGTGTGAAAGGGAGTACGTAGTACACACACACACACCCACTGACACAAACATATACACGTACTAGCGGACCCACGCGTACTTCTTACCACGTCTACGGGGAAACGGGATAATAAGTATCCTATATCTGTATCCCGGTTCTAAGTCATAAAAATTATCTTGTCTCATTTCGTTGACTTGGTATTTTTCACAAGTTTGTTTAGCATTCATAACTATAAATAAATTTTTAAATTTGTTTAAATTTGTGGTGTATAAATTTGTTTATTTTTCATTGCTTTTTCTACGCATGCATGCATAGAATCACCTTAATTTTGGCTGTGGCTGAATCTATTCAAAGAAACGTTGAACAATTTCCAGTTTGAACTTAGTAGCAGCAAACAGATAAAGGGCAAACACAAATCTATTTTTCTTCTGTCCTGCGCAACCATCAGAATAAAATGAAATTTTATTCATTTGTTTATGATATTGTTCTTCAAATAATAAAGACAGCTACCTATCTCTATTGATCCTCTTTTAGCAATTTGCAAATGCCACGTGTAACAGTATCCTTTCTTTCTTGAAGCATTGAAAACAGTGAAGTTATACTCAGGCCCTTTAGGAGTAACCTGACCCTTTTCCTCTTACCGAGGACAAGAGTGAAAGGTTCCTCGGATTCGTTCCCGGAAGATCCGGAGATCGAGTCGGAGGCAATCGACGACGCTTCGTCGATGGTCTCCATATGGAAGACGCATCGACGGGAGGAAAGGGAGCGGGGGCGCGGCTGGGAAGAAGGGATAGGCGAGGGAAAAGGGGACGGTGAGGCGGGGGAATCGCGGAACGTGACGGGTCGCGCGGTGGGGGGTGCCCACTCGGCTTCGTTGTCACCGTCAGGTATCCACCTAAAAAAACAAGTATCTCTATGGCGTCGGTACGATTTTTTTAGTATCACGTAGTGGGTTCTAGTATTTGGGTCCAAACTCCGTAATAGTAATTTTACCCATGAAATTGTTTTTACAATTATAACTAGGTTCAAATTATGTTCTAATTTGGTTTTCAACGGGATGGATGACGGAAGTCACCATTCTGTAAATAACCTCTCACTTCTGGTAATGTTTCCACAAAATCTCTCAGCATTTCGCGTAGATATCTGTTGCGGGTGATAGGACTTGTACACACGTGTAACTATTTAACCCTTAGTAGCCAGATTTACGAAAGTGATAAATTTTTAACATTGCAAAAAAAATCACAATATTTATTTGACATATTTATTTAGAAAAAAGAAAACAGGTATCAATTTTGATACTTCAGGCATTAACGCCATAAAGAAATCAGATATACCTATGCATGAAATAATGCGAAACATTGATTGTTTACGTAGGGTGTTTGGGTCTAGTCTCCGTAGGAGTAATTGACCCACAAAATTGTATCTACAATTATAACTATGTTTTAATGATACAGTCATAATTGTATTACAATTATGACTGTATCATTGAACTTAAAGATAGTAGAGGAAATTATTTGAATTTGTTGTTTTGATAGTTGATTAGTATCTTATTCTTGTTTTTCTTTGGAATCTGGAGTTCCAATCAGCCATTAATACGATATTTTCAGCTAAATAAGGCCTGAGTCTATTAGCGTTAACTAATTTATTTACACCAGATTTTCTTATCACATAGTTTTCGTTGAATCCTAATCTAATAGTTTCGTAGGGACCTTCCCACTTCGAGTCTGGATTATTGGGGTTAGGTACTTTTCACATGACTTTATTTCCTATTTCGTACTTAGAAATATTCTTTATTTGGCTATCATATCTAGTTTTTCCCGCTTCTCTAGATATTTTTAGTCTTTCGTTAAGGTCTTTTAAGTATTTACAGGCTGTATATTCTGGGACAGATTTCATTGAGTAAAAAGGGGGTGGTTTAAAACCAAACAAGTGTTAGTGAGGGGTAAAGCCAGTTGATAGATTTACTGACAAATTACTGCTAAAGGTATAATGTCATCCTAATTTCTCATTTTTCTATTATGATACATACGGACATGTTCTCTTAGGGTACCGTGAAAGCGTTCTAATGCTCCATTAATTTAAGGATGATATGCGGTATTAAATGATTGATTCGTGCTTAGAAATTTTGTTAATTGTTTCATTACTTTATTAGTGAATTCTGTATCTTGGTCTGAATGAAATATTTTGGTACACCAAAATGTTGGCAAAAGTGAAGGATTTGTTTATTTATTTATATGGGAACAAAAAACAGTTATATGTTAAAGAAATACAGTAAAAATATATATGATAAATTGGTAAACATATAACCCACACCATTGTTCACGGATTAACAAGCAGAATAGGAAACACAAAATAGATCGTGTTTAAGTTTTTGATTTTTAAGTTTTTGATGAAAGTTTGTTAATAGCCAGTGATTTAAATTTCGTGTTATGTGTTGAGAAAATATCTAAGTCCATGAAGTGTGTGTTATAGGTTTCAAAAAGACGGCGAAGGGGCACGCGTGCGCCTGAGTTTGTTTTACAAGCGTCCGTGTGGAACAGCCGGGGCACGCGGACTCCCCGCCAAACAGTTCTAGGCACTAAATAACATATCTTATTAGTAATTTCAGAGCAATCATACCTATTATTACAAAGACCATAACATTACATTTAAAAGTGACCGCCTTGATTCTAAACTTAAAATGTTATAGTTTTGTAACAAATTACAATATGGAAGTTTTGAGTGAAAACATTTGTAATTCATCGATCGCAAGAACCTTTTCTGTACCAATTCCAGTTTATGAACATATTTTGCATAAAACGGGTTCCAAATCTGACTAGCGTATTCTAAGTGTGATCTTATCAGGCTTTTATATAGTGTCAAAAATGTAGAGGGTCGAACAAAGTCCTGTGACGATCTCATGACGAAACCGTACATTCTATAGGCTTTATTTATGACAGAGTCAACATGTAAGTCAAGATGTAAGGATGAGTCAATAATGATACCAAGATCACGAACATTATCTTGAACATCTAGGACACAATTGTTTAGAGTATAGCTGAATAGTATCTTTTTCTTATTTTTAGTGAAAGATATACTGTGACATTTGGGAAGGCTGAGAAATAGTTTGTTGTCCTTGCATTATGTATTAAGCCTAGTAAGATCGCCTTGGAGGAGGGTACAATCTTGTATATTATAGCAAGACTTATAGATTTTTATATCGTCAGCGTACATTAAATAACGAGAATTTAGAAAACATTTTTTAATGTCGTTTATAAAGACGATAAAAAGGAGAGGCCCCAATATAGATCCCTGGGGAACTCCTGACTTGACAGTTATGATGTCAGATTCAAATCCATTAGTGACCACTTTTTGAGTTCTGTTGTATATGTTAGAAATAAACCATCTAAGTAAATTTCCCTGAATACCGTTAAATGCCAGTTTTTCCAACAGCAGCCTGTGATCCACCTTGTCAAAAGCCTTCTGAAAGTCAGTGTACACGGCGTCTACCTGGACCCTACGATCCATATTTTCAAATAAAAAGTTAGTAACTACCATAAGGTTTGTGGTTATCGAACGACGTTTAACAAAACCATGTTGTTTGGGCACAATGATTTGATGAATATGGGGATATAAGGCTTCGTGCACTAACTTCTCAAAAAGTTTTGACAAGGCAGAAAGAATTGAAATGGGGCGATAGTTTTCGATATTGTTTTTGTCACCACTTTTGTAATTTTTAGCGACTGTAAGAGCTTCTTTATCGGGAATGGAATATGCTTGAGCGAATCTCGTGAGTTTATCTTGAAGGGTGAGGACGTATTTATTAGAGTTGAAGTAAACGTCTTTCTCACGTGCAGTCTCAGAGCGAACTAAAAATGGCGCCAAAAAGTGTGACCGAAACATCAAAGAATTGCGCGATGCAAATCGTTTCGTATGGGCCAGGCCACAACAGTGCGTTGCGGCGTCGCATCGCAAAAACAACATTGCACAGCTATGCGATGCGATGTCGCAACGCAAAAATTTCATCGGATACGACATCGTACGACAAGACGCTAACCGTCAGTTCAGTTTCTAGTGAGACATGGACCGCACTGCGCGTGTTCTACTTCTGCTTGCGTTAAGGCGTATTAAGAAAAAGAAACAGAAAAGAAAGTACTGGGTGCACCAATTACTGATAATTATGAATAAAGATGTAAACCATTTCAAAAGGAAATATGAGGCGCTAAAAGTGGACGAGGTTAAATTTTTCGATTACTTTAGGATGAGTGTAGTAAGTTTTGAAGAACTTCTTAGTTTGATAAAGCCTCATTTACAAAAGAAATACATATTTAGAAAACCCATCGAACCTCTGGAGATGCTGGGATTAACTGTAAGGTAAGAAAAAAAAAACTATTTTTACTATAATCATACTGTTTGATCATTTTCATAATTTAGTGTTATTCAAAACTCGTATTCCGATTGTGTGTCATTCGTCAAATTTGTTAGTTCCTCATCGAAATGAATTTGTTCTGGCTCATTTACATCATCATTCCTTGGCGTTTGTGGAGACGATTGCATAGGTGCCGGTGATGTTTCGCATCCGCTTTGGAAGGCACTGCGTTGAATGGATGTTTGATAGCCACTCTGCATAGGCATTTGAGCTGATTGGTAGCCACTCTGCATAGACATTTGAGCTGTTTGATAGCCAGTCTGAACAGTTGTTTGAGATGTTTGATAGTTTGCTTGGACGGATGTTTGTGAAGTTTGATAGTGGCTGGGATAGTATGATGGTTGGTGTAAATCACTTAATATCTGTAGGACACGACTTTGGAAAATTATTGTTTGATTATCATTCAATTTTTCCAATGATGGCTAAATTCCTTTAAAAAAAGATAAATGTCTACTTTCAGGTGTTTTTAAAGCAGCTATAATATTCTTCTCAAATTCGTCTTCGTCAATTTTTCTTTTACGCGATGCAGGCTGGTATCGTGGCATGACAGGTTGCTTGCTTTGTTGGGTTGAGGTGCTTGGTCTTATTTCTTCATCGTCAAGACTTGATGTTGTTTTATTTTGAGAATTCTTTTTCAGAAATAGGAGCTGGTCGTATAGATGATATTGTTTAATTTTTTTGGCCCCAGCTCCGGATTTACATTGCTCGTTTAATTTTTTTTCGTATTTTGAAAAATTATCCTTGATTCCTCTCCATTTCTTTATGACTTCGTTACCTAAAAAAATATGACGAATAATGATTTATTTTGTTTTCTTTCAGGTACCTGGCGACGGGAAATACTTTTAAAGATATGCATTTCACATATTATCGTGGAAAATCTACAATAACAGGAATAATAAAATTTGTTTGTCGTATTGTATGGAACATTCTTAAAAGGTTGGAATTACCAAAAATTACAACAGAGCTGATGGAACAAATTGCTCAAAAAAAAGACCAACTTTCCTAATTGTATAGGAGCGCTAGATGGAAAACACATTCGTATATTGAGCCCGGATCACAGTGGATCCCTATTTTTCAATTATAAAAATTATAATTCCATTGTTCTATTAGCACTTGTTGATACGAATTACAAATTTATATATGTCGATATAGGTGCATATGGTAAGGAATGTGACTCCACTGTTTTTCAGAACTCAAATCTGTACGACTTATTAAAAAAAGGTCAATTATCTATACCTCCGCCAAAACCGTTACCTGGCTTTCAAAAAGAAATTCCTTTTGTCTTCGTGGCGGATGAAGGATTACCACTGACAAATAATATAATGCGCCCATATTCTGGGAAGTTTTTATCGATAGAAAAACGAGTTTTTAATTATCGTTTGAGCCGAGCCAGACGATATGTTGAGAGCGCTTTTGGCATACTCGCAAATAAATGGCGCATATTTCATCGACCCATTAATGTTTCTTACGATTTCACAATAGACATTATAAAAGCATGCTGTGTATTACACAACTTTGTATTGAATCGAGATGGCGCACAAACGTTTGAAGAAATGATTATTGACGATTCTTTGCAAATTTTACACGAAACAACACATGAAAGTAGAACAGGAGCTAACATAATCAGAAACGAATTTTGTAATTATTTTAATAGTAACATTGGAGGTCTTAGTTGGCAGTTAACAAAAATATAAATGTTTATAAGTACTTACCGAGTTTTGTTTTATCAACACTATTTAACTCCTCAAAATTTGAATATAAACTTGTACACACTTCCCTCCATGCTTCTGTTTTTAAAAATTTGTCTTTGAATTGTGATATAGTTTTGTCCCAAAGGACGGGACGTTCGTAAATTAAAGATATCAGGTGGTCGACATCGTACTGCGCCATATCGCTTAAAAAACACGTGCAGGTCGTTCAAAGTATGGACACCGACTAAACGGCAAAGCGTTGTCGCATCGCAGATTTGTACGTTGCGGCAGCGCATCGGAAATTTCCACGATGCGTTGTGCGGCGTCGTTGATTTTTGCGATGCGACGCCGCAACGCACTGTTGTGGCCTGGCCCTAAGTTTTTGCGATGCGTAGAGGGAGCTCGCACATTTTTGCGATGCGACGTCGCATCGTAGTTTTGTGTTCGAGCCCTTAAAAGAAACGTCTTACTGGTGTAAATAAAAAGATGAGATTTTAAAATACTATTCTGATATATTGATATGCAAGAACTTTCCGGAAAAGTTAAAATATGGATTAACACTGAAATAAACTTCATTTTATTAATAAAATGTATTTTAACGCTAATTATTGCATTTATACATTTTTATTTTAAATGACACTCAAAAACGCTCTTAAATGTCATGGCGTCGTCGTATGACGTCATTCTTTGTCATGTAAAATCTTTCATAAATTTTTCAAGAAGTCGCGTCTCGCACTTAGGCTGCCTGTCCACCGGAGCGGACCGGACGGAGTAATGCGGAGCGGAGTTGCGTACTGTGTCTGTCCACCACCGGAGCGGAGCGAGGCAGCGGAGTGAAGCGAGAAAGTAATGCGGAGCGGAGATGCAGACTGTGTTTTTCATTATACGGAGCTAGACCGCGAGCACGCGACGAGTCATTCGAGCTTACGGTTGCGGGCGATTTGTTTAGTTCTACGCTAAATTTCACTGACAGCAGACATGTTTTCGAAAAAGTTAATACGTTATTACCTCACATTGCTCGAGGAAGTAGAGTTGGAGTCGGAAGAAACCGAATTACTTACCATATACCATTTGAATAATTCTATAAGGAAACACAGATTTTGGTCAAGAAATCATATCAAACATCGTTCAGAACACAGTAAATATTTTACTTTTTTCCAAACTGCTGACGAAGAAACTTTCGAAAATTCTTATAGAGTTTCAAGATATACTTTTTATGAACTTCACTCTCTGATTCAACCATATATTCGGAAACAAGACACAAATTACAGAAATTCTATCAGTAGCTGTGAAAGATTAGCAGTGTGTTTAAAGCAAGTACACATTTTGAAATCAAAGTAACTTTTATTTTTGCATATAGTCGACGCCATATTAGTTTAATTTAAAAATTATAATCTGTCTCAAAGTTGTTCACATTTTCATTCGGTCCTGTTTGCTCTGCTGCAGATGTTTCAATATCCTGGGTTGCTTGAATGTGTGAAGCGCTAGGAGTATTAATACTAATGTTGATATTATCTGGAGCACTACGAGTTTTGATGCTAGTGTTGATATCATCTGAAGCACTAGGAGAATTGATACTAGTGTTGATATTATCTGGTGTAGGTGTTGAGCCTGTAGAATAACCATTACACAGGTCTGCAAATTTTAACTCTTATCTTCCCCTTTTGGATTTAATTGCTGATCTTGAGGTATTTTGGTGCGCTGATTACGAATATGTACTTGGATTTGTCCTATCACCCTCATTTTTTTTTAAAAATCCTTTTATGTGAAATCGGAAAAAAAGGCCAACTTTACAAAGTTTTTTTTTATTAAAAGTAGTCCAAATGCGAATTAAGGAAGTGAAGTTTAATGCTCATCGAACATCCCATTTTGCCGAAATTTTCAATCATTTTCTTTACAATTTCCTCATAATTTGGACTATGGTTTCCTAGAAAATGCCTCACTACTTCCTTAAAAGATTTCCAGGCTTCTAATTCAATTTCACTCAATTTTTCATCGAAATCTATATCTTTCATCAATTTTCTTATGTCCGGGCCAACGAAAATACCTTCTTTCAGTTAAGCTTCAGATATAGATGGAAAAATCTGGTGTAGATATTTAAAACCTTCTCCTTCTTTATTCA
Source organism: Meganola albula (assembly GCA_936450015.1). Classification (NCBI taxonomy): domain Eukaryota; kingdom Metazoa; phylum Arthropoda; class Insecta; order Lepidoptera; family Nolidae; genus Meganola; species Meganola albula. The sequence goes on from OW388164.1 coordinate 6,966,340, forward strand.
GCGCCTTCACAAATTGTTTCATCATCCCCAGTTTTATGTGTAAAGGGGGTAGCAAACCTTTTTCTCGGGGCACTAGATTGTCTCTCACAACATTTTTGGTTCCAGGGACTAGTTCAGTCCTCGTTGGCCACTCTTTCTTTGTCCAATGTTGTCCTCTGTTTCGACTATCCCACTCGCAGAGAAAGCAAGGATACTTCGTATAGCCACATTGTTGACCGAGCAGCATGCCTAAAACTTTATGATCTCCACAGGCCATCCAACCGTGTTCTACGTACTTTATTGTATCCAAAACATTTTTCAAATTGTCGTAGCACTCCTTCAAATGTACAGAATGGGCAACTGGTAGTGAAGCGTATTTATTGCCATTATGCAAAAGGACTGCTTTTAAACTTCGTTTTGATAAGTCTATGAACAATCTCCATTCGTTCGCGTCATATTCGATGTTAAACATTTTCACTAATATTATAATATTGGATATATCAAGTCCTTTTTTGTTTTTGAATTGTAGCCTGTAGTCTTGCAGCAGCAAAAATAACAGTCTTCAGTGTGATTCTGAGGTTCTCTCCATACAACAGGCGATAGGAGATCAAACGTATTGTTCTTTCCTTTTGACCACTTTTGAAGTTCACGAACGCAGGTGGTACAAACTTTATGTGGGACCCACTGTTTATCTTGATTGGCGATTGATAGGCCAAAATACATACAGTGTAAACTCTTTATAACGAAACTCGAGGGACTGAGCATTTTTTGTCGTTATAGAGAGTTATCGTTATATGGAGTGAACAAAAAAAACCAAATTAATAAGAATTTTTAATTGTATGTATGTCTTAGATAATAAATGCTTATACATATGAATTATTGTTTACACATATAGTCTGATAATTTCGTCTGACGTTTTTTGCTATGCCAGTGCTTGTTTTGTATTATTTTATGTATTCTATTCATATATAGATATGTGGTGGAATCGTCTTGATAAAACAACAAAAAAATTTCTACCAACTTAGCGGCATCTCCCTTTTCTATCGCACGTATCACACAAACTTTTTCGTCAACACTAATCGCTTTCCGTTTACTGGCCATGTTAACAGTTTCAAAGTAGGTTTATGACTGATAATACGATAGGTACCCGAAGTACTGAAGGGGAATTTCGGACTGTAAAAAAACATTTGAGAGATGATGAAAAGGTTGTAAGTTTTCTGGAGACTGAATTATGTTTATTGTGTTCTGTGAATCATCATTATCCAAGAAACTGCTAACATCTGAACCGTCATCATCATCAATCTAGAGGTCGTATTTCTTTTACTGTAATGAGGTACTAAAAAACTCAATTCATTTTCAAGGTCCAGTTTTCGTCGTCGTGGCTGCCTGACCACTTTTAGTTTTACGCTTCTTCATAGCTCGTCGGTGAGACTTTTTAACCAAGTTATCTAGCACTCAGATTCTAAAATAAAATAAATCATGGTTAACTATGTCAAGCGCATGTTGTTACATAAGTATGTGTGAAAGGGAGTACGTAGTACACACACACGGACCACGGACACTAGCGGACCCACGCGTACTTCTTACCGCGTCTACGGGGAAACGGGACAATAAGTATCCTATATCTGTATCCCGGTTCTAAGTCATAAAAATTATCTTGTCTCATTTCGTTGACTTGGTATTTTTCACCAGTTTGCTTAGCATTCATAACTATAAACAAATTTATAAATTTGAAGGCTTTTGAAAGGTTTTTAGACTAAAAATTACCAGCATTAGCAGACAACTTTAGGTAGGCGTGAATAATCGTTTAAGAAGACGGTATTTCAATAAAATAACTACGGCAAATATTACTTCACCCCCATCTCTCGATAGCCCAATCATGAATTCTACCAGTTAATTACAGATCGTTAAGATTACATTGGATTAAAGCGTAACGTTCACCGAGCACATTATTGCATCTGCACTTCCCGACGACACAACGGACCAACATACAGTGTCAGCCATTCTAATGTGGCCGCTTCACCGTACTCGGTATTCATTCGTTCGTTCATATTGACATTTTCGAGTGACAGTTGACTTCAAAGACGGACGCGATGACGGTATAAAATGACTGGCGATGCCTTGTGAAGTAGATGTGCCAACAAATTTGTTTAAATTTGTGGTGTATAAATTTGTTTATTTTTCATTGCTTTTTCTACGCATGCATGCATAGAATCACCTTAATTTTGGCTGTGGCTAGATTCAAAGAAACGTTGAACAATTTCCAGTTTGAACTTATTAGCAGCAAACAGATAAAGGGCAAACACAAATCTATTTTTATTCTGTCCTGCGCAACCATCAGAATAAAATGAAATTTTATTCATTTGTTTATGATATTGTTCTTCAAATAATAAAGACAGCTACCTATCTCTATTGATCCTCTTTTAGCAATTTGCAAATGCCACGTGTAACAGTATCCTTTCTTTCTTAAAGCATTGAAAACAGTGAAGTTATACACAGGCCCTTTAGGAGTACGCGAGACCTGAGAGGACCGAGTGTCTGGTTGGAACCGGAGACGAGGATGGTTTGGGCGCCTTAGACGGGGCGGACCCAGAACCTGACCCTTTTCCTCTTACCGAGGACAAGAGTGAAAGGTTCCTCGGATTCGTCTCCGGAAGATCCAGAGATCGAGTCGGAGGCAATCGACGACGCTTCGTCGATGGTCTCCATATGGAAGACGCATCGACGGGAGGAAAGGGACCGGGGGCGCGGCTGGGAAGAAGGGATAGGCGAGGGAAAAGGGTTCGGTGAGGCGGGGGAATCGCGGAACGTGACGGGTCGCGCGGTGGGGGGTGCCCACTCGGCTTCGTTGTCACCGTCAGGTATCCACCTAAAAAAACAAGTATCTATGGCGTCGGTACGATTTTTTTAGTATCACGTAGTGGGTTCTAGTATTTGGGTCCAAACTCCGTAGTAGTAATTTTACCCATGAAATTGTATTTACAATTATAACTAGGTTCAAATTATGTTCTAATTTGGTTTTCAACGGGATGGATGACGGAAGTCACCATTCTGTAAATAACCTCTCACTTCTGGTAATGTTTCCACAAAATCTCTCAGCATTTCGCGTAGATATCTGTTGCGGGTGATAGGACTTGTACACACGTGTAACTATTTAACCCTTAGTAGCCAGATTTACGAAAGTGATTAATTTTTAACATTGCAAAAAAAATCACAATATTTATTTGACATATTTATTTAGAAAAAAGAAAACAGGTATCAATTTTGATACTTCAGGCATTAACGCCATAAAGAAATCAGATATACCTATGCATGAAATAATGCGAAACATTGATTGTTTACGTAGGGTGTTTGGGTCTAGTCTCCGTAGGAGTAATTGACCCACAAAATTGTATCTACAATTATAACTATGTTTTAATGATACAGTCATAATTGTATTACAATTATGACTGTATCATTGAAGTTAAAGATAGTAGAGGAAATTATTTGAATTTGTTGTTTTGATAGTTGATTAGTATCTAATTCTTGTTTTTCTTTGGAATCTGGAGTTCCAATCAGCCATTTTAATACTGAGCTTAATCCGTCTAACAATTGTCTCTTGTTACGTTTAGGATTATAGAATTGTATTTCGCCAATTCTTGATTCTATCTTGTTCAAGTTTACGTTTAGGAAAGAGCTAGTAGTAACTATAGCGGGAGTTTTTGTGGTATTGGAGATTATGTTACGGTAAGTGTGAGCCAATCGTCTTAGAGAGTCTTTAGCAAGATTCAAATTTCTATATACGAGTAGTTTCCATGATCCCTGAGAAATATATATCTCGCCTTCATCTGCATAAAAGAGTCCAGATTTTGATGGCAGAGGTTCTCGTGAATCGGTCGGATTTTACGTGAGTACCTGAAACGATATAAGTCCTTTAAACGACTTTGTTTATGCGGTTTTTTTTACATAGCGTTTTTATAAGAATGTATATACATTTGGAAACAAAAAGAAAGAATATAATTTTTAATATCGAACATATTATGAAACTAACGTATGGATTATTCATTAGGGATTTTAGGTACAATAGGGTATCGTTATGAGCACTAACGGTATTCATCGACATTGCCATCTTGTTAAACCTCGTGATATCGCCGCATTATGAAAACAAATGAAAACAATAGCAGGGTGTTTCTGTCGCTAGAGTAACGCACCGGTTTTTCTCTCTTTCTGCACCTCTAGAATTCTAAGTTTGAGAACCAAATAATTTATATGGTAATTTCTTGTACAACTTCAAAATAAAAATGTTAAACAAGATTTGTGCAAAATTTTTTTATTGCTTGTGGCTTTGTCTATTCTTCACAGCGTTAAAAAAAATACTGAAATATACCAACTTGCACAGGGAAAATATACCAATAAAAATACTGATTTTCAAAATTTTAAAGTTTATTCAATCATCATCACAGTATATGTCAGAATTGTATTTTAACATTTTATTTGAAGAATTAAAATTAACACAACCACCTTGATCTTTTACGCCTTTGTTTTAATAATTGCTGATACATTTTTGTTATCAAATTTGTTTCTTTGCACCGTTTTTATTAAATTTATCTGTGAAAAGATGCGCTCGCATGCAGCATTCGATACTGGTATAAATAATAGAGATTTACTAAAAGAAGTTAAATTTTTGTACTTGGACGTGCCATCACTGTTTGAAATTTTCCCAACTTCTACCCAAAATTGTTCACAAGATAGGGATGAGCCAGTGCTCGAAGATTGTAACAAATCGCTTACTTCGCGATCAAATTTAAGAGTTCTATATTCTTCATTAATTAACTGCATTTGTTCTGGCTGTACTTCGTATGGGAAAGTTTCTATTACATTTTTTAAACTGCGAAATTCTTTATTCACGGCAGTGTGTGGGTCAAGAAATTTCAGTTCTCGGAAAATTTTATTTTCAAAAGGCAAACGTGATTTTAATTGTGTGCTCAACTCAATTAAAAACGATTGGCACCTTCTGAAAAAATCTGTAATTTGTTCTTTCATGTTTATGTTTTCCCTGTGTTTGATTAATTCTTGACCCACTTGGATCCCTAAGTACATATCATTTAATGGCAAATAATTTATATTAGACTTTGGGTCTAACGTTAATACGTTGTCCGTGCTTTTGATATAATTAGTTTTCATGAAACAACCCAAAATTGACAAGTACATACTAGATGCATCATCGTATAATCTTGCAATGCACGGATAGTCGCCTTGAAAAATTATGTTAAATTTGTTTACAATCGGCAAAATGTAGTCTAAAAAGTAGAAGTATAATTTGTTTATATCACTGGTAAAAAAATGATATATCATTTCTGATGATAGAATGCGATCACTCAAGTATTGGTCTTGAAAGAACAACTGCAGTGCCCTCCATTGCTCAATTATTCTACTAACACAAGCATGAAGCGATAGCCATCTTATATCATAGTGACGTAATAGTCTATGCTTTTCAGTTTCAGTGAAATTTTGGAACTCAGCAAATTCTCTTTGACGCTTGCTACTTTGAGAAAAATCTCCATATACTTCTTTTACCATCTGTTCTAAATTTCTAGGCAGTATTTTGCAAGCATGGCTAACACTTAATGCTGCAGAGTGACAAACACATTTTATAAAAAAGCACTTAGGGTTCACTTCTTTAATTTTTGCAACAATGCCAGAATGTTGACCAAACATCACATTTGTAGTATCAGCAGCGAATCACATCACGTCTTTTATATCTAAACCTAATTCGGATTACTTTGATGACAGAGCATTAAATAAATGATCAGCGGTCTCACCACTTAAATCAACTAAATCAAGGAATTTGGTTCGTACTGTACATTCGGTTTCAGAGAAGTATTTGATTACTATTGCCAATACTTTGATTGTGGTAACATCTGTACTTTCGTCGATTACAATTGAATAAACTGGTTTACCTGACGGAGATGCAGTACGAAGTATGTCTTTAATCATATCTTTTTCAAATTCGGGTCCTAAAACGTTATAAGTTATAACGGCTGCTTTGGTCCTCTTGCAGGTAAATTCTTTCGCAATTTCGGAGTCGGGAAAACATTTCACTAGAATTTCACTAAGACGGTCCAAAAGGAATGTTGTGTTCTGCAAGAAAACTGCAAAAACGGAGCTCAGCTTTCTTGACTTCGTCTTTCAGCGGTACCTTTTTGAAAAATGTATCAACCTGAAAAGAAATAAAAATTTGTTAGACAATTTAGGCCATCCACTAAATAAAATATCTCCAGAACAACAACAACAGAACTTCTTGATTTTAGCTACCGGAATGCTATTTATATCAATGTAAGCTTACCTTTGACTGTCCTTTATATTTTTTTAAGTTCGATTTATGCTTTTCGATTGCGATGTATTTGCATGTTGTTTTATAGATGCTAATCTACTTTGGAGTTTCGCACTGCATGCTTTGCAAAAGGCGGCGTACTTGTTATCTTTATAACGTGAAAGCCACGAAGAAAACTCCGGAATTTGTTCCCACTTAGCCAAATAACTTTGCTGAAAACTAGACATGTCGTTCCGGATAGATGCGTCAAGTAAAATAAAAACAAAAGGAAAGCGCTCTATTTATATGATGACGAAAACGTACTACAAATTTGGGGAAATTCCCGATTTATCGAAATAATAAATTCAAAGATTATGTTGAGTGCAGAACAGAAACTCCGTACTAGATGATTCGATAAAGTCGAAGTATTTATTTCTATATATAGGCAATATAAAATATAAGCACTTATACACGTCATCATAATGTAAATTTTCAAATAAAGCATGTGTAACAAAATTAAATAACAATTGAAGTAATTTAACGCTTTGAATTTAAATTGAAAAATTGACCATTTGGTTCCCATTAATCCTTCGACATCAGACCATGAAGATGATAGGAACTAATAATAATTATACTTCGGCGGACACCTGCCATGTCCTAATTGTCCTATCTGCAACTTACTGATCTTTTGCTCCTGAATGAAAAATGAAATATAGACGTCCGGGAATTTCCCTGGTATTCGCTACGGTGTTGCCATAACTTTTTATCCAAAATATACTCAAAAATACTGACTTCTGCCAATATACCTATAAAAATACTAATACTTGGAAAAGTCGATTAAATATACCGAAAAAGTATTAAAATACTGAATATGGTCACGCTGACAGCGTTTCGTTGAAGAAATTGAAAATAAATCTCTAACCTGACCGAAGTCTCTTTAATTTGTATATTTTGTACAGGTTGAAAGGACACAGGTTAATGGAAATACAAAAAAAAAGTACTTTATTTACACAAATCCTTACAATTACTTAATATCTAACTAAAGTTAACAATAATTATAGGAGCAAAAGGATGAAACCCTTTAATGATGAATTGAATTGAATGGAATTGAACAAATTGAATTTAAATTGCTTTTGTCCAAAGCGTGATAGGGATTCCCACACCACCACAACATGGAAAGCTTCTGCTGTAGCTAGGTATTCAGGTGCTTATAAAACCACTGCGATTACACCGCTAGGCCTACATTCGGCCATATAGTGCTACAAGCGTTAGCATCTAAAGGACACTCTGCGTGTCACAACGTCGTCCAATGCAAAATGCAGGATCTCGACGGGAACCCGTTTTCCACGATCCAGACGAAGGTTCTAACACTCGAATTGGTCCGCAACTCTCCCAAAACGAGTTATGAGTAAGGCGCTAAGCTGGAAATGCTCAGTGAAGAAATTATTTGACGGGAAATCTCTTTGGACTGAACCCAAGTTACTTCGTTACAAAATAAACAGCGCTTAAGAATAAAATCCTTTTATGTGAGAGTCATTAATCGGACCTTGAATCTTGTCAAAAGTGTAACGTTATATGGTGACGAGAGAAATGATTCTACTCAACATGTAGACAAAAACAACGGCACACAACTTCGTTGAAAATAGGGTTTCATCGAGGGTTTCAGAATGGAGTCCGCCTGCAATTCTTTTAGAATGAGGTCCGCCTGTAATTCTTTTACAAAGAATATAAATGATCTAAAAAAAAATTGAAGTATCTCAATGGCGTCGGCACGATTTTCTGAATATCAAGTATTGGATATTCAGAATATTGTATTGGATATTCAGAAAATATTATTGTATTTACTAATAGTAAATACAAATTACCAGGTTTAAATTAGGTTCTAATTTGGTTTTCAACGGGATATGTGTGAATAACTTCTGTGAATAACTTTTCACTTCTGCTAATGTTTCGATGAAATTCCTTAACGGAATTCCCACACTACCATAATATAGAAAGTTTTTGATGTAGCTAGGTGCATATTAAATCACTGCAGTTACACTGCTATAGGCCGACCGTTTAACTCGCGTATTGTCATTTGAGGTGCAAAGTCATAAAACATAAATCTCTTAAAGAACTATTTAACCACTGATAAAAGTAATGTAAGACTATTAGACACTAATATCCATATCGCTTGAATCATCATCACTGTCTGTGCAGCTTGAGGAGTCAGAATCTTGGCGATATGCGATACGCGAGTTGAGTCGGCCTATAGGTCAACATTCGGTCATATAGAGCTGCAAGGGTAAGATTGTAAAGGGCCCTTTGCGTGTCACGACGTCTCGTCCAATGCAAAATGCAGGATCTCGATGGGAACCGGTATTCCATGATCGAGACGTAGGTTCTAGAACTCGAATTAGTCCGCAGTTCTCACAACGCGAATTTGGCGCTAACGCCATGTCGTACATGGACGACTCAACGCGAACGCGATTGCGAAACGATCCGATGCGAATCGATCCGATGCGAATTTAATACGATGCGGAGCGATGCGGCTACTCTGTCCTACGTGCGCGCGAACCGTCCCCTCCGCGCCCTCCGCCGCCGTTCAGTTCAGTCATCATTAAACATTTGTCATGGACGGACGGAAGCTAATGTTGTTGGAAAATTCATATCTTAAATATGAAATATTGAAGAAGTGTATAAAGCAGAGAAGTGGAACTAATACTGTGTACTTAGAAAGGCATACTCATGGGGAATTTCATAATTTGTACCAGGATTTACGTACTCAACCCCTGTTGTTCAAGGAATACTGTCGAATGTTACCTACAACGTTTGACTATATTGTACAAGCCATTAAACCTGTTCTGCAATTTACTACAACAAATTTTCAGGAACCTATTTCTGTAGAAGAACGATTTATGTTGACTTTGAGGTAAGAAAACTATGAAATAAATGTTAGAAATTACATATAATATTAATTAAGTTTAATTAGTAAGTATGTACATAATTGCAATACTTTCACAAAGATGTGTTATAGCCATGTTGTTGAGCACTGGATTGTGGTGGGTTTAACTTTGACAGCTCCGTTAGAAGAAGCTCCTGCATCTGCGTTCTAAAATGTAATTTGTTGAGTGATGGCAACTGTTTCATGTAAGGTAATATTGATTTGAACCAAAGAAGGTCGTCGTCAGTATTATCTGGTTGATCTGCGCTAAGAATTTTAATTTTTTCTCTCTCATTATCGAGAAATGCTTCGAGACTTATTTCTTTTCTTTTGCGTGTTTGTCTTGTGATAGCTGGCAACGAGGACGAAGAAGAAGGCACCGGTAACGAGGATGAAGGCGAAGGGCCTGGCAACGAGGGCGATGGTGGACCATCTTATCTTATCTTATCTTGTCTTATCTATGGACATGTTCTGTGGTATTTCTTCTAAAATAGATGAAGATTCAGGGAGCTGGGTGTTGTCATTGTCGGATGCGTTCATGTTGAATATCTCTTCCGGACTAGCCGTGTCTGAATACACTGACAGATCTACAGAATTGCTTTCGGAGTCTTGTGATATAATATTCCCTTCTGTTTGTCGGGGTTTCAGAACTACTTTTAAAAAAGACATGGCCTCAAAATGTGGCCATGTGCCTGTATACTTCGGCTCATTATCGGCGTCAGTCCCAGAACGTGGCTTAGGATTTTTTTTTAATTCTTTACTAAACGTGTCTCTCAAATTTTTCCATTTTTTCTTAGTCATTTCACCTGAAAAAAGAAAAGGAATTAAAAACTTAATATTTTGCATTATTTCAGGTATTTGGCCACAGGTATACAATTTCGGCAACTCGCTTTCTCGTTCAGAATTTCAAAATCTGCTATTTCTATAATCGTACCACAAGTTTGCAAAGCTATATGGACTCAATTAGTTAGGAAACACATGCCCGAACCTTCAGAAGATAGCTTTAAAAACATAGCGCAATGTTTTTGGGACAGATGGCAGTTTCCTAATTGCATTGGAATTGTATTGACGGAAAGCACATTCGCATAATAAAACCAAAAAAAGAGTGGTTCCATGTATTATAATTACAAATCCTTTTTTTCGATTGGGTTGTTAGCAGTCACTGACGCAAATTATAAGTTTGTAATGATAAATGTGGGTTTCTATGGAAAAGACAACGATGCCGGTGTTTTTGAGGAATGCCCCTTTCGAAGAGCAATAGACCAAGGAAGATTGAAAATACCTAAAGAACAAGTATTACCGGGCTCTAATATCATAGCTCCGTATGTGCTCCTTGGAGATGCGGCGTTTCCTTTAAAGAAATACCTGTTGCGACCTTTTCCAGAAAAGTCAACGGTTAAAGGGGACGCCAAAGATAATTATAATTATCGCTTATCTCGAGCCAGAATGGTGGTGGAATGTTCTTTTGGTTCAATAACTTCTAAATTCAGAATTCTATCGAAACTAATGTTACAAATGCAGTTCATATCGTCAAAGCCATATGTTTACTACACAATATTATAAGGGATCTTGAATCAATAAATGAGAATGAGTTAATGTCTTTCTGAAAAACATATCAAAATATGACACAAACACAAAGACATAATTCTCAAAGAAGATACAATGCTACATCACGAGCAGCCGCACAGGCAAGAGAAAACTTTAAACTGTATTTTGAGCAACATCCTTTGCCAAGAATGTAATAATAATCAACAAATATGTTGTACTTACTTGTAGTCCCAATTATTTTAGCCACAGCCTCCCATTCGCGGTGCGATAATAACCGGTTGTGATAACTTTTAGTCCTTTTGTCCCATAATGTAGGACGTTCTTGGATAGCATTAATAAGAAGTTCTACCTCCAACATTACAATTTTTGCTTGAAAAAAAATATGGCCGACGCGTCCACTTCGCGCGAAAATATCAAGCCAACTGATCGCGTTCGCTTCATTTCGCGCCGCTCCGCACCGCACCCCACGTGCGTTTGGTCACGTAGCACAGTGGTCTGAAAATCGAGCTCCCCTTTCATAGAAAGTCAATGTGGGATATTCATAAAACTAAAATATGGAACGTCTCAGGTATACATCCCTTTAATGCATATTTTAGTATGAATGATTTTAGTTACTCCACGCCTGAGAAAAAAAATATTTAGTATTTTTTTGTATGGGAGAAATTACATAAAGTACATTTTCTTGCGACTGAATGGAACTGAAAGGCTGGTACTCATACGAGCTATTGCCGCTCTTAAGGCGATTACACTGACATACCACTCGTGTACCTTTAGGTGCCGCTTCACACGTAGGATTTCTTTGAAATTTCGAATTTTCGGTATTGAATATTTTATGTTATGCCTTTGGGGTTGTTGTTTTCCTGCGAATTCCTTATGAAAACAAATTTTTTTTTTTATGGAAACAATCTCTAAATCGCGTAAAAATGTCTGCTGTTTCATACTAAAGTTCGATACCTGCTTGGCCGTAATGTATGAAACAGTTGTTTTCTTTTCCATCATTTCAAGGTGGTTTTCATAAAAAAAGTTGTTTTTTTTTATGAGTAGAATCACCTCATAACAGGAAAGCAACGACCATAAAGTCACGCTATTTAAAGAAGGAATAAAACACTTATTTAAATTTTTTTTCATATTTGAAAATTTAATACGATTAAAAACTGTACAATCAATTGTAAAACAAGTGTTTAAATATTATAACAGTTAAACAGCTAAAACTAATTTATTTATTTTTAAATTTAATCGAATAATTTAGAAAACTTCATTTGGTTAGTATGTACATTCCTCAAAATACTTACGTCTAAACCCTAGCCTTTGTTTGTTTAGTACTGAAAATCGTTATTTCTCTAGTATTAGAACATAAAATAATAATAACATCTATAACTAGAAAAAAACTGAATCAAAGAATACAAAAAGCTTCATTTGGTTAGTATTTACTTACATTCTTCAAAATACGTCTATATTCTCTTTGCTTGTTTAATACCAAAAATTCTTATTTATCTAGTCTTAACATTAAAATAAATAAAAATAATAATAACGTCGATATGTATAAAATACGCATTAACAATTATCATCAAAATCTTCTAATTCTGAATCCAGCATTGCGACACTGACATCAACAAACTCAATATTTTCTTTGTCCACACTTGTATTGTCTTCATTAATGATAAGTGTTTTCATGTCATCAGAGACAGCTGTTCTGATTGACTTTCCGTGTACAGGTCTTATGCTGGATAGGTACGGATCTGACGATACAAGGAGTCCATTAAAAATATCTTCATTTGTTGCTCTACGACAAAACTTCCGCGAATGATGTTCTCGGATTTTTTTGAAGTCTTTATTCCTGGCTTCCGATGCCTCTTCTGATAATTTGCCAATGGGGGTAATGTTGAAATGCCTGATAATTTCAGCACCATGCAGTAAAAGTTTGTGAACACTTGACGGCATATAATACCAACCATAGTGTTCCACATATCTTTCTGCAGTAAGGCGCGCAAAATTTGCAAACGCTTCAACATTAACGGGCTCCCCACATGCTATCACACCTAGAATTGTGGCAAATCTTTGGATTATAGTGGAATCTAATCCAGTGATGGCTGCCGTTTTTACAGGATCACTAAAAAATTTTCGGGCTGTATTGCCATCATTTGTAGTGCCTGCACCTGAAACAAAAACCAAAAACTTCACTATTTTGAGCAGAAACAAGGTATTTGGTAAGTAACGTTCTCAAAATCATTCAAATCAACTCGTTGCACTTCAAGACTCACCTTGTTTGACGATATCTACTAAGAGGCCCATTTCATCACGAAACTTCTGCTGGATGATTTGCTTTCTTGCCTTCAATAACTCTTTGCTGTCTGCATCCCTAGCTTGCCATGTTTTGAAATCAAGTCTGTAGGAAATGTGAAGCAAACATTCCATACACCTAATCCAAGCATGGAGAGTAGACAAACCATATTGGTATATTTCCGTTGACACTGGTTTTCTGGAAAACAAATAAATAATATATAATATATTAATTGACGGGCCGGTGGCGTGGTCGGTAAGATACTTGCTTTTCACGCCGCAGGTCGTGGGTTCGATTCCCACCCGAGACAAACATTTGTTAAATATGTCTGTTTGTCTTGTGTCTGGGTGTAATTATCTATAATTAAGTATATATTTACAAAAGAAAAGTATTTTAAGTAGTATATTACCAGTTATTTGGTTTCCATAGTACAAGCTCTGCTTAGTTTGGGATCAGATGACCGTGTGTGTTAATGTCCCACTATATTATTATTATTATTATCTAAAGTTTGTTGTATCTCGGGTAAAACCCGGCAATACGAGTAACACGGACCAAAGTCAAGTGTTACCCTGGAGATTTGATGGTAAGGATATGAAATGGGAATGTTGTAGATTGGTGGGTGAAGTATGTTCGAAACTGCTGGGAGATGTGTGATCATGGTGTTGTAAGAATTTTCTAACTATTCTGCATGTATTAAGTATGACAGCTTTCTGCAAGATGTGGTAAATATATGACGGTATCTGTAATAAATGTAGAGATTGATGGAGCTGCTTAGGAATGACGCCGGTGGTCGACAGTACGATGGGGACAATAGAAACATCGTGCAGCTTCCACATGCGGCTTATTTCTATGGTGAGATCTGTGTATTTGTTTAATTTCTCTGCTATTGTATTTTGTAAATTATGTGTATTCGGTACAGCAATATCAATAATTTTGGCGGTCTTGTTGATCTTGTCTATAAGAGTTATGTCTGGTCTATTGTAATGTGTGGTTCTATCTGTAAGTATAGCGCGGTCAAAATATAACTTGTGAGTTTGATTTTCTAAAACAGTATCTGGATGGTATTTGTAGTATGGCAAATAAGGACTATTAATTAAATTGTATTTCTTGGCTAAAGCTTGATGAATTATGTTGGCTACTTGATCGTGTCTGTGTTTATAATCTGTTTGGACTATTGTTTTACATGCACCCGTTATGTGTTGGATAGTCTCTGAAGCACTATTACATCTTCTGCAGCTGTCATTTATTACTGGAATGCGCATAATATATTTTTGATAGTTCCGTGTCTCTATTACTTGATCTTGAATTGCTATCATAAATCCTTCGGTTTCAGGAAAAAGTTCACCTCGCTCGAGCCAGTTGTTCGACGCCTCTTTGTCGACATTAGCTTGATTCAAATCGTGGCGGTGTCTTCCGTGTAGAGATTTTCTGGACCATTCTTCTATTTTACTTCTATTTTCTGTTATTTCTTCATTTTTCTGTTTATTTGTATCTTTTAAGTTAAGTGGAGTTAATTTACTGTCGTTTTGGACTATACATTTATGAAGTGGTGAATGTTCGGCTTTACAAAAGAAATATTTTCGGAGATTACAGATTTGCTTGTTATGGAGGTTCAAAATATCGATAAGGCCTCTACCACCTTCTATTCGTGGCAAAGTCAATCTTTGCACACACGATCTTGGGTGATGCTTCCGGTGTTTAGTCATAGTTGTGTTGATAAGTCTTTGTAAATATTTTATGTCTGTTTTGGTCCAGTTGATTATCCCAAACGAATAGGTAAGAATAGGTATTGCGTAGGTGTTAATGGCTTTAATAGAGTTTCCTGCGTAAAGTTGAGATTTCAATATTGCATTAAGTCTGTGCCGAAATTTCCTTAATAATTCATCTTTAGTTTCTTTATATTGTATCTGACGTGACTGATTGTATCCTAGGTATTTATAAGTATCTTGTTCACTAAGTGGTTCTATGTTTTCTCCTGTATCTAATGTGTAGCTATGTGTGATAATTTTCCCTGCGCTTACTGAATTAATTTTGCATTTATCAATACCAAACTCCATCTTTATATCTTTTGTAAATTGCTCTACTATATTAGCTAGTTCATATAATTGGGTTTCATTATCTGCGTATAGCTTTATATCATCCATATATAACAAATGGCTTAAAATATGTTGATTGGCGTCTGTTGTCTGAGTGTGTTTAAAGGAGTATCCTAATGAAGATTTATTTAATTGGTGCGATAGTGGATTAAGAGCAAGGCAAAACCAAAGGGGGCTTAGTGCGTCTCCTTGGAAAATACCTCTTTCTATTTTAATAGGAGCTGTTTCTACTAATCCACTGGAAGTTTGGAGTTTAAGATGTGTAGACCAGTTAGTCATAGCATTTTTTAGAAATGAAATAATAACCGGGTGAATTTTATAAATTTCAAGAACTTGTATTAACCAAGAATGAGGAACAGAATCATAAGCTTTTTTATAGTCTATATACATTGTAAAAATATCGGATTTATACTTGCTAACTTGTTTCAAAATTACAGAATCTATGACTAATTGTTCTTTACATCCCTGACTGAATCTGCGACACCCTTTTTGCTGTTCAGCCAGAATACTATGTGTATCTACATGATGGTAAATGAGTTCAGATATACAAGAGGTTATTATTTTGTACAATGTTTGCAAACATGTTATTGGTCTGTATTTTGCTGGGTTACTTGAATCGTTGCTATCCTTTAAAATCATATACGTTATGCCTTTAGTTAAGTATGGAGGCAGATTATCAGGGTTTTGAATGAAATTGTTTATGTAGTTTAGCAGGTATGTATGTGTAGTGGTGAACTTTTTGTACCAGTAACTATGTATGAAATCTGAACCAGGTGTTTTCCAATTGTGTAACTTATTTAGTACTTTAATAAATGTTTCTGCGGGGATGTTCTCAAAATTCATAGTTTGGTATGTAGAAACGTCATCAAGTTCCTTCTGAATCCACTCAGCATGTGTGTTATGTGTAGATTGTTGTTTCCATACTTGAGCCCAAAAGTCCCGTAAGGTTTTTGAATTCGGCCCGTTACATTCTGAGGTGTTTTCTTGATTATTAGTTGCAGTTTGTCTTATATTCCGGTAAAATAACTTTTAATTGTTGGTGAATTGAATATTTTGTTGCTTTCGTAATGTGCAATTAGTGTATCTGATTAAACGGCTGGCTAGAACTGTAAGTTTTTGTTTTAGTGTGTCTAATGTAAGTGTTGGGTTGTCGTTTGGCTCTTCGTGTACTGAGTGTGTTTTGTATTGGTCCATTATTTGTCTTGCGTGTTTTATGATACTATTACTTCTATTGCCTTTAATATATTGCGTTAACCGTCCTATTTTTGATCGTAAATCTTTAATTCTCCTCTCTAGACGCTTTTGCCAGTGTGGTTTTACCTTTCGGGGTAAACGAGCTGTATGCGTTGGTTCACATGTAATTTTAGCTCCGTTGAGTTTTGCAGCAGTCCAGGCCGCACAGTAAATAGCAGTTTGTAACGAGTGAAAGTCAGTATTGTCATTAATGTTTTCGCGAAGGATTACTCTATTGATATACTCTATTATAGCTGCAAGTTTCTTCGATGGTTTTTGTTTGGGTATGAAAGTTCTATCAGTAGGATTAGTGTCTCTATAAAATAATTGTAAAGCCTGTTGGAACATCTCATCTATTTGAGGATCTCTTTCTGTAATTTGGTTATATAACTGTAAAGGGACTTCAGCATGAATGGTAATGTCATTAGTATTTGGTGGTTCCACTTGATCAATATTGATACTCGTATTATCAATACAACCTAAGGATTCATTAGTTACACACAGTTCAGCAGCTACTTCTTCCTGAATAAAATTTAATCTATCTTGTGTAATGTATCTGTTACTCAATATCGCTCTTCGTTGATCTGCTATTCTTTGCTCACTAAGGTGTGAAAGTGATGGGAATGTTCGAATGAAATCTTCATGCATTAGTTTTCGGTAAGCAGTGTTATTAGTTCCTAATCTAGTTATTCGGTAATACGATTTCATAATAGCTTCATTGTGTTCATTAAGCCATTTCATCCGTGTTTGTTCACTTGGTGTATGATTTAAAGGTTGTTGGTAGATAGAGTTAACAAAGGTATCTGGTTGGGTTTGAGTGCGTTGAGAAAGAATACGGGTTATTTCTTCTCTTACTTCTTCATATATTTGGTCTATGATAGTTTGTGGTAGTAATTTATTGCGAATTATTGCCCTACGTTGATCCCCTATTCTTTGTCGACTGACTGGCATATCTGGAAATTTTTCAATAAACTTAAGGTGAAGTGGTTCTAGGTACGCTTTTGTGTCTGTATTTAACTGAGTTAATTGAAGGTAAGTGCGCAGAATGAATATGTTCATATCAGTTGTCCATCGTCTGCGCGTAAGAGACAGGTTTGACGTGGGTGCAATTTCAGAATCGATATTGGTTCTTTGCACAACACTGTCAACCGTACTTGTCGTTGACAAGGTAGAGGCTCGGCGAGTCATATATGAAGGGCAAGTAGAGGGGATAGATGAAAACAAGGAATTAGAATCATTGCTAACATAGTCGGCTGTTACTTCTACGTCTTTAGTCCGCCTGTTCAACCTTTGACGTCCGGCTGTAGTCTGTTGTACGACGCGCGCCCGCCTGTTCAACGCTTCGTCACCGGTGTCCCTCTTACTGCAGCACCCAGCACCGGCTCCAGGTGAGCCCCGACGATCTTCGGGTAGCGAAGGCTCGGCTGTAACATTCTTGTCGATGCGGGCCCGCCTGCTCAACTCCGCATCGCCGATGGTTCGCATGCTGTGGCATCCAGCATCGGCTCCAGATGCGCCCCGACGATCACCCTCGGGAAGCGATCCTAATCGTAGTTTCTTCATTGATCTCGTCTCCATCTTGCTGGGATTACCTTTACCTTGTTAGCCGCATAAGATTTTGTTGTATGCGTGTCCGCCCCCCACGTGGCCTGGTGTTCGGCTCGGACGTAAGGTAGGGTTTGAGGGGGCTTATTATTATTATTATTATATTTAAAAATAGGTATTCATGATTATCAGCCAAGAAAATTATAAAAGTATTCAAAACTTACTCTGAGATCACATGTAATTTATTCATTTCAGATGGGGTTGCTTTACATATGTCACAAGTTTGGGTTGATGTTTCTGATAATTTAGAAACTATTTTACGATCTATCATAGTCATGAGCATTTTAACTTTGACTGCATGATTTCCCATTATAGAAGGCACCAGTGTAGCAATTTCAGCTTCAATCGTGGCTTGTTCTCTCTTGATGTCTAATTTGTTTTCACTTGCAAACTTGAAAAAAAGAGGCCTGCAAAACATTGTCGAAGACGGTTTTGGATTCTCCCATACATTTTCTTCATCACAATCTAATCTTATAGGTACAAAAGAACACATGAAGACGCTGGAATCATCTTCCTCCACCATGCTTTGCTTATACAAACTCTGCCCTGAAGAACCATCAAAGCCCCACTTACACAGAAGTGTTAACTCCTTGCCATCTAAAGTAGAGGGCAAACGTAGATATTTTCCAAGTCTTGACACAGTTTTATCCAAAATTGCTTGAAGTTTAACTCGTGCCCCATTTTCAGAAATGTCTATGCTATCCTTAGGTGGGTAACAGTCCTTTTTCGCTTCTAGGACAGTTGTGTATGAAGGATATAGTGGGATTCCTTCTTCCTTTGCACAAGCTCTCAAAGTAGTATACTGCCACTTCGACAACTTCAACGAAGTCAAAATACCTAAAGCTTTATCAGCAGAATATATGGGCACATTTTTTTTAGTTTTAAGTATATCTTTTATCTTTGTAGCCTCTTCGGGATTCTCTGTGACTAATTTTATTATGTCTGCTACATCTTTATTTTGCGCCTTCAAGCCAGTTGCATAAGCAAGACTTTCCGATGGATGATTTAAAAGCTCTTCTACTCTCCTTTTCTTCTGTAACGGGCTTAACACTGAAAACTCCTTTCTTTGGTTTCCAAGAGATGTTGAGGTTCCAACACTACAAGTCTGTGGTTGTGCGGATGTTGATGCACCTTCGTTTACGGGAAATTCTGAACTGGAACACTGTGACTGATCTATCGTTACTGAGGAAGTCATCTTTTCCTTGATGACTTCAGGCCATTTGATGTCTTCTTGGAGCCATGCTTCGTACTTTTTAATGAAAGTATGTCGTGTACGATTACATGAGATCCATTTCCTTTTCAATGCACACACATAAGTTTGGCAGAATTGTTTCAAGTCTCTCTTTTCATTTTCTGACAAATCAATACTATTCACAAACACATCAAACAACACATTGGGATCTGAGAAAGAAGTGTTGTTGGCCACAAACATGAAAATATCAAGATTGGTACCAAAACCTTCCATTGCAATAGAAAAATTGAAAGAACAGAAAAATTAAAGTTTACGCGCACAAGTGCTAAACGTTACTGACAGAGTCCATGCCAAACATTCTATTTATGTATAACTCTCTCACCGACCCTCATTAAGGGTCGGTACAAATTAACACGTAATAAAACTGAACTATTAGTAAAGTAATAAGTAATTCCCGTAATTGATAATGATAACGAACCTCTGTTATCATTAGGTATAGTAAAAACCATTAACACCCTCTTAGCTAATGAGGTTACTATTGTAAAAAGTTATTTGTTAAAATAAGGCAGATATTAGTTGCAGTGCCCTAATTAGTATTCGCAAAAAACGAATTTCTAAAGTTAACTTATTTTTTGAGTTAAAGTAATTGAATCTATTATAACAATTATTATAATATTAGGTGCGTATTTACTATAAATATTTAATTCCAAATTCCTTACCAACCTAATTTAAATGCGGTCACATACTTAAAATATTCAATGCCGAAAATTCGAAATTTCAAAAAAAATCCTACGTGTGAAGCGGCACCTAAAGGTACACGAGTGGTATGTCAACGTAATCGCCTTAAGAGCGGCAATAGCTCGTATGAGTACCAGCCTTTTAGTTTCATTCAGTCGCAAGAAAATGTACTTTATGTAATTTCTCCCATACAAAAAAATACTAAATATTTTTTTTCTCAGGCGCGGAGTAACTAAAATCATTCATACTAAAATATGCATTAAAGGAATGTATACCTGAGACGTTCCATATTTTAGTTTTATGAATATCCCACATTGACTTTCTATGAAAGGGGAGCTCGATTTTCAGACCACTGTGCGTAGGCCACTTCAATAGGTTTCGAATGTTTGTTGTTTTCGCGCCGCGCCGCGCCGCTTCGCGTTCGCGTCTAGATCGCTCACGCAGGACGTCGCGTAAGCGAAGTAATACTCGCCGAAAACATTATTTGATGGGAAATTAATTTTTTGAGCCGAATCAATACACATTTGACACAAAACCTTACAATTACTGAATATCTAATTAAAGTTAAGAATAATTCTTTTGACGTCCTACTTTGTCAATTTGATTGAAAAAAATAAACGAAAAACATCGAGGAGTTTAGTATAGGTTCCGCCTGAAATTCTTTTGGAATGAGGTCCGCCCGCAACTCTTTTAGTATGAGGTCCGCCTGTAATTCTTTTACAAAGAATATAAATGGTCTGAAAAATTTTGAAGTATCTCTTATGGCGTCGCACAGTGGATCGAAAATCGGGTTTCGAAGACTTAAAAACTTAAGTTATCAATGGTCACTTTTTTGGGTTGAAATAAATTCGGTTGATCAATACTATGCTCTGTCATCTGAAGAAAATTCTCCACATTTCAATTTACATCTATAAGAAGGTCCCAGTGATTTTGCCTAAAACTGCTTTTTGGAGTGAATATCCAATGTAAGCTTGGCCTGAATTTTTTAGTACTTTAGATCTACTAACTGTCCAATCTTTTTCTCGGCGTCGCGTAGAAGTTATGTTTTCAGTAGTAGTCACGGAGTTTCTATCAGTGCTAACATCAGTGCGTTAAATAATATATACGAACAGTGTTATCTTCTAAATAAGTGATGTGACTTACGAATAAATACAATCAGTGTCCGTGACTGTGAAGAACATAATAACACACTATTTAAAGTAACCAGTGCCTTATTAAATGTGAGTGCAACAAACACTATAACACCTTTCGAATTTATCATTCAAATAAACAAAGAAACATAATATAATAAAATCTACGAGAAACAGTTCCGTTGCTATTCAAATATAGGAACGTAAAGAAACATCAGCTGCCCACACATAATCCCCGATTTTTTTTAAATCGTGGATAATTTCATCATCTTATTTACGTTGATAATCCATTTAAATACTCAACAGCTTCTAGTATATATAAACCAAATCTTTTTTTACAATATTATTAAATATCCTATAAGCCAAAATAATATTAAGTTATCATAAAAAAACAGTTCTTAGTGGAATTGTAGGATTAAAAGCAGTCGTAGATAAAAAAATAGATTTTATTAAAAAAGCAAGTCATCATATTAACTAAACAACTTAATTAAATGAATCAAAATGTAACAAATGATTTGAAACTATTAAATGTTACATAGTCAAATATAATTACAATTATGACAAATTAATTAACATAATTAGATAATATATTTACAACAAAAATAAAAAACAAATTACAGATCTAAGTATACAGAATAATAAAATAATAATAATTTAAACATTTTCATCACCATCAGATTCCACTTCGGAATCAGGTTCTACAATAGACATTAAATCTAAAAACTCTGTGGGTTTTTGAACCTGAAGGTTGAGTAACTCTAAAGTTTCTTCGAAATATGTTTGCCTCATAAGGGAATCCAATTTCGGTCTTATTGAACGATAAGAGGATCAGGAGAGGATAAGCATATTGAGGACATCCTCGTTAGATGCTTGCCTGCTCTTCTTCCTCGAGTGGTGTTCTCTAAACCTCCTAAAATCTTTGTTCTGGCCTCTGAAACTTTCTTAAAGACACCCAATAGGTACAATGGCATTTTGTACTATTATATCCCCTCCATGGTTATGTATCTTGTGGACGGTCGACGACATATAATACCAATCGTATAGTTCCACATATTTTTTGGCGGTTATTTTTATTCTTTAAATTTAGTCACATCTATCATCTCTCCAGATGTGATTGCCTGCAGACCTGCGGATCAGATCTTCATCTAATCCGGTGATCACTGCAGTTTTGTCAGGAAACTCAGAAAACCTTCTCGCTGTGTCTCAATCGTTTGTAGTGCCTGATCCTTGCTTAACGATTTATTTATTTGTTATAGTTAATTAAAACGATTTACGCCAATTATATTATTTACCTTAAATACAAAAACAAGAAATCAAATTAAACATAATTAAAAATAAGCCAATAAAAATTAAATATATTAATTCATTACGTTAAAAAGAGACAGTGGATGCCCTTACGTACGTCCTTTCGCAGAATAACAAGCAAATTCGCACAATATCCTTCCATCCATCGCCAAACAGATCACACTCAGGATACTCATCCAGGAGATCATTAAGCACCTGTAACGTACGACATATTGGTGTTTGCACTCTGGCGACCGTGTGGGTAACTGGGCGCGCAAACAGTTTGTGCCGGCAGCTAGCTCGATGTCTGAGGTAATTGTCGGGAACATACAGTCTACAGATAAGATTGTGCAGCTCGAGACAGTCAACTTTTGCTAAAGTTTTGCAAATAATCAGAAGTCGATTAAACCTTCTTCTAACCTCCAGCGAATTGAAACCCAAGACACCCAGTATATAATTTGTAAGGTACAAGTATGTGTAACAGAAATATTTTCTTTTGAAAAGATAATCTCAAAAAGGCTTTTTGTACTTTTTCGAGCATTAGTGCCTACCTGATTTGCTGCATGAGAATTCCAGATACTGCGTAAATGAAACCTAAGCGTCTAAAGGTAGTGCTAACCCAACGCGTTCAATTCGCGTCCGCGGTGGCGTGCACGGTGGTCATTACTGCGCGTGTAAAAGTTATGTACACTGTCGCGTTTGTTCTTGCGTTCACCAGGCTATAGTCACGTCATTAACTACAATGCTCTCTGATACAGATAGTGAAATTGAAGAAATTTTACTGTGAAATTGGAGAATAGGGAGGTGAACTGCATACCTTGCACTGGAAATTACGGAAATGAGCTGTAGGGCGTTAGAACAAAGAACAATGAATGTCCCACAAAACAGACCATTGCCTGGTTGCCAGGAATTACTTACTTGTGTACTAATATGACATGAAGCATTTGCTTTAAGTCCATATTTGATGCGCCCTTTTCCATATCGGCAATCAAGAGACGACCTCAGATTAACTAATTATAATTGACGACTCTGCAGAGCAAGGCGAGTAGTTGAAAATGCTTTTGGAATATTAGCTCAAAAATGGCGAATTTTCCACAAACCCATGGAGGCAAAAAGGTCAACGCTCTCATTAATTGTAAAAGCTGCGTGCATTTTGCACAATTATTTGAGATCAAACATGCTAAATGTGCACTATTACAATACTCTTTTGACACGAGTAACTGAACAGTCAAATGCCTTCACAGCAATGCAAAATATAAATCATAGAAGTACTAACTATGCTTTTAATATTCGTGAACAATATGTGAGTAATTTCAATCCATAAGGCTTTGTATAGAAAATCTTATAATTAATATTCTGTTACTTTATGTGGGAAACGAATAAATATCGTTTTATGGTAGTGTATTTTTTATCGTAGGTAACCTAACCTAAGTAAAATGGTTATATAAACATTAGTACTTACCACTTATTCCATGTCTCCTTCCTATTTCGTCCCACACCTGGTCCTTTTTTCTATTATTCTTATAATCAGAATTAGATGTATCATATAACAATGGGTATTTTGTGAACCACATTTATAATTTGTTCCGGTTCCATACTTTAAAAACTACACAGTTTTTCTCAACAAATAAATAGCTGCGTTCAGCGTTCAAACGTAACAAGCGCGATCTGATCGCCACCGCTGCATGCAGACGCTGCACCGGACGCCGCGGCCAAACAGAGGACGCCTCGATGTGAACACGTCGCTACAAGTTCGTACGCAACAACTGATCGCCACCGCGGACGCGAATTGAACGCGTTTGTTTGACTCTACCTTAAAAGATTATTTTGCAAGAGCTGACACGTGAGGCTTGAACGTCAAACTTGAATCGAAGATCCCAGGTCCTTTATTTCAGAGACTCCAGAAATAAGTTCATCACCTAACTTGTAATTATGGAGCATTGGTCGCAACTTTCGGGTGTAGGTCATGACATTGCACTTTTCTTTCAGTGTTAAAAAGCACATTGTTCTCAATGCTCCATTGGTAAACAGCGTCTATATCACTTTGTAAAGGTTCGATATCACTCTGTGTTTCTATTTCCATCATGAGCTTTAGATCATCGGCATATAGTAAGCATTTAGTGATGTCAATTAAAATATTTAGATCATCTTTAAATATATCTTGGATAAGTTTCTTTCTTGTCTGTAATAGCTCTTGGTAATTTTCTTCTCTCGCAAACCACTTCTTGAAATCAAGACTATAAGCTATGTGTAGAAGACATTCAATCACATTAACCTTTTGAACGCCAGAGCACAAACGCATGAACTTGCCCTCAACGCCAGGCCACAAATTCACCGCAAATACCTACGAAAAAAATAGGGATTCCAAAACTTCATCGATAATCAATTTTATTTTCATTTTCGTCTTTAATTTCGAAATATAATGTCCTTATAACATTGAAATTTAATTCAACATTAAATTTCTTCCTATTAAAGTAATAGTTATACACTATTTACAGACTTGTATAATACCGTAATAACAGATATGAGACTACAATATATTTAAATATAACAACTGTAGGTACAACACTATTCTTGATCTGCTGTCTTCATATTGTGGCCATGGCGTGGACGGCCCGCCATTTTAATAACTACTTCGCTTCTGAAATAAGGATGTGGCAACGTAATATCTCGTTTATCGATGTTCTAGTACAATATTATTTTATAATAAATGAAACACGTTTTTTAAATCAGATTTATAATTCCGAATGTAACAGGTACTTAAAAATATATGATTGAAATAGGTTAAGAAGGTTAATAAAAACTATGAAAAAATAGAAAATTTTAATAAAATGTTATACAGTATGTACTATGTATACATGTTTTTAAATATTAAGTTCTATAAACCTGGCATAAAAAGTAACAAATTAAAACAATTAACGATTATATATAATTATCACAATTACCAATCAGTCTTATACTAATAAATCTTTAGAATAATAGAACAACATTATACAAAATCTGCATTGTATTATCTTATCATCTAATAGTAAGCCATATGTAAATAAAATCTAATAAAAAACTTCAAGTTACAATAGAAAAATCAGTATCACAGAGACATTAAAATCAATATAAATCTAAATATATTACACAGAGTGGTACTTTTGGAAACACGGCGCAGCACATAAATATACGTTACAAACGTTACATTTAAAACGTGTATTTTTTCTTTGTTTTAAAAGTGCGCATTGCTTGCATCTTTGATATTTTCCCATACGACTCGGCATATGATCCTTTACTGGGCATTACTGGGTAATATACGAAGAGGATTACTACTGCTAGTTGTAGCTAACGTGGAGCCTTCTATAATACTACCACTGTGGTACCTCTCTATCAATTGCCGAATCACGCTTAATTGAAAATCGGCAAATTTCAATTTTGGCATATCTTTTAAATGCCGGTAACAATAAAATGCATTTAATAGATGCATATCTAATAAATGGAAAAATAACTTTTTATACCATTTGACTGTTTTGCGGATACACTGCATTGATGATAATAGCATATCTGCGGTATCAACACTGCCCATGTTTTTTGAGTAGTCCACTACAGCTTTTGGCTTAATTACAGGCAATCCCGTATTTCGATGTTTTCGCGATGATAATTCCATAGAATTATCATGGATGGTGGATAACATGAAAATATATTTTTTGTCTTTCCATTTAATGGCCATCAGTGGACCAGAATATTGCACTTCCGTTTCATTCAATTCTAGAATCGTGTTTAATTTTGGCATATACTTTCTATTTTTTTTTACCGTACCGCAAGCGTAAATATTATGTTCGTGTAAATATTTATATAACAAGGGCTCGTGTACCAATTATCCACATATAAATGGCGATTGGATCCTAAAAATGGTTTGACCAACGTGGCAACAACAGCCCCGCCAACACCTAGATTACAGGGATCAACTATCTCTGTGGTTGCTCCACAGTAAACAATAAAATCAACTATAACACCCGTATTTACATCACATAAAACAAATAATTTGACACCGAATCTGTTTCTTTTATTCGGTAAGTATTGTTTTATGGACAAGCGACCCTTAAATGGAACAATGCTTTCGTCAATACAAATAGTTTTATATGGCGTAATAATATTTCTAAACTTTTGTCGTGTATGAGATACACATTTCTGGATTTTCGATAAAATTGTATTTTCTTCGCTTTGCTCAGAAAAATGGAGCATGCCAAGTATCATAGAAAACCTGTTGCGTGTCATTACTTTCGAAAATATCGGAGAATTCAATAAAATATCTGTGGACCAATGTTCTTCTATAGATAAATGTTTATTTCTGGTCATTAACATTATGACTGCAAAAAACATGTACATCTCCGGGACTGTTACGTCGTACCAAGCATGTAAACGAGAATGCATACGCAAGTCTACATTCAGCACAAAGTATCGATGAAATTTATTGGTCATATTGACAATCGTCGACACAAAATCTGTGTCCATAAAATATTGAAATATGTCGCATTCAGAAGCAATTTCCGACGGCTCTAAATGGATTCCAGATTGAAAATCATTGAAGTCAGCTACTTCGGGTGTACGTCGTTCCGAGGTCCATTGGAAGGACGGTTCCGGCTCATGACCTCGATGGTGGCCATCTCGAGACGTCGAAGGTGTATCATTTGATGGTTCTTGATGGGCAACAGTTGCTGGCTGTAAAATAAAAACAATAATTCATTGTGGGAAGTTAATTAGCCAGTGCGTGAGAAACAAGTATTTTTCTTTGTTCTAAATTCTGCCCGAAAACAATAGATCTTTACGGCCGACAGATCCGAAGATATTATTGTACTCCAACTCGAGTTATCGGCTTATATTGTGTCTAATTCATCATGAAATTTGAAATTACTACTTGCGCTGTTGCAGATGGGTTATTGCTATACAACAAAACAAAAGCTACAGATTTATGACAGTTAGTTTAAGTTTATTGTTCCATTAGTTAATATTTTTAAGGTAAAACCTTTTAAGAATCTCGTTATTGTTAGAATGTTTTACTTTGATCAACAAAACAAAATCTTTAGGTTTATGGCAGAAGCTCAAGCTTTATTGTACTACTGCAAAATATTTTTAGAGCATAATATTTGAAGACTGGTCAATAGCACAATTAGTTTAAACTTCAATAATAAAAAACAGACATAAACATTAGCGATCTTAGAATTTCGTATATTTGGTAATTTGTAAGCCAAGATATCATTTTACAAAAAGAAACTTAATTTGCATTAAATTAAATTCTCATTAATTACGCTACGCTTTACCTATTTGTAAAGAAAATAGAATACAATTAAAATAAGCTAAAGATTAAAAAAACGTCTATGGTTTTTATGTTTCTTCCCAAGCATTATTGGTATTTGCAATTTTTTTAGGTTGGTAATACTGATGTTGACTAGAAAAGTACGTTTTATTAGACATTCGTACATCGGTTTCGAACATTCGAAATTCTATCATTCATCACCATTCTTCATTCTATCTGAAATATTTTATTTACATAATTAATATGTCTTCTGGTGACGAGAGCAGACCTTCATCACCAAGTTTATTACAAAATATACACCGTGCCAAGAGAATTAAGTTCTCAGTTGAACCTGTGAAAGTGACCTGTGTGTGTGAAGGAGTGAAAACAGAAATGATATCAAAGCAAACACAGGTAACGACTGAGGATATTGCAACCTCAAATATGTACCAGCGCAGTATATGGGACAAAGACGAATTAAAATGTGAAGTTTCACATTTACCTAATGTGGGTTTCGAAGAAGAGCCAAAGGACCCACGCAATAAGGCATTCGCAAGATTGGTCGCACATGAATTAGATAGTGTACCAGCGGAGAAGCGTTCGGTAACTTACACCAATATAATTAATATTATACGTAAAGTACGACACCAAAAAGACTTAGATGACATTAGTTTACCGAGCTACCAGGATTCCGATTAAGAAATAATAAATGATTGAAAAGGTTATAAGTTTGATTATTGTCTAATTAATAAATATCCCAAAATAAATCATAAAATCTGTAAATTCGTTCATTTATTTATTTCAAATACTTTTCAGACGTGGCTTAATTCTTTCTTAACCCTGTGCTCTACATAAATTATATCTTAAAAACATTTTCGGAGGGATCATATAGCTTGACGAACACTATAGGAACTATATACCGAATTACCGAAACAAAACTGAAAAGTCGAGTTCTCTGCACACATATATACATAATAATTAATTGAAATAATAGTATACATATATTAGAAACCTATGAGTGCAGGCTTAGGTATAAGGCGCAATTAATATTTCATAAATATATTATGTAATATTTAAACATATTATATCGCTTAAACATATACACAAGTAAAAATATCAAAATCATTCTTGATTTTTACTTATTTATGTTAGCGATCAATAGGTTAAATAATACAACAAGCATTTAGTAGGTAACTGTATGCTGATTCATATCTTAATTAAATCGTATGTAAACAAACAACGATCGATATATCAACTTAAAAACTCTGTATATCGGCTGTATCTATTTTTTTACAACAATAATATTCTCAAAAGTAACTTATTTCTGTAAAAAATATGTTTCTTTCGGTCTACAAACACCAATACCAGGCCACACTTGCAGATTTCATCGTGATTTTTAATAAGATTAATATTTGCTCAAAATTTTTAAAATAAAAGCAGATAAAAATAACTTACCTCTAAATCAAATTCGTCCAAAGATTCTGTTTCCGAAAATTCTTCGTCATCTGAGACTCCTTCTAATATGCGAAGAAGTTCTTCCGTAGTCATTAAATTCCCACTCATTATAATAGTCACTTAATATAAATCTTGAACTCGATATCACAAGTAAATTAATCATAAATATTATTCATTCACTCCACTAATTTCTGGTCGCCGCGCTTGTGACGTCACGATATTGTCGTCTAGTCGTGACCATGGCGTACAGGGTACTGATAATTCGGGTTGCGTTAGGGATGCGCTTGAGTTGGGATTAGTGAATATCGAAATTCGACCCAACCAAATTTTATTTTTGACTATGTAGCTTATTACCACAAGGGCTCGTGTACCAATTATCCACATATAAATGGCGATTGGATCCTAAAAATGGTTTGACCAACGTGGCAACAACAGCCCCGCCAACACCTAGATTACAGGGATCAACTATCTCTGTGGTTGCTCCACAGTAAACAATAAAATCAACTATAACACCCGTATTTACATCACATAAAACAAATAATTTGACACCGAATCTGTTTCTTTTATTCGGTAAGTATTGTTTTATGGACAAGCGACCCTTAAATGGAACAATGCTTTCGTCAATACAAATAGTTTTATATGGCGTAATAATATTTCTAAACTTTTGTCGTGTATGAGATACACATTTCTGGATTTTCGATAAAATTGTATTTTCTTCGCTTTGCTCAGAAAAATGGAGCATGCCAAGTATCATAGAAAACCTGTTGCGTGTCATTACTTTCGAAAATATCGGAGAATTCAATAAAATATCTGTGGACCAATGTTCTTCTATAGATAAATGTTTATTTCTGGTCATTAACATTATGACTGCAAAAAACATGTACATCTCCGGGACTGTTACGTCGTACCAAGCATGTAAACGAGAATGCATACGCAAGTCTACATTCAGCACAAAGTATCGATGAAATTTATTGGTCATATTGACAATCGTCGACACAAAATCTGTGTCCATAAAATATTGAAATATGTCGCATTCAGAAGCAATTTCCGACGGCTCTAAATGGATTCCAGATTGAAAATCATTGAAGTCAGCTACTTCGGGTGTACGTCGTTCCGAGGTCCATTGGAAGGACGGTTCCGGCTCATGACCTCGATGGTGGCCATCTCGAGACGTCGAAGGTGTATCATTTGATGGTTCTTGATGGGCAACAGTTGCTGGCTGTAAAATAAAAACAATAATTCATTGTGGGAAGTTAATTAGCCAGTGCGTGAGAAACAAGTATTTTTCTTTGTTCTAAATTCTGCCCGAAAACAATAGATCTTTACGGCCGACAGATCCGAAGATATTATTGTACTCCAACTCGAGTTATCGGCTTATATTGTGTCTAATTCATCATGAAATTTGAAATTACTACTTGCGCTGTTGCAGATGGGTTATTGCTATACAACAAAACAAAAGCTACAGATTTATGACAGTTAGTTTAAGTTTATTGTTCCATTAGTTAATATTTTTAAGGTAAAACCTTTTAAGAATCTCGTTATTGTTAGAATGTTTTACTTTGATCAACAAAACAAAATCTTTAGGTTTATGGCAGAAGCTCAAGCTTTATTGTACTACTGCAAAATATTTTTAGAGCATAATATTTGAAGACTGGTCAATAGCACAATTAGTTTAAACTTCAATAATAAAAAACAGACATAAACATTAGCGATCTTAGAATTTCGTATATTTGGTAATTTGTAAGCCAAGATATCATTTTACAAAAAGAAACTTAATTTGCATTAAATTAAATTCTCATTAATTACGCTACGCTTTACCTATTTGTAAAGAAAATAGAATACAATTAAAATAAGCTAAAGATTAAAAAAACGTCTATGGTTTTTATGTTTCTTCCCAAGCATTATTGGTATTTGCAATTTTTTTAGGTTGGTAATACTGATGTTGACTAGAAAAGTACGTTTTATTAGACATTCGTACATCGGTTTCGAACATTCGAAATTCTATCATTCATCACCATTCTTCATTCTATCTGAAATATTTTATTTACATAATTAATATGTCTTCTGGTGACGAGAGCAGACCTTCATCACCAAGTTTATTACAAAATATACACCGTGCCAAGAGAATTAAGTTCTCAGTTGAACCTGTGAAAGTGACCTGTGTGTGTGAAGGAGTGAAAACAGAAATGATATCAAAGCAAACACAGGTAACGACTGAGGATATTGCAACCTCAAATATGTACCAGCGCAGTATATGGGACAAAGACGAATTAAAATGTGAAGTTTCACATTTACCTAATGTGGGTTTCGAAGAAGAGCCAAAGGACCCACGCAATAAGGCATTCGCAAGATTGGTCGCACATGAATTAGATAGTGTACCAGCGGAGAAGCGTTCGGTAACTTACACCAATATAATTAATATTATACGTAAAGTACGACACCAAAAAGACTTAGATGACATTAGTTTACCGAGCTACCAGGATTCCGATTAAGAAATAATAAATGATTGAAAAGGTTATAAGTTTGATTATTGTCTAATTAATAAATATCCCAAAATAAATCATAAAATCTGTAAATTCGTTCATTTATTTATTTCAAATACTTTTCAGACGTGGCTTAATTCTTTCTTAACCCTGTGCTCTACATAAATTATATCTTAAAAACATTTTCGGAGGGATCATATAGCTTGACGAACACTATAGGAACTATATACCGAATTACCGAAACAAAACTGAAAAGTCGAGTTCTCTGCACACATATATACATAATAATTAATTGAAATAATAGTATACATATATTAGAAACCTATGAGTGCAGGCTTAGGTATAAGGCGCAATTAATATTTCATAAATATATTATGTAATATTTAAACATATTATATCGCTTAAACATATACACAAGTAAAAATATCAAAATCATTCTTGATTTTTACTTATTTATGTTAGCGATCAATAGGTTAAATAATACAACAAGCATTTAGTAGGTAACTGTATGCTGATTCATATCTTAATTAAATCGTATGTAAACAAACAACGATCGATATATCAACTTAAAAACTCTGTATATCGGCTGTATCTATTTTTTTACAACAATAATATTCTCAAAAGTAACTTATTTCTGTAAAAAATATGTTTCTTTCGGTCTACAAACACCAATACCAGGCCACACTTACAGATTTCATCGTGATTTTTAATAAGATTAATATTTGCTCAAAATTTTTAAAATAAAAGCAGATAAAAATAACTTACCTCTAAATCAAATTCGTCCAAAGATTCTGTTTCCGAAAATTCTTCGTCATCTGAGACTCCTTCTAATATGCGAAGAAGTTCTTCCGTAGTCATTAAATTCCCACTCATTATAATAGTCACTTAATATAAATCTTGAACTCGATATCACAAGTAAATTAATCATAAATATTATTCATTCACTCCACTAATTTCTGGTCGCCGCGCTTGTGACGTCACGATATTGTCGTCTAGTCGTGACCATGGCGTACAGGGTACTGATAATTCGGGTTGCGTTAGGGATGCGCTTGAGTTGGGATTAGTGAATATCGAAATTCGACCCAACCAAATTTTATTTTTGACTATGTAGCTTATTGAATGATTTTTAAGACTGGTTTTATAAAATTAATGCTGCTTTATCCTAGTACCAAATTATACCTAAAATAATATATTCCAGAGGAAAGTTTCGAATCGATCTTTGATTTGAAATAATGATATTATCCAACATGCGCTACATCACTAGCGGTCACGCAGTTATGACTCTGGCGTGTGAGGACATTCTTTTTTCAGAGTTTATTTCTTTCTTTTTAACGTAAAATTTCTCAATATTTATAATGCAATTTAATTAGTTTTATGGAAATAAATAAATTTTGGACCTTCTATTTTACAGGTATATAAATAAATAGGCATTAAAGTAATGTTTAAATAGTTTATTTCGTGTTTTAATGTACCGCTGTTTTTGTCACATATTTGTGTCGTTGGCGCTCAGGGACAGTTTTCGCTTGTCACGTATTTGTGACCCTGGCGCTCAAAAGGTTAATGCGGGCATGTAATGATGATAGCCCAAACTCATACATAGCCGGAGAAACGATTTTCGTTGTAACAGTATTTTAATTATTCATTTCCGTAGGCTTGCTATTATTACTAATTATATTATTAATCGATTCTCCTGTCATTCATGTCATAATTTCTGACAGTAACAGAGTTGTCACTCTGACGTAACGTCGAACACTGGAGAGGCGGCCATCTTGAGTGGGTGATTGAGTAGTCTGTGCACTGAGCAGGTCGATGGTGGCGATTGAGCGCGCAGTATAGTTTCTATCAGAAATTACATAGTTAATCTTTCAAGATTGTTATAATTATAGTAGTGTGATCTCATTTATTATATCTAAGTGATTATATAGTGATCTCATTTTTTTATTATAATAGTTACTATCTCCTCGCCCGACAACCCACCCTACATTGTAACCGTAAATCGGTTATTCGTTTAACTCAATGGAAAACCATTCAAATATAGGCCTAGTGCCTTTATATTTTTATCATTTATTTTCTAATGTTTACAATTAATTGTGGTTCGAAATGTGAGCTAGGGATGGCGATTCTTTACGAAAAAGATCGATTTTTAAATCGATTCGAATCGTAGTCTAATGAATCGATTCACGAAAAAATCGAGGCCTACAAAATCGATTCTTAAAAAATCGATCTTTTTTTCAAGTTTGCGTTTACAATGTAAATTTGTATCAATTTTACTAAAAACAAGATTAATATTGCAATTAACGATATCTTATCAATAAAATCAGGGAATTCAAAAATAACAATTATTTTTATTACCGTATCAAACTATAAGTACAACTATAAAAAAAAAATAAGTATTTATATACTGAATGTTTTTATTGATTGCAAAAAAGTAAAAAATAAGGTAAGAGTTAAAAGTTTAAATATTAAGCATTGGGAATTATAACTGGGAACTATAATTCCCAATGCTCAATATCTAAACTTTTTAAAAAGAACAGTCTGTCAAGCCTTTTGGGATCCAAGCGGTTACGCTCATCACTTGCGATGTTTCCAGCAATTGAAAACAGGCGCTCACAAGGAACGGATGATCCAACGATACTCATATACATCATGGCGATTGGGTGAACGTGATGATAAATGGAGCTCTTTTGTTCTTGCCAGTAAAGTACAGGATCATACTTCAGGTGCACAACTGCCTGCGATAAATAATGTTTGAATTCTTCATTTAAGCCTTGATTTTCCTGTGCAAGTGCATTGCATAAAGAGATTTGCTTTTTCACAAGCAACTTATGAAAATCCCATATTCCGTTTTTCATATCCTTATCAGCGCTTTCTATTGCGTCGACTTCCTCACTATTATTTTGTGGAAGTGATTGTCGTGTAATATCCAAAATTGAAGTGTTTATTTTATTTATCGCTCGAGAACAGGCTACATGGTCAGTAAAATGAATTTTTTTAAATCTAGGATCTAAAATGGTCGCAGCAGCTAACAAATGAACTTGTTCAACATTTCCAAATCTTTTCTTCAAGCCGTCCACAATTAAAGTCCTTGTTTTAACACCAATATCCGTTGAATTTTTCATTGTATTATATGTTTCAGTCAGACAAGACACGATGGGTATAATTTTACTAGCTGTAACGTAGTCTTCTCCCGATATTTCTTTAGTTATTACTTCTAATGGTCTCAATATATTTATAAGATCTTTTATAAATTCTAACTGCTGTGCAGTTAGCATTGTTGGCGCTTTAGGATACTTGAGTAATATTGGCGCAATTATTTCGGATAACTCAACAAATCGTTCCAATTGATAAAAAACAGAATTCCATCTGGTACACACAGACTGAACAAGCCCCAAAGGCTTTGTTTGATGACCCTGAGCTTTCTTTAAAGAATCAGCAGCATTTGTATTATGTTTAAAATATGTGGTAATATCTTTGACAGCTGTTAGTAAATTCTTGGCTTCTTCCAGTCCATCCTTATTGTCAAATGGTTTTGATGCTACTAGGTTTAATGTATGGGCAAAACATGGCATGTGTTTATTTTTGCCATAAACATTTGTGACAGCTTTAACGATATTAGCGCCATTGTCCGTGATAAACGCTACCACTTTGTTACTTGTGATGCCCCATTTTTCCGTCATATTGATAATAACTTGTGCTAAGTAGTCAGCATTGTGTGGTTCTGTTAGAGCAGTTACACCAAAAACTATGCTCAATAATTTACTTTCATATATACAATGACCAGTTAAGCCTAAGTAGCTTTGACTATTATGCGAGTCAGTCCAAACATCTGCAGTTAAAGATAGTGCTTCTACTTCTTGTATTTTTAGTTTCAGTTGTGTCGAAAGAATGTCATATTTATCGTCAATCATGTGGGTCATTGTTTTTCTGGCTGGAACTTTATAAAGTGGTGCCACTACTTTCATTAAATATCGAAATCCTGTTTTTTCCACAGTATTTAAAGGCAACCCATCTTTTGCGATCATGAAGACTATTGCATTGGTTATTTGACCACGCTTAATACCAGTATCTGAAAATAAATAAAATAAAGTCTTAATTATTGATCCTGTATGCATCTCACTTTCATAAAAAAATATTCAAAAGATTTTAGTTTCATGCCTTACCTCCAAATGATTTTATATTTGTTAAGCAAGATGTCAATGTTTGCTGTTTTAAGACTGATACATTGGTAGAAGAAGAAGCCACGCTTTCAGCATCCGAATTATCAACATTTTGCAAATCTGGAACTGGAACGATGTCTAAAGTCATGTCATCAACAACCTAAAACGAAAAAACATAGTTACTTCGATTTATTTAATATCGATTTTTATTTTTTTCGAACTCAGTACATTGGAAAACAAATAATGTGACATAAGAAATGGTTTCACTAACTTGATCATTTCCATTATCATTTCGTGCATTACCACATTTACCACCACCACTTTCACTCTTCTTTTTGAGACTTACGGTCTGAATTGTTGGATGACGTCTTAATAAATGATTGCGCAAGTTTGTTGTGTTTCCCTTAGTTTTTACGTCCTGGTGACAATATTTGCATGTGCCTCCGAAGTCTTTTTTAATAAAATGATTCCATAAATCACTTCTACCCGACATGCTGAAAAAATATATTTATTCCTCATTTATTATATGTATTAAACTTGATAAACAATGATATTTTAAGTAATTAGTCACTAGTTTCGAGTAATATTCAAAATCCTATTAGGATTAGTTAGCATAATTTCTTAATGAATTTAAAAGAAAATTTTATATGAAAGAATAGTTTAACATTTTATAAAAAAGTAACCTTTATATAAAAATAGCACCAAATGTGAATCGATTAATTAAGATACGAATTGCTTTAAAAATTGATATTTTTCGGAAATAATCGCCATCCCTAGCCTGGCGATTACTTGATTAAAATAAAATTAGAGTAAAAGCGATAGTTTATTTTTAAAATGATAATGGGAGCTTTACTATTTTTTCTGTAAACAAGATGAATAATTTGATGCTTTGACGTTAAATAGATAATTGGACATAAAGTAATCGTGAATGAAGTATGAACACTTCCATCAATAAGAATTCCACATATTACTTATTAGTTATTTCAATGCTGATTATTCCTGTGTAAAAGTAAATTTAAATGATAATCACAACTAACAGAACAAACTGAAAATAATAGCGTCAAAGTAAAAAATAAGAAGCGCTTTACTTATTTACTTACCTACTCTCAATTAGTTATTATTTCGCAACAAACACTACATGAAAATCTGATGAAAATCAATCATGAAAATACTTATATTACGCTAATAACAGTATTCATTAAACGACAACAACAAATGAATAATGCAATATCAATCGTCACAGATTATAAATACATAAAGTCAAAGACTACAAACGTAACTTTTTTATTAAAGAGAGGCGAGTAAAGGATACTAAACATACAGCCATCTCGCGAGTTTATGAGTAGTTAACTCTTTAACCGGCAGCACTCTTATAATTCAGGCACATTCAACTAAATGCAAATAATTGTATGGTTTATACCAAAACAGAAAAAATCGAATGTCGATTTTCATGGGTGATATATCGATTCAGTGAATCGACACAGTACTTCATATCGATTTAAAAAATCGATATTTTCTGCTCGAAAAATCGATTCTTCGATTAATCGATCTCAGATCGCCATCCCTAATGTGAGCCAGGCACGACGTCTGCATTAGAGAGGCCTTTCCTTATTTCCACTGTAGTAGTGGACATACACATTTACTTGGGACTTAGGTCTGGGGATCGCGCGGGCCAA
This sequence comes from Meganola albula, assembly GCA_936450015.1. Lineage (NCBI taxonomy): Eukaryota > Metazoa > Arthropoda > Insecta > Lepidoptera > Nolidae > Meganola > Meganola albula. The sequence continues at coordinate 7,003,690 of OW388164.1, forward strand.
TCCAGGAGTTAGGAAAGCGTGCCGGGCATCCGTTGTGCTAAAGCACGTCTTCGTCGAATACCGGGATTTCCGATAGCAATTTGGGTAAGTCATTTTCAAGAAATTCTAGAAATTCATTTCCGCTTAGGCGATTCGGAAGGTAGTATGGTCCTATGAGGTGTCTCTGATACCTATCACGCCAGCCCATACGTTAACACTAAATTTATTTTGAAATGAAGTTAACCTTTTGGCGTGCGGATTTTCATCTTTTCTTGCCCATTCGTGCAAATTATGAAGGTTTGTGATACCCTCTCGGTTGAAGCATGATTCGTCGGTCCATAAAATTCGCTTCAAAAAATCGCCGTCCTCTACATCAGTATGCAGTAAGAACTCTTAATTCGTCCGCAGTTCTCCCAAAGTGAATTTGGCGCTAAGCGAGATTTTAGGCCGATTTAATACATATATGACACAAAACCTTACAATTACTTAACATCTAACTAAAGTTAACAATAATGCTTTCGACGAACAACATTGAGGAGATATAAGGTTCCGCCTGCAATTCTTTTAGAATGAGGTCCGCCTGTAATTCTTTTACAAAGAATATAAATGATCTAAAAAAATTTGAAGTATCTCTATGGCGTCATCGGTACGATTTTCTGAATATCACGTATCGGACTCTAGTACACGGTGGCCCTAAGTAATTTTATTTTTGAAAATTTCGTACTAAAACTCTGGTTAGTTTTAATCTATTTTATTCATTATATAAGTTAAAAAGAACATATTATGCAATTTCAGTTTTTGAACACAATGCCATCCAGATGGCCACCATCACGGCGCTGGCATTCATGTAAGCGCGTCCTAAAATTTTCCAATACACGCCTGCAGGTTGCTTGGGGAATCGCCGCAATTTCCTGGCGGATATTTTGTTTTAATTGAGCTGTAGTCCTAGGATTATTTACGTAAACACTGCTCTTAAGGTCCTCTAAGAAATAAGGGCCTATTATTCCGGCCGCAGAAAATGGCTGCCCAAACAGTGACTCGCGGAGTGGTTTCTGGTGTTTAAGTCTTGGCTGTTCGCTACTCCAATAGCGGCAGTTCTGTTTATTTACAGCGCCATTCATATGAAAATGTGCCTCGTCCGAAAAGAGTATATTAATAAAGCTGTGGAACTGCTCGAACATTTTAGTCGTAAAATCCAACCTTGTAACAAAATCATTCTCATTTAATTCTTGGACGAGCTGTATTTTATACGGATGAAGCTTTAAATCCATAGATAAAATTCTCTGCAAGGTCGTACGGGACATCGCTAATTCTGTTGCACATTTGCGAGTTGAGTTGAGAGTCTCGGATCAGCACGTACAATATCATTAACTTCCTGTACTCTTTCTTCGATCCGAACAGTTCGTGCACGACCTGGGCGGCGCACTATGTGGAGATTGAGTCGGTTTCGGGTCATAAATCCATAACTTCCATGTTTTCATAGATTTGCTGCTGATTATTTTGTGTATTTTTGAATAAATGTACTTTTAAATAATATACAATTTATGGATATAATCGGTTTCGGTTTAAAGAAATTTATTTCTCATAAGAACATAGTCCACTTAAAATGAGATACAAAGTAATAAACATAATAATTCGATACAATACAGATTTCCTCCAGAATATTAGCAGATTTAAGCCGGGTATTCATTAGGCAACATTTGTTAATAAACTGTTTATGACGGGTTTATTAACAAGTTTACCGTAAACACTGTTTCTGAAACTTGGCAGTCCACACTTCTCAGTTGTTGCCAGGATGTCGCCCGAGGAGGTAGTGATGCTCTGTGCTGCTTATTATAATATTACATAAGAGTGCTACTAGAAAAAAAAAGAAGAAAAGGTGGTGGATTCGAAATTATCTTTTAAATAGAAGTTATGTATTTCATGACCTTCGTGGATTTGATGGGTCTTTTCAAAATTTCACGAGAATGTCAACATCAGATTTTGAAATTTTACTGAGATTGATTGGACCAGCCATAACAAAACAGGAAACGAAATTTCGGCATCCTATTGAGCCCCAGAGAAGACTAGCTATAACTTTAAGGTTTCTTGCAACAGGTGACTCATATGGCTCACTGTCATATACTTTTAAAGTATCAAAACAATTAATCAGCAAGATTATACGAGAAGTTTGTCAGGAATTGACAAAAGTTTTAAAGGACTATGTAAAGGTGAGTAAAATAAAATAAATTCAAATTACTCAAGTAGGTATTTATCAAATATTTAAATCAAATCACATCAATTTATTTATTGTGTGTCATCTTCCAACTGGGAAACTATTTCGTCAAGATTACTAAAGCGCAACTCGTCACCAGTAGCAGTATGGACTTGGGGTTCTGGTGTCTGCGTTGGTGTAGATGCATCAGCAAATGTCGACGTTGATGATGTGGTGCGGTATCCGTCGCCATAGCCGAGCCATCCATCTCCATAGCCTTGATATCCACCAAAATAATTACTATCGAAATTGCCCATTCTCGCTTGTAGCAATATATTATTTATGTAATACTTGGCCTGTAACAGTGCTCTTTGGTTTTTCACATTTTTCAATTCAGATGCCACATACTGGCCATAAATTTCAAATTCGTCTTTAGGTTCCTCCATCTTCTTTTTGGCACTTTTCATAATTTCATACATTTCATTGAGATTCTCGTCACACTTCCTCTTTTTGGAGTTGTTTGACTGTGGAAGTGGCGGTGGCGGTGGCGGCGGTGGCAGTGGCAGTTGTGATGTTGGCGGTGGCGGCGGCACAGTTGGCGGTGTATTTGACGGCTGCGTTGAGGCACTGCCATCCTGTAAATCATTGTTTTAAATTGGTTACAGGTTCCAAGTACTGAACAAGAATGGAAAAACAAGGCTCGCCAGTTCGAATTATTATGGAATTTCCCTCATTGTATCGGCTCCATTGATGGAAAACATATTGTTATTGAAGCACCATTTAACTCTGGCAGTGATTTTTTCAACTATAAAGAACAATTCAGCATTGTACTACTGGCAATAGTTGATGCAGATTACAACTTTATATTATATGCGAATTGTGGTGCTAAAGGCAGATCTTCCGACAGTGGAGTATTTCAAGAAACTCCATTTTACGATGCAATTACTCAAAACAATTTGAATATTCCACAGCCACAACCAATTTTACCAAATGGTCCGAATCTACCTTATGTAATAGTAGGGGACAGCGCATTTGCCTTATCCGAAAATATTATGAAGCCTTATCCTGGTATTCACAATCGTGGAACTATAAAGCGCATTTACAACTACCGTCTTTCCAGATCAAGAAGGATAGTAGAAAATGTGTTTGGCATATTATGTGCTGTCTTTCGCGTTTTCAGAAAAGCCATACCTCTTAAGCCTGCTACTTGTGAAATTGTAACAATGACATGTGTATATTTGCATAACTTTTTGAGGCGCAATAAACAGTCTCGGGCTATATATACTCCACCAGGAACATTCGATTATGAAGACTCAGAATATAACATTATAGAAGGTTTTTGGCGAAGAGAAATCGGCCCTCACAACAGCATGTTGGATTTACAACCTATTGCAAGACATCCCCCACTAGCTGCTACGGTTGTAAGAGATCAATTTGCTGAATATTTCATTAGTCCAGAAGGTAGTGTGCCGTGGCAAAATTCTCATGCATAATACTTAAAATAGTAGGTACCTATGTACCTACCTGTTTTTTTTCCAAATAAAGTTCTGATTATAATTTAGAGTTTTGTGTTTGATTTAAAATTTACTAACCCGTTACCTTGAAAAGATGAAAAAATTACATTAATATTATCAACTTAGCAAATAATATAAAAATGTAGGTACTCACCGTTCCCATTGTATCCGATGTTCCAGATGTCGTTGCACCACGTAATAAAAATTGTAGCGGATCATACCACTGCCATCTGCTTTTAATCACTTCCTCGGCACCGCTTCCAGTTCTTTTTGATGACTTAAGTTTTTTCTTTTCACGAGAAAATTGTGAGCGTAGAATATGCATCTTTGTTTCCACTTCCTTTTGCGACATATTCAATTCTGCAGCAATGTCGGCCTAAGCATCATTTTTTTTTTAATTTATCTTTATAATCTTTATTTGAAGCATCCCAAAGTATATTACGCTGTTGGTAAAGCTCTATGAGCATCGAAACCTGGTTGTTGGACCACACTACTTCCATGTTTATAAACTCGCGCAACACACGTCCACACATATTGACTTTTGCTTATAAACTAGACGTTTCGTCTTGCTCTCCACTCGAAGTGGGGAGCATGGCAACATGTTTAATAAACAATGTTGCATCACCTTTGTATATAAACTGTTTACAGAGATGATGAAACATTGTGAAACACTGTTTATAAACTGTTTATAAACAGTGTTTATAAACAAATGTTGCCTAATGAATACCCGGCTTTATAGTGTCCATACATATTTCTTCAGCTTCTGTTTAAATGTATTCCCGTTGTTGCACTCTTTAATATCGTCCGGTAATCCATTGAACAGATGTACTCCTTCAAATAATATGGTCTTTCTACCGTAATTAGTGCGTACGCTGATGACTTCAAGTTTGTTTTTATATATATTTCTCAGGTTATGTGACATTGTATTTTTCCTTAGTTGTATGTTAGTTTGTATTGAGTTTGAAATTATGTTTTTGATAAGAATGCAGGTGTAATAAACGTATAGCTGTCTAATATTTAATAATCATATGTTTATTGTCTAAAAAAAAATAGTAAACTTAAAATGTTGAAAAATGTTCAGAAATTTACGACTATATTTAAATAATATGACCTTAAATGCTATAATAAACACAAATTAAACTCTTAAAATTATTTCTGCTATTATTATGTACCATTACTTTTAACTAAAAAAAAACCACTGTATTATTCAACTAGCTCTAAAGCTTCATCTATAAGTTCCATGGACTTTTTACTAGATGGTTTTCTTAAACTTGTTATGTAAGGGTCCGAAGTATACAAAAGTGTATGTTGAACATCTTCATTTGTAGCTATTCTAGAGCATTTCCTAGCATGATGAAGTCTGAATCGTTTATAGTCTTTGTTCCTTGATTCCTGCGCATCTTCGGAAAGTTGTCCTAGGGGTAACACTGAATAATGCCGAATGACGCTTTCCCCATGAATTAGGACTTTATGGACAGATGATGGCATATAATACCACATATATTTATTAACATATCTTTGTGCTGTATCCAAAGCATACTGACCGAATTTTGTAGCATTAATAACTTTTCCACTTGACATAACTTGAAGTAAAACATAAAATCGTTTAATCAATTCCTCGTCCACACCAGTAATTTCTGCACTGCACTGATAATTTTGAAAAATTCTTCTAACTGTATTACCGTCATTACTGTTACCAGTACCTTGTTTAGGTTTATCTATATTTAAACCAAGTTCTTCTCTGAACCTTCTTTGTACATATGCCTTCTCTTGTTTTTTCAAATCTTTGTTTTCATTAGTTGTAGCAGACCATTTTTCAAAGCCTAGGTTATAGGATACATGTAAAATTAACTCCATAAATCGAATCCAGCAATGCAATGTCGATAACCCAAATTGATAAGCATTTTCATCAACTGGTTTATTTTGGCCTTTTTCTAAATTATTCATCTCTGTTGGTCTTGCACCACAAATAGTGCATACAGCACCTGATGAAGTTTCTGACAAAACTTGAGCCACTTTCCCGTCAACCATGGTTAAAAATAATGTATGTTTAATTTCGATACCTCCTCCATTTATATTGACTAAAGTTGGTGTAAGAGCTTCCTTTTGAGCTTCAATTTCATTAACTACACTTCTTGTCTTTTCAAGTGTCTCCTTTGAAAACTCTATTAAAATGGGCCTACAAAATCTTACTGATGATTTAACAGGGTTTTCCCACACAGTTTCATTTGTGTTAATATTTACAAGTTTCAGAGGCACTAATGAAGCTATAAATAAATTAGTGTCAGAAATTAACTCACTTTCTTCAGCTAAGACTTGCTTGTATTCACTTTGTCCGCTTGAACCATCACAGCCCCATTTAGAATAAAGCATTAAATGTGTCTTGCCAACTTTGTATACACCATCAATTTGTACAATTCTTGCAATAGTGTGATCCAGTAGATCTTGAAGTTTCACCTTTGCTTTAATATTATTAATTTCTATGCTTGATCTTGGTGGGTAGCAGTTTCCTTTAGCTTCCTGAATTGATTTGTATGATGGAAATAATAAGCAATTCTTTGCGATTAAGTAACTCCTCATGTTTTCATACTGTGCCATATTAAGATCCAACTCGATGAAAATACTGTGAGAGCTTCGTCTTTAGAGTACGCTGTTAAATGTGCCGGTTCGTTTAAGAGATTTTGACGTATATCACTTTTTTTTCCATGGGCAATACTCGTAAAATTTCGACAATGAATGCTTCTTCGGTTTCCCCTTGAGATCTCAATCCCTGAAGATATGAATTCAGCATAAAATCAAGGCCACATGTTTCAAGCAACTCCTTGTTTTTTCGTCTTTGTGTTCTATCGGAACTGTCTTCGTAGGTTTTCGAAGGGCGTCCTCGCTTTCCTGTCGATGTCGAAGGTTCAGATTCACAAGTAGGTTCTTCCAGATTCACAGTAAATATGACGTCCAACCACGCGCTATTCTTGTTTAAAAATATTTGCTTATTTCTGCTAGATCTTGTGTAACGTTGACGAAAGTTTGTAATAAGATTTTTTTGCACACTTGCTACAATCTTAGCAATATATGTCTCGGAAAAGTTGGTAAAATTATCCCGTATATAACTTGTTAAAGCAACAACATAATTCCCGTCACTTTCAATTAAAACAAGACATAAGTCACGTCTGGTACAGTTGAATTCACTCATTGTTGCGAGAAGGTAGATGGTTAGGTTACTACACTTTAAGTAACGACAATGGCGAACGAAAAACAGTATTTAATTATTGAGTATTCAGAATCCCTATTTTATATAAAAATATTGATTTGAAACGTGTGCAAAATTGTGGTAGAAAGAACGAATTATCATTATGTGGTTATGCGGTTTACGATATGTAGGTATAACTGATAATTTATTATGTATGTGAACTAAAAAATAGTGGGAAACACTCGATACATTATCTTAACGTAAACCGCAATTAATAAAATATCACAAATAAGACCTATAATAAGCAAGTAGTCAAATAGCATCACCTACGTATTTTTAGGATTTTTTACTGTTTTATGCTATAATAGATTAACATATGTTGTGCAACGAAATTGCCACTTTTCTTTTCTTATTTTATTATAATATTAAATTTCTTATCAAACAACATATAATTTACAGACCTTCGGCAAATTTCGGCAACTGTCAAAACTCTAATTGAAAGTTTCAGGTACGCAAAAATGATATGTCCCGAGATAAATATTTCTAGTAAATATATTTACACATATATAGCATTTTTATGCATACCAGTCAAAAGTACATAGTATAAGCTTTCTGTAATGGTATAATACTTGTATAGTTTTCATTGCTAGGTGGCTAGAAAATAATCTTGAAAAAAAAAATTCAGATTGTTTTGTGATAGTTTAGGAATGATTCTTATTCTTATTCTTTATTGTACACAAAACACTTACACATACAATTATAAATAGGAAACAACAATGTACACAGGCGAGCTTAATTCAATTATGAATTTTCTACCAGCAAACCTCTAAAAGAGATGTTGTTGATGTTGTTTTATGATGTTTAGATGATTTTTTTTAAAGACCAGTACCGACCACATACATAATTAATGTATAATATAGTAGATTAACTTCTTAGCTACAGTTTGAGGTATAACACGAGTACCTGCGCCCATTTTTACAAAATGTATTTATGGCCAGGCTCTCTTAGGCACCTCAACATAGTGCGGCGACGCGGCATCAGCAAACCGGTCTCTTCAAAGTTGTTTATCCAATGCCTCATCAATGGGGCACTTGGACACTGTCTTTGGCCTGGCCACGGGGATCGGCGGTGCGAACGGCGATCCGGGGGGCGAGGCGACTAGTCGCGCGGCATCGTTTGCAGTAAGTCGCGACTAGTAAGGAAGTCCGACAGCGAAATGTCGTTATCAAAATTATCTCGATATTGCTTTGAAAGAAGTACTTAATAGTTATTTTGTTCAAGACATAATATTTGGCAGAGATTCTGGAGTGCATGAGTTGAACAGGAATAGAACTATAGATGGAAAATTCCGCAAGTTGTACGAGGAAGACAAAAAGTATCCAGAAAAAAATTTTAAGTACACTAGAATGAGTGTCGACACATTCGATTATATTCTTATGAATATTCAACCAGAATTGGAGAAAAAAGTCAATGTAGATAGAATTTTAAGTGCCGCTGTAAAATTGTTTTTGACATTAAGGTATGTAAATTACCCTCAGGTGTCGCGGCTGCGCGCGCCGAAAACAATCTACTGATACGCTCCCCCGCGGGGCCTCCCGGCGTGTGGGAACCGATGCATTATTTTGCTAAATACTCGATAACTTGGTTGAATACCTACAGACTTATGTATATATTTGGATTCTACATAAAATTTCCTTTAAAATAGCATGTCAACTCATTAATATTTTACGAAAAAAATTAAAGAAAACATTGTGTAAACTTAAAGGATAGGAAAAATTATGTAAAGTTTCGTATTATCAGGTATATTTAGAAATAATAAACAATTTGATTAGATTACAGAAACTTTGTTTTATTTTAAACTTTGATATGTTATCTACATTTTACAATCATAAAATGACATAATCCCATAGTATTTTTTATAGTATAACTCAAAACAAAAAACGTTACACAAAAGAGAAATTTAAGATGTCCGGCCTCCATGTTGCGGCGTCAATAATATGGATACGACTTTTATGTACAAATATTGAACAGAACATTTAGTCGTAAAATAAAAAATTAATGGTACAATTTTAATAGTGAGTAGGTAAGTAATAAAAATTACTCATGTAATAATAATAATATTATTATTAATAATAATAATTACAATAAAAGTTTATTTTACAGAAAATTTGTCCAAAACCTAAAACGAACATTTTGTCGTAAAATTAATGGTACAATTTTAATAGTGAGTAGGTAAATAATCAAAATTACTCATGTAATAATAATAATAATAATAATAACTACAATAAAAGTTTATTTCACAGAAAGATTGGTAGTTATACAATAATAAAGTGAGTGAAGCACTGAGCTCCCATTTTTTTAATTAACAATAATAATAACAGTTTATTTAAGTTAAGTGTACATTTTGATGCAAAAAAATGTAAAAACTGTAATAATGAAATGACAGGAGAGTTTGTGGGTTTGTATGTCTCTTTCATACAAAATCTACTGAACGGAATTGGATGAAATACGGTGCGGAGGTACACTAGACTGTGAAAGCTACTTTTACCCCTACATGGGACGAAGCCGCTGGTTGACAGTAACTGTACTGAACGGAATTGGATGAAATTCGGTGCCGAGATAAATTACAACGAAATCTACTGAACGGAATTAGCTGAAATTCGGTGCGGAGATTCCAACAAAATGTACTGAACGGATTTGGATGAAATTCGGTGCGGAGATAAATTATAACAAAATGTACTGAACCGATTTCGATGAAATTATTAATCACCAAACGGAGAAAACTGACTGTCTAGTCTGGTCTGGTCTGGTCTGGTCTGGTCTAGTCTAGAAGAAAGTTATACAGGATATAAAGTATAAAGTACAGGTTAAGTACATGACCACTTAAAAAAAAAAAACATTGCCGAAAAGAAGAATTTTCAGGGCTATTAAATGGTAACATAACGCATAAAGCATTGTAGACTGAAGGAATCAGGAAAAGGAGATTTGTGTTTATGTGTGGTGTTGTAAGTAACAGTAAGGGGAAGATGGGTCGAGACTAAAGCACAATGTGAGCCCACACGCGTTACACGTAGTGTGCGTGCGCTTCTTGCAAATAAAGCAATTGCGCCGAACCTTTTCACCTGAAGGGCGAATTGGGAGCATAGAAGGCAAGTGTGCCACGATCTCTGCGTTAAATTTAGGGGTAGCACGGACGGATGATAGGGATAATTCCGGACGCCGGTTATGACGTTGCAGCATTTCTGCTACCAACGACATGTGGAAGTCTCGGTGTGTTATGCTTGTGTGATGATTGTGAATTATGTACGCTTGGTTTCGTGAGCTATATGCTCCATAACTGTCCTAACAAACGAGTCGTAAGGACTCGATGTAGGGTTATTTGTGGGGCCAAAGCTGCCACGAAACGTTTCTCTCCGCTCACGTGGAGAAATGGGGTCGGATGGAAACCCCTCCCATTTGAATTCAAATCAGGAGGTGGGGCCTTCGACCACCCCCTCATTTACGTCATCTAAAACTGCTGGGTCTATCAAACCAGCGGCTTCACTCTCCTCAGGAGTGTCGTGTACCTCTAAAAACAGCCGAAGAACGTGCGGCACTACTGCTGGGGTCCCTTCGTCGCCTGAGCCCTCGCTGTCCTCTTTTTCACTACCTGAAATGATAGCGCCTTACAGTGATCTGCTTGTCAAAACTCTGAAATATTTTGAATAAGTAAAAAACTACGAACCGATATTGAGCAAAGCTCCTATTTCGGAGTCTTGAAGAGGACGCCGGGAGGGCCCAGGGACCACAGTAGCGCCGGATGTTGATCTTCTGCGAACAAAAAGATATCATGAGCGTCGACACATAAAACACAAAATTAGCCATTAAAACCTGCTTAAAACCTTACGGTTCAGGCAGGGGGGCCAATGAATTGGCGACGGGAACGGCGGGTAGCACGACGGGAACGGCGGGTAGCACGGCGGGAACGGCGGGTAGCACGACGGGAAGCGCGGTGGGAAGCGCGGTGGGTAGCGCGGCGGGTAGCGCGGCGGGAAGCGCGGCGGGTAGCGCGGCGGGAAGCGCGGCGGGAACGGCATCACATCTAGAAGAAAAAGATATTATGAGCGTCAATACATAAAACAAAGTTGACTATAAAACACATTCGATTAGCAAAATTAACACTTACTGTTCAGGCTGGTTATTAGAACTTGTGGAGCTGCCAGCGGCACTAGAAGAAGCAAAAGAATCATGAACGTTGAGACAATGTTACCTACTATAACACATACGATTTACAGGCAGAGGGGCCACTGGGTTGGCGACGCTGGAAGAAGAAGCTGGCGCTTCTAAAAGAAAAATATATCACAAAGTTGCCTAATAAAATATTAAATTAACACTTACGACGTCGAAGGTGCCGACGACCACGATCTGTAAAAAAAAAAATATTAAAAATACGGATAGCCTCATTTTTATCAGAAATAGTTATTTCACTTACCCGTAGATGTAGTCGTCGAACACAAATGTTCGACGTCTTTTTGGATGGAGGGGCACCTCCATCGGTTCGCCAGCTGGCAGCTCATGTACCATGCCTAGCGTGATGCTACAATTGAAATAGGTCATGTAAATTTATTGGTTAAAACAATAAAACTAAGTAATCATGACAATAAATTACCCGTCGTGCGCTTGCGGGCGTTGCGCTCCCGCACCCGATGGGGCATCTCCCCTGGCCCGGCCACCTCGCGTCCGCACCCCACGTCTTCCACTGCGCCGCCTTGCCGCTCCGCGACTAAAAAAAAACAATGTATAAAATAAACATAAAAAACCAGGAAAACAAACTCAATGTCTCGCGAGGCTCTTACCCCGTGAAGTAAGGGGTAAGAGAGTGATTTTAATCTATTTATTAATTTATAACCTCTTTTTTTGAAGTCGGTTGAAAATAATAATCTTCAAAAATATCATTAGCAAACTAGGTAAATAAAAAGTTTACTGCGTTCAGAATGCATAAAATATCATTAGAATTATGTATGAATTTTAACCTCTTTTTTTGAAGTCGGTTGAAAATAATAATCTTCAAAAATATCATTAGCAAACTAGGTAAATAAAAAGTTTACTGCGTTCAGAATGCATAAAATATCATTAGAATTATGTATGAATTATAACCTCTTTTTTTGAAGTCGGTTGAAAATAATAATCTTCAAAAATATCATTAGCAAACTAGGTAAATAAAAAGTTTACTGCGTTCAGAATGCATAAAAAATCATCAAAAATTTTAATTACTTAAAACCGGGTACACAAAAATATAATAATTTCAAGGCAAGGTATTAGATACGTAACGACCGAAACGGCTATCCATGTTATGCCACGGGCCGGGCGGGCGAGTCCATTTTGGGTCAAAATGGGCGATTCCATTTTTGTTTCGTTAAATTTTATCTGTTTTTAGCACAATCTTTGGATTACACGTACTAATACTTGGATTCTAACGAAGTAAACTCGTAAAAGATTATCACAAACACAGTTACACAGTAATTTTAGAAGAAATATCGTGAAAATATCATGTTTTTATGGGTCGTCAAAGACGGTGGGCGGGGCCACTACTCACATTACTGATGAAATTTTCGACAAAAACACTCACTTCACAACAAACAAATAGTATTGTAAGGTAGATTACTTACTCAGACATCGTAACCAATTATCACTAGATGATAAAAACTAGTTAAATAAAGAAAATAAACAATAAAAATGTTGCACTTAAAACTACTCGTCGACTGACAAGCGCGACTGACGCCACAATGAAATTCAAACTCGAATAAATTCGTTCCATTGTATTGGCGCCAACGTAGTTTTGGCGGAATCTGCTAGATGGCTCTACGGTCTTTACAACGATGTAAGAAACATGGAAGTGGCATATTCAAAACATAGTGAATTTTGCGATTAAAGTGCCGCATCCAGGCGATACCAAACTATGGCGGTTTATCTGTCTTGTCAAAACTGTCAAAGCCATATTTCGGAGGAGTATCTGTCTAGGGGATTAGACGCATAATGACATGTATCTGCACATTCGTTTCATGAAATGACTTATCTAAATAATTATAACATTAATTCTTCGTACAACCAAAATAAATACGTCTAACTTTTTAATCAGCCTTATAATTTCACTTCAATCGTTATTAATTACTAGCGACCCGCCCCGGCTTCGCACGGGTGCAATGCTGATGCTGAATATACAAAATGTCCTTTTATACAACGTTAACGGCTTTGTTGGCATTAGACAACACAATCAACACGCGCCGCGCGCGGCCGGGCCGGTAGGGTAAACTGGGTACGGTTGAAACAATTTAGCTTTTATCGTTTATAATTTTGTTGTTTATAAACCGAGTGACGATTATGATACATTAAATTCAAAAGTGAAGTTTTGGCTACGATATTGCTATATCATTATAGTTCCCGGGTTATTATTTTTAGAAATATATGAAATTAAAAAAAAAACGAATTTGTTGCAACCGTCCCCATGCCAGGGGCGGTTGAAACAGCGATTGGGGTCGGTTGAAACACATACAAATAATACAATAAATACTAAGGAAGCATGTTTTATTTATCATTAAAACTAATTAAGGCACCACATAACAACATTAATCAGTCTTCAAGGTTTCATCAGCCTTTAACGGGTAGTAAAGAATTAAAGAATTTCTAAAATCAAATAAAAATTAATAATAAAATTAACATTTTGAATAAACTAAATAAAAACTTTTTTTTAAATCAAATAAACATTCTAAATAAACTAAAGAAGACACTTCTTAAATCAAATAAACATAAATAAAGCGTCATTTAGACGGGGAGAGTTTCTCGTCTCGAAGATACGATTATCGAAGGAATATAAAACATTTTTTTCGTCTAAACAATCGCTCTCCTCGCTCGTTGCCTTGGGCGACAATTGCCTTGCAATGGAATATTATTATGTCCGTGTAAACAGAATTTCAAAGCAATAATCGTATTTCGAGATTTTATGCCAGTTGCTATTATGAGTGCAGTGCGCGAGGGTGTTTTAATTATATGTGCTCTTCTAAGGCAAGAATTAATTAAACGGAAAAAGAAGAAAAGGTGTTGGGTTAAAAAATGGATAACGAGAAGAAATGATTTGGGAGCATCTAACACGTTGTGCCTTGAATTACAATTAGAAGATGAAGAGACATTCAAAAATATGTTTCGGGTTACGAAAACTCAATTTATATATTTACTTCAAAAAATTGGACCATCTATACAAAAAAGTGATACAAATATGCGTCAAGCTTTAGCTGCTCGAACAAAATTGGAAATAACTTTAAAATATTTGGCTACAGGAGATTCATTTCAAACATTATCAGAATTATTTAGAGTACCTAGGTGTACCATAAGTTACTTTTTGGTAGAAGTTCTGCAAGCTATTTACACTGCATTGGAAGATTTTATTAAGGTATGAATAAAAAAAGATTAATTTCAAAATCACTTAACTATCATATGATTATCTAAGCATTTATTCAACATCAGTCTTGCTTTGATAAGGTAGATTACAAAACAAATAAATGGCAATTAGTAATAACAAATCAACTTAATATAGAGATATTTGAAAATAACTATTGTGCATTCGTTGAATCATTTGGAAAATCATCTTGCATGCTTGAATTCCACCACTGTATGTCGCTATCAGTTCTCGAAAATGGAGAATCAGGCATCGGAGTTGTGTCTTTCAAATTCCCCAATTTATATTTTGAAAGAATTGTCTGGATTTCATCTTGAGCAAATATTACATTTTTCTCATTAAGCTTGCGCAAGCTGGATGCAACGTACCTAGATCTTTTATCTATAGCGTCTAACCTATCGATTGCTGAATCGATGTCCAGCGTTTTGGTCCTGGTCTTTTTAGTTTGAGTTGGTTTTGGTGTCAAATCAACTATATCGATCAAGGAGTCGATAACATGGACATTTTGTATATCTTCAAGATTCAACGTCGAATCATCCAATTGAGTGTGAGGTGTTTTTTGCAGTAGATTCATCTGTCTGAAATTTTAAAAAATAAACAATGAATGTAATAATCCATATTTTATTTTAGGTACCAAGGACCAACGAAGAATGGGTCAATATTCAGACAGGATTTGCAACAAGATGGCAGTTTCCTTCATGTGTCGGAGCTTTGGATGGCAAACGCATATTGATTAAATGTCCTCCAGGAACAGGATCAGATTTTTTCAATTATAAAAACACGTTTAGTATTGTTCTTTTAGGATGCGTTGATTATGACTATTGTTTTACATATGTGAACATTGGAGCGAAGGGAAGAAACTCTGATGGCGGCATATTTAATGAAAGTTCATTAAAAAAAAACTATCGAGGAAAATTCACTGGACTTGCCTAGCGATGCTGTTTTCATCGGAGATGAAGCGTTTCCTCTAAAACCGTACCTAATGAAACCATACCCACGTCGAAATAATTTATCAAAAGAGCAAAAAAATTATAATTAAAGAATATGCCGATGCAGGAGAATTGTTGAAAATGCATTTGGTATTTTAGTATCACGGTTTAGAATTTTCGAAAGGTCAATAGGATTGGCTCCCGAGAAAGTAGATATCATTGTAAAAACAACGTGTGTTTTACATAACTGGTTGAGAAAAACATCGCCAAAAGCATACACTCCTCCTGGGTTTTTAGATGAAGAAACAGGATCTGGTATACGACCAGGCGCGTGGAGAGAAAACCAAACAAGTGGAGCCTTTGAAGATATATTTTCGCAAAATTATGGTAACTCTACCAGAGAGGCAATTTCAGTTCGTGAACAGTATTGTGATTATTTTAATAATCGGGGAGCAGTTCCGTGGCAGGAAAATGCAATATTTTTATAATAAACAGCTTGAAATAAACGGAACCGGGTATTTTATTATGTTTATTACTGTCTAATTAGGTCAAAAAGTGCTTACAAAGTAAGGTAGTTACTCACCAGATTTGAGACTGTTGATCGAAATTCTGAAGATTTTCTCAAAAATGAATCTAAAGAATTGTACCAAGACAATTTTGGCACGTACACATTTCTGGCCCCAACTCCAGTTCCTAAAGAAGATCTTACTTTTTTCGTTCTTGCAAATATTAACTTCGCATATTTTTAATCTTTGCAGTGATTTCCTTAGGACCAAATTCCTTAATACCCAATTCTTTAGCAAAAACATTTCAGGGCTGCATTTCTTGCATCACGGTTTTTATAATTGTCATTCTCCGTGTTCCACAAACATTCGTAACTTCTATACAGTTCAATGAACTTAATATTGTCGGCAGAACCGAATTTAAAAGATTTTTGTGTCATTTTTACGAACAATACACTAGTAATCACTTAACTTGACTGACAAATCTCGCACTAAAAACGATTCAAACTGATTTATACGATACTCGTACCAACTTGAAAATATGTCACAAGAGATCGTGTTTATACAAGTCGAGACTCTCATAAGCAAGAATCTGCTTATTATACTTTTGATGTGTAAACAAACATAGGCAATTATCGCCTAGCGATAAGTCATATGCGAATCTCGTATGACATAATCGTAGGCGAGATTTTAGTTCTTGCCTGTATGTAAACATTTTGATACGATTGTGTTATGGCGATTATTGCTTGTGATAGAAGCATATAGTTTCTCGTAAGGAAACGTACGAAAAACTCTCCCCGTCTAAATGACGCTTAAGAAAGAAATAACATAAAGAAAACAGAGCTTAGAGATTAATCAGAGTATTCAGATTCGCAATTATGGCAAACGTAGCTAAGACCACCTTCTGTGCATTCTTCGTGAGCCCACTGTTTACACGAAGTACATTGTATCCACTTTTCTCCGGATCTGCTCTCTGAATAGGGTGCTAAGCAAACAATACAGAAGTATTCTTCCTCTTCTAATTCTTCCGATGACAAATCCTGCTAAGTATTCTTTTTTTTTCCTTTTAAAATTTTTCCTCTACTTTTTCTTCCTTCTAATCTTTTCTTAACTTGCTTCACTTTGGTCCGTTTTAATTTTTCTTCATGCTCTTTTCTTATCTCTTCTTTCTCTGGTGTATCAGTATAAATAGTTGATTTTCTAGTTTTTCGCCCTTTAGTACATTTCCTTGGGGGTGCTTTTGGTAATGGCCTTACTGCCTCCGGAGTAAAAACGATACAATCATTAATAGCTTGTGCACTTGTGGACGGTCTTGGTGAAATTTCTTGATAAATACCGATGCTGCTAAGACTAGGTGGTGTATTTATCGTTTCTTCTGGTTCATGAACGTTTACTTACTGGATTATCGGAAATGGTGAGTCAAGGAGAGCTTGTTGTTCAACTGTTGTCTGAAAAGACAACTGCAATTCCTCAGTTAAAAGAGAAGGCGATAGTGGTGGTGTTTCATCTTCGGTTGGATAGAACAACTGCAATAGTATTGTCCGGATTAGGTCTATCTGTTACGAATGCAGGAGCAAAATCGATCTCAGTAAACAGATTCCGGTTATATGGGTAAATTCCTGTTTTGCGAAAGCCGGCTTGAATGTTGGAAGGTGTCATAGCGAGGGGCATAGCAGACGCTACAATCCCCGGTATATCGTTAATGGACATGGGTTTTCCTGGATGGCTTCTCATCCACGCATCACACGTGGAATTTACAGCCTTCTTTAAAGGGCCATATGCGGATCGATCGAGCGGCTGGAGCTTGTGAAAGCAGTGAGGAGGAAAAGACAATAACACAATTCCATTGTTCTTGTAATAGTCCAGTGTGTTTATGTGTACGTGTGAGGAATGGTTATCTAGTACGAGTAAAACTTTGTGTGACAGAGAAACATTAGAATGCTTTTGAAAGTGTTTTAGAAAATGCAGGAATGATTCATCTTGCATCCAACCTGAGGGATTTGCGGTTCCACTAGACCCTATTGGCCCATCCCTAAGAAAATGGTCTTGGAATCGCACTCGCGGAAATACAAAAAATGATGGGAAAACATTTCCAATGGCGTTTACTGCAAAGGTTACTGTCACTAAAGTACCCCTTTCACCTGAGGTTACTGAACCAACTTGACGAGCACCACGTCTAGCTATAACTCTGTCAGGCTTTTGCACGGTGGTTATGCCGGTTTCATCAGTGTTATATATATCTTGGGGCTCAAATTTATAACGGTCCATGACAATGGACAGATTATCATAGAAGACGTCTACGTTACTTTTATTAAAGCTTGTCGCCCTTGACAAGCTTGTAGCTTGTGCGGCGCGTACGGACAGTTCAGGGTTTCTTCTCATAAACATTCGAAACAATTCCTCACCAGCCATTCCGTTGTCTTCCCAAGTTCGAGGTCGTGATAAATTATACTTAATGGTAAGTTCGTAAGCTAATTTTCTCACCACTTTCTTAGATAGTCCGAAATATATATCAGCACATCGAATCAAATATTTTGATAATTCTCGCTCCTGGTCTTCATTGAAAACACGATTGTGTGCTTTATACCCCATACCTTCATCGTCTTTGCCGGACGCATCTCGCTTTCGAATGTATCTTAACAGGGAACAGTGGTTTATACCATGCTTGTCCGCCGCTTTCCGTAGTGAATCTCCAGCTTTTACCTCTTCATATGCATTACTATAGCTCGACAAGTTAATTTCCCCTCTGGAAGTCTTCCTCACTCGAACTCTCGGCATCTACAAAAAATAAACATTTTGTTTCAACCGTACCCACAAAAAATGTTTCAACCGTCCCCAACACCGCTTTTGGTAGAATATACTTTTTAGTTACGACAGTAATAATAACACAGTAAAAATAGTCAGTATCCCTTATTCTACAAGCTTTATAATAATCACAAACACACACTCAACACATTCACTTACAAAGAACAGATAATATAAGCGTTAATGTCAGAAGAAAAATACTTACTTTTGGGTAATAAAAAACAATATGGCGTCCTGCACACAACAACAACGCGCGGGGAGCGGCGCACTACTAATTTCGCGTTCGGAACTGCCGTCCGCTTCGTTTTCCCCTTGCCTCCCTTACTCCCCGCGTAACCGTTTACGAGATATTTGCTCTGTTTCAACCGTACCCAGTCTACCCGCCGCACAGTGGGTCGAAACTATGATTTCAGTGACATAGGGATCAAGTTTGGTTTTTAACTTTTTTGTTTATGCGGATGGATAGAGCTCATTAACCTCAATAACAATTGTTCTGGCGGTTTTTCTCAAACTTTATATTTTAAGTAGAAAAACGTGTTTTGTTATTTTTTTGTATGGAGCGGATCAAATTAAATGAAATTTCTGCTAAATAGCGTGTGATCCCGCTTTGAAACTTTATTTTTCTTATACCTTGTGTAGTCTACTATCATTTGATGCTATGAACATATGCACAAAGTTGCAACTCTGCCAAAGAAATGGATAAAAAAAAAGACAAAATACATATAATAAAAACCTTTTTTTTTGGAAGTTCTTTTAAGTTAAATTTGATATGGAATAATAAGTTGAAGCACGTAATATACACATAAGACTTATCAACTACCAACAATACATACAAAGTGTTTGTTAAAAAATGTGGATCTATGAATGACAGTTTGTTTGTAAAATGAAATTAATTTATAAAATGTTCCTTTAAGTTAGATTTAATAATGAAAAGTAATTAAAGATACATACTAATACACATTAGTAAATGAAAAGTAACTAGAACTACAATTATCCGAATTAATGGGGACCGGGACCCATTCGGATAATCAAATATTCGGATAATGGGACTTTTTTTTTTAAAAATTGCCATTGGAGAGAATAAAAGCTACGTTTTGATATTGCACTATTTTTTATTGAATTAAATGAAAGAAACATGAAATTTTCACATGTTTTAAATATAAATAAAATGTACTTATGTACAAGTTTAGAAATAAAAATCATTGTTTTTTAAACATCTCCGTTAATGTAAGCTGTTTTGCGGTCTTCAAACGTTTTCGGGCAGCCAGGTCACGCATTCGCTTGAAGGTGAGCAGTTGCAAGTGGTCACACTCGGGCTGACGCTCCATCCACTTCAAAGCAGTCTCGAGGCCGGCAAATGCTTTACTAGCTGATGGTCCAGCGTCTACTTCAACATCAGCAGAAAGTTCTTCTTCCACTTCCACTTCAACATCTTCTCTCACACTTACAACAATTTCATCGTCATTGAGAATTTGAAAACCAGGGTCAGACGTGTCACAAGCCATCCACTCTCCTACATCTTCAGCACTTACTTCTGTACAACCAGGAATTTTTACAATCATTTTTCTTATTTCCTCTAGTGACAACGCATCTTCATCATCATCATCCTCTCCATATTCTTGTTTCTCATTTTCTTCAGATTCTTTTTTTTTGTTCTTCTCAGACGGTAGGCCTTTCAATTTATTCCACGCACGTCTTAGCGTCACTGCCGTAACCAAACTCCAAGCTTCCGCTACCATGTAACAGCAGTCCTTAAAATTTATTTTGCTATGATTTGCCAAAACCAATTCTTCATCTTCAGCACCTTCGATCAGCAGTTTTCTCAGCAGTTGCCTTCTGTAATGGCGCTTCATTGTTTCAATAACAGACTGGTCCATGGGTTGCAGCAAACTTGTAACATTGGGAGGCAAAAACGTCGTTTTAAACTGCCCATTCTCTCTTTCCAACAGTTCTGCTGTAGGACGAGTGGGTGCGTTATCAACAATTGAAAGCACCTTACTGCCTTCTTTTCCCACCGATTTTTGGTGCTTTTTCACTTCAGGAATAAACACTTCATCATACCATCGGGTAGCGCGGCGGGTAGCGCGGCGGGTAGCGCGGCGGGAAGCGCGGCGGGTAGCGCGGCGGGAACGGCATCACATCTAGAAGAAAAAGATATTATGAGCGTCAATACATAAAACAAAGTTGCCTATAAAACACATTCGATTAGCAAAATTAACACTTACTGTTCAGGCTGGTTGCGGGCATTAGTCGAGCTGCCAGCGGCACTAGAAGAAGAAAAAGAATCATGAACGTTGAGACAAAGTTACCTACTAGAAGAAAAATATATCACAAAGTTGCCTAATAAAATATTAAATTAACACTTACGACGTCGAAGGTGCCGACGACCACGATGTGTAAAAAAAAATATTAAAAATACGGATAGCTTCATTTTTATCAGAAATAGTTATTTCACTTACCCGTAGATGTAGTCGTCGAACACAAATGTTCGACGTCTTTTTGGATGGAGGGGCACCTCCATCGGTTCGCCAGCTGGCAGCTCGTCGACCATGCCTAGCGTGATGCTACAATTGAAATAAGTCATGTAAATTTATTGGTTAAAACAATAAAACTTAGTAATCATAAATTATAAAAAATTATAAAGTATAAATTACCCGTCGTGCGCTTGCGGGCGTTGTGCTCCCGCACCCGATGGGCCACCTCTCCTGGCCCGGCCACCTCGCGTCCGCACCCCACGTCTTCCGACGCGCCTTGCCGCTCCGCGACTAAAAAAAAACAATGTATAAAATAAACATAAAAAACCAGGAAAACAAACTTAATGTCTCGCGAGGCTCTTACCCCGTGAAGTTAAGGGTAAGAGAGTGATTTTAATCTATTTATTAATTTTAACCTCTTTTTTTGAAGTCGGTTGAAAATAATAATCTTCAAAAATATCATTAGCAAACTAGGTAAATAAAAAGTTTACTGCGTTCAGAATGCATAAAATATCATTAGAATTATGTATGAATTTTAACCTCTTTTTTTGAAGTTGGTTGAAAATAATAATCTTCAAAAATATCATTAGCAAACTAGGTAAATAAAAAGTTTACTGCGTTCAGAATGCCTAAAATATCATGAGAATTATGTATGAATTTTAACCTCTTTTTTTGAAGTCGGTTGAAAATAATAATCTTCAAAATATCATTAGCAAACTAGGTAAATAAAAAGTTTACTGCGTTCAGAATGCATAAAAAATCATCAGAAATTTTAATTACTTAAAACCGGGTTAACAAAAATATAATAATTTTAAGGCAAGGTATTAGATACGTAACGACTGAAACGGCTATCCATGTTATGCCACGGGCCGGGCGGGCGAGTCCATTTTGGGTCAAAATGGCGAGTCCATTTTTGTTTCGTTAAATTTTATTTGTTTTTACCACAATCTTTGGATTACACGTACTAATACTTGGATTCTAACGAAGTAAACTCGTAAAAGATTATCACAAACACAGTTACACAGTAATTTTAGAAGAAATATCGTGAAAATATCATGTTTTTATGGGTCGTCAAAGACGGTGGGCGGGGCCACTACTCACATTGCTGATGAAATTTTCGAAAATTTTCGACAAAAACACTCACTTCACAACAAACAAATAGTATTGTAAGGTAGATTACTTACTCAGACATCGTAAACAATTCACAAAAAAACGTAAAACAACAAACACTTAAAATACTTTATCAAATGTTGCACTCACAACGCGTCAGCGCTCAACCAGCGCCACTGACGCCACAATGAAATTCAAACTCGAATATATTCGTTCCATTGTATTGGCGCCAACGTAGTTTTGGCGGAATCTGCTAGATGGCTCTACGATCTTTACAACGATGTATGAAACATGGAAGTGGCATGGTCAGACCATAGAGTATTTTGCGATTAAATTGCCGCTTCCAGGCGATACCAATCTATGGCGTACCGCCCGTCTTGTCAAAACTGTCAAAGCCATATTTTGGAGGAGCGCCCGTCTAAGGGACACTCCTTAACTTTTTCTAGATCTTCGGGGTGATTTCTCAAATGATCCATAATGTTGCCTACATCCTCATTTCCAGTTTTTCTTAAACTAGCAATTGTAGTAGCTCTCAATTCATCCGGGGATAACGAAATCGATCGGCACCTTGGTTCACAGTTCTACGCGTCTTCGTTTTTGCCGGAAGCTCAATTCTTCGAAAGGTTTTCGAGGTGTAAATGTATTGCAATTTGGAAAACGTTGGTTTTTCAGCATATGTCCCCAAAACTAACTAGTGAAGATATAAGGAAAATTTCAGACATGTTTTAATCTACATGAAAATTCCCCAATTGTGTAGGAGCAATAGACGGCAAACATTTCCGCATTCAGAAGCCACCAATGGAGTGATAGTCAATATTATAATTACATATAAGAATTTTTTTTCATTGGTTCTACAAGCAGTTTCTGATGCAGATTATAAATTTTCTGTTATTGAGATTGGTGGAAAAGGAAAAAATGTAACGGAGGCACTTTTCATTTTTCAAAAATTAATGAACTGCTTACGAACAATCGATTTAATATGCCACCGCCAAAAACATTACCTGGGTCAAATATTTTACTGCCACACATCCTAGTTAGCGACGAAGCCTATCCACTGAAAACGTATCTTATGCGGCCCTTTCCGTCCAGTAGTTTAGATGATTCCCGAAGAACTTTTAATAAAAGATTGTCAAGAGCTCGGGTGACCATCGAGTGTGCGTATGGTATTATGAATAATAAGTGGTTCTCAAAGAAATCGAAACAGATACTACACATGCAAAACTAATAATTAAGGTTGAATGTTTACTACATAATATTGTAAGAGAAAAAGATGGAAACCTTGATCCGGATTTTAGACATTATATGAGTTCTAGATCAACTTATAATCGAAAAAAAAAAATGTTTTATTGTATCTCACACATTGTTTACTTAAACCTAGATGAGTCACCTCCAGTAAGTATGGTAATACTTGTGTTGGAGTTGACTCGCTTCTTCCCTTATTTTCTAATAACAATGTTGAGACCTTTGTATGTGTGCGGAGGCGCGCGCGCGCGTCTCTCTCTCTCTCTCTCTCTCTCTCTGTGTGTGTGTGTGTGTGTGTGTGTGTGTGTGTGTGTGTGTGTGTGTGTGTGTGTGTGTGTGTGTGTGTGTGTGTGTGTGTGTGTGTGTGTGTGTGTGTGTGTGTGTGTGTGTGTGTGTGTGTGTGTGTGTGTGTGTGTGTGTGTGTGTGTGTGTGTGTGTGTGTGTGTGTGTGTGTGTGTGTGTGTGTGTGTGTGTGTGTGTGTGTGTGTGTGTGTGTGTGTGTGTGTGTGTGTGTGTGTGTGTGTGTGTGTGTGTGTGTGTGTGTGTGTGTGTGTGTGTGTGTGTGTGTGTGTGTGTGTGTGTGTGTGTGTGTGTGTGTGTGTGTGTGTGTGTGTGTGTGTGTGTGTGTGTGTGTGTGTGTGTGTGTGTGTGTGTGTGTGTGTGTGTGTGTGTGTGTGTGTGTGTGTGTGTGTGTGTGTGTGTGTGTGTGTGTGTGTGTGTGTGTGTGTGTGTGTGTGTGTGTGTGTGTGTGTGTGTGTGTGTGTGTGTGTGTGTGTGTGTGTGTGTGTGTGTGTGTGTGTGTGTGTGTGTGTGTGTGTGTGTGTGTGTGTGTGTGTGTGTGTGTGTGTGTGTGTGTGTGTGTGTGTGTGTGTGTGTGTGTGTGTGTGTGTGTGTGTGTGTGTGTGTGTGTGTGTGTGTGTGTGTGTGTGTGTGTGTGTGTGTGTGTGTGTGTGTGTGTGTGTGTGTGTGTGTGTGTGTGTGTGTGTGTGTGTGTGTGTGTGTGTGTGTGTGTGTGTGTGTGTGTGTGTGTGTGTGTGTGTGTGTGTGTGTGTGTGTGTGTGTGTGTGTGTGTGTGTGTGTGTGTGTGTGTGTGTGTGTGTGTGTGTGTGTGTGTGTGTGTGTGTGTGTGTGTGTGTGTGTGTGTGTGTGTGTGTGTGTGTGTGTGTGTGTGTGTGTGTGTGTGTGTGTGTGTGTGTGCGTATGCGTTTGCGTTTGCGTGTGCGCGTGTGTGTGTGTATGTGTGTGTGTGTGTGTGTTACTCAACTCTTATTAATATTTCTTCAGTCTCATCGCATCGTATGAGCCATGACAGCACGGATTTTTTGCATTCATTAAGTAGTTTAGGATAAACATTTAACTCCTTATTTATTTTATTATAAATGTAAGATGATTGTGTGTGGTATTGACGTTTGGCAAATACTGTGTGTACTCTGTAGGCTGAGCCACGGTATATTTTCGTCTTCTATTCTGGTTTTCTCTTTCAAAAGGCAGTAATTTATGAGTGTTAAGTGTGATATTTAATATATAAAGCTTTCTTATCGACAGAAGGTTGCTGATTTTATAGAGATCTTCTGTGGGAAATCGGTAGGGTTTAAAGTACATAACCTTAATAAGCGATCTTTGGGCCCGTTCTAGATCAATGAATTTTGTTTTAATTGCACCTCCCCATATTGAAATACAGTAGGTTATGACTGATTGGGCCAAAGCTGTATATATTTTATTTAGAAGAATAGGTGGCATTAAATGGCGAAGGGTTTTAAATATCCAAATTAATTTCCTTACTCGTCCTATGATTTTTTCAATATGAAGATGCCACGATAGTCTTTGGTCGACCATAACTCCCAGGTATTTCACAGTACTTACTTGTTTTATGGTTTGACAATTACAACTGTTTGTGGAGTGATTGGTACATTCGTGGATTTTTAGCTGAAAATTTGGATCTGGTTGTGTTCTGCTATCAATGGTAAAACATATAAAATTTGTCTTGCCAATATTCAATGACAGTAGGTTATTGTTTAACCAGTTAGCTATAACAGCAAGTCCTTGATCAACCCTTTCCCGTACTTTATCCCAGGAAGCTCCAGAATACACAACAGCAGTGTCATCGGCGTAAGAAAACATTCGTCCCTCACTGTTCTTGATGTTACATAACTCATTGATGTAAATCAAGAACAGCGTTGGCCCCAGAACGCTTCCCTGTGGGACCCCGTAGGTGACATTTTCCTCAGCACTCAAAAGACTATCAATTTTCACCTGTTGTGTTCTATTTTGGAGATAGCTTTCAAATATGAGCAAAGGTTGACCTCTTATTCCTATATCTTCCATCCTGCGCAAAAGAAGAGGAACCGAAACTGTATCAAAGGCTTTTTTAATGTCCAAGAATACTGCAAGACACTTTAGTCCTTTGTCTACATTTGATGTAATTTCAGTAGTTAAATCTTTAATGGCGTTTTCAGTTGAGAGTCCCTTTCTAAAACCATATTGAGATTTAGATAAGATGTTATATTTATCTAGATAGTTTATGAGTCTGTTATTTAATAACTTTTCAATAATTTTTGAAATCACCGGAAGAATAGAAATTGGTCGATAATTATTTACATCGTTAGGATTCCCAGCCTTGTGCACAGGAGTTACAATAGAACGTTTGAGTGCATTCGGAAAATGCCTTTTTCAAATGATAAATTAGCCAAGTAAGTAATGATGGGAACTACGAAAGCTCTGGACTTTTTTAGGAATTTTGTAGGTATGTCATCCCATCCAGCTGCACTCTCAGAGTTGAGACTCATGAGTATATCGTCAACTTCAGATGGGTCCGTGTCTAATAAAACAAAAGACGTTGAGGTGGTGCATGCTTCATGATGAGGGTTCAATACTTTGGTTTGTAGTATTTCTTCGGCTAAGCTTTTACCTATTCCAACAAAGAATTGATTAACCCGATTTAAGTTAAGTCTGTCTTTTAAGTTTTTTAAATAGGTTTGTACAAAAGTTACGTAGTCGTTTATAAGTTATTTTAATTATATCATTATAAGGTTCTCTTTTACATTTCAGTTGCATTTTATTTCTAAGCCTGATTAAACGTAGTGCCCCATTAGTGATCCATGGTTTTAGAGTTCGACGCTCACTAGACACTGATTTGATCGTAGTATTTAAAAGTAGAGCGTTCTTTATAGATTCAATTAATTTTATTGATAATAAGTCAGGATCAGTCAAACTATATAATAATGATGTATCAGTGTCAAGAAGACATGAATAGGCATGCTCATAATCAATGATTGTTCTTAATTTTCTACACTGACCTTTGTTATAATTGTGAGTCATACTTAATATTACCATAGCGTGATCAGTAACTGTAGTGTTTAAAACAGCAACAGATGCCTCTGTTTTAGCTTTGTCTAGTTTGAGGATGACATGATCGAGACATCTATCGTCTCTAGTTGGAAGACAGTGTCCAGGTAGAAGGCCATGTAAAGCTAGCATGTTCATATAATTTAATCGGTTGTGTCTATGCTGTGACTTTTCAGAATTGTCATATATTAAGCTAATATTTATGTCGCCTGTAACACATATAACTTTACTTGACGCGATTCTTTCCAAGTGACCATTTAAAGAGTTGATAAAATCATCTGCACAAGGGTTTGATGGGGAACGGTAGATAGCTACTATAATTAAGTCACCAATTGACACTTGGAGAGCAGATGCGTGTGAAAGAATTATTTCAGTGACTAGTGATCGGTAACAGTTTTTGATGTATATCACTACACCATCACACTGATTTAGGTGATTGGTTGTGCGATAAGAGGTATAGTTAGTTAATTGAGGTATTTCTTTGTGTTCACTAAGGTGACATTCTGTCAAAATGATCAAATCTATATTTTGTATTATTTGAGACAGATTTACGAGCAGGTCATCAAAATTGCAGTAAATGCTCCTAATATTTTGAGTTAGAACGTTTAAGTTTGCGTTTTGACAATTTATGTAAGTTGATAGTTTCTCAAAATTAAGTAAGGTTGATTTTGCGATTTCGCTTTCATCTAATTCCTGTAAATTTTGTAAATTACTATCCATTATATAATATATTTTGTAGGTAAAAGTATTGTATCACATAGTCTATGCTATAAATTATTGTAAAGGTAAAATTTCTATAAAAGCTCATAAGTAAATTATTTGTATTACTTAATAAAACCCAAGAAATTATGTTTGTAACCGTAGAGTAACAAACTAAAACACATGAGCTACGTTACAACCTATAGACGTAAGAAATAATTTTAAAGACTATTTTGTAACCTATGACTAGTAATTATTAGTAACTGTAAATAAAAAAAATGCTTATCCTCAGAATCTGGGAATTTTATTTTCTTCCCACAATCTCTTCACTACATATTTATATTTATGGTGTGGGTGACCAGACTTCCAAATAGGTGGCCTTGCCTTGAAAACTCACAGGATCACAAAATACTGGTGAATAAGGTTTTGGATTTTCCCAAACAGTCTCTTCCTCACACATAATTTTCATGGGCACTAAAGACGTCATAAAAATGGTAGAATCATCGTTTGCACAATCTAACTTTTGTTTGTATCTGCTTTGGCTTGATGCACCATCACAACCCCATTTCGAAAACAGAATCATATTTTTTCCTTGTAAATCTTCTAGTAGAGATTTTAGTACTCTTTTGGATGTAACATCAAGTAAACTTTGAAGATTAATTCTAGCCGAAGACTAAGTAACTGTGAAAGAGTTCTGCGGTGGATAACACTCTTTGTTCTCTTTCTTTAGTTGGTAGTATGATGGGTATACATCATGAATACCTACACGTATCGCTGCCTCTCTTAATGTTATGAATTGCCATTTTGACAACTTCAAAGATAGCAATAAACCAAGAGCCTTCAAAGGTGTAACATTTACTTTGGTGACTGCTTGTTTCATCATTACGTCTTGTTAGAATTTGCTAAATGACTCTGGATTTTTCAACATGTAGTCAATAACAGCTGCCATATTTTCCTTTCCGTCTGCCTTTAATTTTGATACTGCTGCGAACACTAATTCACTGCATTCCTCGTCCAATTCACTACTTCTTCTTTTTTTCTGCTTTGTTCCTAAATCCTCGAAAGGCTTCCGAGGTTGCTTCCTTTTGGTCATTGTGCCAACTGAAGATGTTGATGCAGATGGTTCGGTTTCTATAAACTGAAGCTTCCGAAGGTCCTTGCACTTGGCCTTAGCATGCAGCTCTTTCATACTTCTTAAGAAATATGTCCACATATCGACCTGCTGAACACCAGCTTTTGTTGTCTGCTCTAACAAATTTTGGGCATAATTCCCGAAAAGTCACACTATCTTCATCGGATAAACTGCAGTCTAGTCGTGATAAAACTGACTCAAACAAAAACTGATAGTCTGTAATTTTATTCACACCTTTTAATTGCACAAATAAATCTAAGTTTGTAACAATACTCTCTATTTTATATTGGTAAATGTATTCCCTTGTAATTGTCTCAGCAGACTGAGCGGTAATATTTTATAATTTTTATTTATTTAACTTAATGAAAAAAGGGAACGGGATTGTAAAATTATTTTGTAATTAGTAAATTAGCTGCAAATTTCTCAGAATAGATTTAAGCCGTTAATTATTATAGTTACTATAAGACACGATTATTATTGATACTCGTACAGATAATTCATATGTTAGTTAATTATTTGCAAATTTGTTAGAATAACTCTAACTCTGGGTAATGGTATGTGGCTAAAACTACAACTAGCGCCATCTAGTGAAGAAAGTACGAGTCAAGGAGCGAGGAACGAACATTGTCTTTGACATTCAAGCATTCATATATATTTATTCCTTCTTCGAATATTTGAACGCGGTTGACTTGTACCTACTCATCTTGTATCGTACATTTTAAAATTTAATAAACGTATTTTTGAAATCGCAAATAATCAAAATTCATTGAAAAGGAGTTCCGAAGCCCCCGTTCCTGTACAGTATGTAACGTTGCACTTTGACATTTAACAATTGACAAACAAATTGTATCTTGTCAACGTCAAACGTCAGAAATTGATTTGAAGTCCGAATGAGGACTCTCTCATAGAAGGATTTTATCCGTCGTTGTTGTTTATTTTGTTCCGAAATAACTTTGATTCGGCTCAGTGAGCCGTAATACTCTAAATTTACAGGAGGAATCAAAAAAAAATCGTTATAAGAATTATCAATAGAAGCAAATCATAATTGTTTTAACAGCTCCTAGTAGATACCGGAGTGCTTGTATTTCGTGCGACAAAGATACCGCTCTACGAAGCCGAAATTAGCCGATTGTCTCTTTTCAAATGTCGATGTGCAATATTTATCGCCGAGTACTGTAGATATGCAGCCGATCACATGATCATGGTCTCTCAGGTCCGGAAAAGGTGTGCCTTATGCAAAAGCAAGACAGAGTGTGACAGAGAGCAGTGTTAGTGTGTGGTGGCAGAGAATTCTACAAAAAAATAATAATAAAGATAGTTCCATAACATGGTGATGCACGAAGGCGCCATCTTGCTATGGCGTGATTAAAACATTAAATAATAGAATTATTCGCAAAAATTAACACCGCAATACTTGTAGAGCAAACAGAGCAAAATTATTAATAAAAGAGTCACAAACAAACCACTAGCAAAATCAACTGATTGCATAGCTCGACTCGTACAACATCAGCAACCACAAAACTGCACGTACGCAACTGCATCTTACAACAACAACCTAATCCAACAAATTCAAGACAATAGCTGGATCGTAGTCATGAAACAGGAAGAAGTAATAAAAACCCCATGTGGAGAGGACTTACAATATTAGAGAAATTAAGGCGTTTCACTAATAACAATTGACAATAATTGCATAGTGCAAATAATGGATGCACTGCAGACGCATCAAAAATAAATATACAGAAAATGGCGACGAGAGAAATCTATCGACGTCCTCCTTTGTCAACTGGTTAAAAATAACACACGAACAACATTCAGAGGTTCAGAATGGATTCCGTCTGAAATTCTAAGAATTAACCTGTATAGTTTTTACAGGTTAAAATGACTGGTAATACATTTAGTCATTTAAGGGTTAGGGTGTAAAGGGCCCTCTGCGTCGTCACGACGACGTCCAATGCAATATGCAGGATCTCGGTGGGAACCGGTAGTCCACGATAGAGATGAAGGTTCTAGAACTCTTAATTCGTCCGCAGTTCTCCCAAAGCGAATTTGGCGCTAAGCGAGTAATACTCAACGAAGACACTAAATTATTTTTTTTGGACCGAATTAATACTTAAATGGCACAAAACCTTACAATTACTTAATATCTAGCTAAAGTTAACAATAATCCTTTCGATGTCCTTCTTTGTCAATTTGATTGAAAAAAATACACGAACAACATCGAGGGGTTTAGAATAGGTTCCGCCTGCAATTCTTTTAGAATGAGGTCCGTCCGCAACTCTTTTAGAATGAGGTCCTCCTGTAATTCTTTTACAAAGAATATAAATGATCTAAAAAGACCTGAAGAATTTCTATGGTGGGGGCACGATTCTGAATATCATGTATTGGATTCTCCTATTTGGGTCTTCTCCTCTTAGCATCAATTTGACCCACAAAATTGTATTTACCATTAAAACTAGCTTTAAATTATGTTCTGATTTGGTTTTCAACGGGATATGTGTGTATCCGTCATCATTCTGTAAATAACTTTTCTCTTGATCTCTCTTCTGCTAATGTTTCGATGAAATTTCTAGCATTTCGCATAGATATCTATTGGGAGTGATAGGATCTGTACAGACGTGTTACTGGTGCGATAGGTAAATGGAATGAGAGAGTTTTCTTTGTTCGGGTCCTGGATTAAGTGAACCAGCAAATGATTGAATTAACCTGCACTTTACAATTACGTAATATCTAACTAAAGTTAATGATAATTAAAGGAGAGCAATTGAATTGAATTGAATCCCAATCCTCCACCACGATTGATTGCTCTAGGCTCTTGTCTAAAACGTGATCGGGTTATAATGGAAATAATGGTTAATATGGAAAGCTTTTGCTGTAGTTAGGTATTCAGGTACACTGCTAGATCATCTGGTGTGAAACGGTGCGGTGACATTGTGCTATGGAAGAAATTGTTGTAATAGCCTGCTTATTGGCAGAAGAATAAGAAAATGAAATTCCGAGAAAAAAAGACTGGATTCACAACATTAATTTAAAAAGGAACTTATATGGAGAATATCATACATTATTTCCAGATTTAATAGACGATGATCAACGATTTTTCAGATATCTGCACATGACATATAGGAAATTTCAAGAATTGCTACATATTCTAAAACTAA
This sequence comes from Meganola albula, assembly GCA_936450015.1. Taxonomy (NCBI): domain Eukaryota; kingdom Metazoa; phylum Arthropoda; class Insecta; order Lepidoptera; family Nolidae; genus Meganola; species Meganola albula. The sequence goes on from OW388164.1 coordinate 7,035,390, forward strand.
ATCTTACTATGGAAAATTGAAGATTTAGAAGGGCAATCGGACCAGAGGAAAGCTTTGTTGTATGTTTGAGGTATTATTTATTAATAATTTTGATTAAGAATTTTTAGGTAGTAATCAGGTATAATTTAATTTAGAAAAGAACATAAAATCAACAATTGGTATTTTTTTAATACTATTTCTTTAGTTCTTTATCCAACTCGGAGCTCTCATGATCATAGGATGCATTAATAATCTCGTCACTTATAATCATTACTTGTTGAGGTATCGTGCCAGTCGAAGTGATTGGTGCAATACGTGGACGTACAGTTTCAGTATTCGTTAAATGAGACACTCTAGATGTGACAATCGAGGTAGTCGGTGCAATACGTGGACGTACAGATTCAGAATTTGTCAAATGAGACACTGTAGTATTTTGTACAGAATTCAGCGGCAACGTAAAGAGGGTCATTTAAGGGGAGTGAACCGTATCAATAGATACAGAAGTAGCCTCCTTTTCATTTTGCGTTTCCATTTCTGCATTATGCACTAATTGAAACAATTGACCTTTGATGTACAGTTGTTTCTTTTTATCAAGTCCTTGTACAGTTCTAGCCATACTCATAAAAAAATCTATTATAGGATCTTGGTTTTCATTAATATTATTTTGTGCAGAATCACGTGACCGGTTTTATTGGGCTAAATAGTCTTTTAGTACTGTTGCTTTATTCACGTGACGACGCCAGAGAAGATGAAGGAAAAAAAATTAACTACCACCTGAGCCGAGCACGAAATACAGTTGAAGATACATTTGGTATATTAGTGCAATAACTTAGATTATTTGAAAGGAGATTACTTATGAGTCTCAATCATACTGTCACAGTCGTTACGGCAATATGTTGCATAAATAATATTTTACGCGATGATACATGCCATTGGTCAGAAAGAGATCAAATTATAACGTTGAGAGACATGCATGCATTGGAAAATTTCACAGGTATTGGAAGACAGTCAACTTCTGATGCTCTGGCCTTAAAAATTTTCTTTAAGGAATATTTTTATTCCGAAAGTGGAGCAGTCCCGTGGCAAAGACAAAGAGTATGTGCTGGAAGACGGCAACAGTAATTTTTTCAACAAAATATAAACCGACCAAGTGCCAATGTTGAGTGCGGTTTTAGTTGTTTGTTACAAATCGATGACTGTAGGTACTAAAATTCTTTTGAAATAAAAAATATAATTTCTAACTAGTGTCATTTGTTCTCCAATTTCTTCTCATATGTTGTCCCGTCTTTGCTGGTTCGTATAGTGAGGATGTCGTAAATTATACAACTCTTCATATTGTTGTACAAACAATATTAAAGCCACTTCGTCCATTTCGGGCGTGTAGGTAAACTCAGTGAAAAATTAATACTAAGAATCGGATATTCAAAATGAATCTTGGCGAAAAATCAAGCCCGAGAATCTGACTTAAAAAAACTCGGTCGAGAGCGGGCAGCCTAATTTTAATAGCACATTTAGATTACTTACGACTTTAATAAAAAACATGCATCTTCTCGATCAAATAATAACAGATTTATCGATTTCATTGTGTCATCTTGTGAGTAAAATAATAAATATTTGATCGTGTTTTATTATGGAACACAATAGATGGCGTGTTCAAAAATATATTGTTAAGGTACTTACCAACTTTCACCCCCCTGCGACTGACGGTGGCTCGCGCGGTACGCGTACCCCAAGTGTGAACGCAGCTGCAGGTATGTACGCGTAAACTGAACACGCGCACCAGGGTAATCGCAATCCGTACGTACCTTTGGGCTGGATATATGGATCCGAAGTATATAAAAGTGTATGTAAAACATATTCGTTTTTTACTGTTCTAGAGCACTTTCTAACATTAAGAAGTCTATATCTCTTATAGGGTATCACGGAATAATGGCGAATGACACTTTCACCGTGAATTAACACTATGTAAAGATGATGGCATACCACAAGTACTTCTCTATGTATAATTCTGCTGTTTCGTACGCGTACTGCCCAAATTTTGTAGCATTTATTGTTTTCCCACAAGACATACCTTGCAGTATAATATAAAGCCTTTTTATCAGTTCCTTGTCAACACCAGTAATTTCTGCTGAACATTTATAATTACGAAAAAATCTTCTGGCTGTATTCTCGTCGTTCGTGTTGTTCGCAATTCGCCTTGTCTAGGTTTATCTATTGGTTTATTTTAAACCCATTTCTTCTCTGAATCTTTTTTGTACGTGAGTTTTCTTTAGTTTTTTTAGTTTATCTTTATGTTCTTTCGTAATAGCAGACCATTTTGAAAAGATGAAATTATAGAAAATATGCAAAACTAATTATATGCATCTGATCCATATTATTATTGAAAGACCATATTGATAAGCACTTTCATTGGTGGGTTTAGATGCCACATTTTCCAAATTATTCATTTCTGAGGGTTTAGCACCATAAATATTGCACACAGAACTTGATGACGTATCTGTAAGAACTTGACCAACTTTTCCGTCAATCAAAGTTATAAATAATTCATGTGTTATTTGGACACCTTCATTATTTTTATTTATTAAGGTAGGCGTTAAAGTGCTTATTTGACATTTTCAACTACGCTTTTTCTCCCCGTTTTCTCCGAAGTTTCTTTAGAGAATTCAATTGAAATAGGTCGACAAAACGATTTATTCCCATTATGTCGAGTTTGGTGAAAAGGTACAGTTGGAGATGTAAATTAAAAGGCAAAAGCAAAGGCAAAGACTTTTACTTTTTTCATATATACATATAGAATCTTTCTTATTCTAAACATATAAATCAAAATATGTACAATCATCACATAATATATGAATGATTCTTCTAATAATTATAACCTGCTTTATTTGGTATGTTCCTTAAGAAATCAATATTAGTTCACTATCGGAGAGATATGGAAAATCGTTAAGGTTATTATCATGTACGGTGATAGCTTCAAAATTAGGTCGACGCCTATTATTCAGCTAATTCGTTTTCTACATTCATATATAGTGAAACCTGGTTAGTTGCGATCTCAAATGTCTTGGTCCCCAAGACATATATACCAATTATTGAGGGTTTTCAATAATCCAGTTTTCCAATTAAACAGGTTTAAATTTATAGTTGTCTCATTTACTTTTTTTCGTTCATTGTTTCGCTTACAGAGGTCGAAATGTGCCGTTATTCCATTTTTAGAGGTGGAAATGTTAATAAAAATGCGTATTTTTGATGTTATGAATTTAATGTAGGTATGAATGTACATACATTAAAAAACGGTAAACTTTATGACTTAAAGTAATCGGTTATGTTTGTTTCTATTTGATTGCTAGTTGCTGAAACCTGTTTCTCGATAGAATAAATTTGAATAAATCAAAAATATTAGAATTATCAATATTTGACATTTCGAAATACTTGTGTAAAGTTTCTAAAGCTTCCATTGCCTCACGCTTTAAAATTTTTACTGGAGTCTCTTCACAGTCTTCTTCTTCTGTGTCCAAAGAAGAATACATAGCAACTATGTCATCATCATTGAGCTCCTCTGAAATTAGTACATTATCATCCATAGAAACGAAATCCTGAAAAGTCACCCGCTGCTCATTTAAGTCATTCCTACATGTGGTAAATATTCTATCCCATTCTGGAAACGCTGCACAAATCTCTAGCTCCTCTTGTAGGCTCTCAGATTCAGATACATTGGTCACTTTGAATCCAGCTTTTTGGAAGCAATTATTAATTGTGGTTTTGCTAACAGAAAACTAAGCTTTTCTTGCAAATCTCATGGCCTGGAGGATGTTGATTTCTGAACTTTTATTCTCTTCTATAGATTTAAGTACATACTGAACAACTTCCTTCCTGTAGTAAACCTTAAAGTTGTTGATAACACCCTGATCCATGGGCTGCAATTTACTTGTGGTATTGGCGGGTAAGTACAATAATGTAACATAGTCTAATTTGAGCATATTGTTGTCAGCTGTGCAGTTGTCGACAAACATAATGATTTTTCGTTTTTGGGCCCTCATATCGGCGTTCACTTTTTTAACCAATCTGCAAATAATTCAGAAGTCATCCACACCTTTTTATTGTTTTGGTAATGAACAGGCAACGTTTTAATACCTTTGAAGCATCTGGGGCTCTTAGATTTTCCAATTAAAAGAAGTGGTAGTTTTTCAGTTCCAGACATATTCGCACTTACAAGTACAGTGACCCGATCTTTACTCAATTTACCACCATGGCAAGACTGACCTTTGAACGTAAATGTTTTATCCGGTAGACACTCGTAGAATAAGCCTGCTTCATCGGCGTTGAATACGTCATCGGGGGAATAATCGTGTAATAAAGCTGGAAGGTTTTTAATCCATTCATTACATTCGTTATTATCCACAGAATTGCTTTCGCCACAAACATTTTTGAATGCGATATCGTTTCTTTTTTTAAATCCCTCCAACCACCCATTACTGCCAGAAAAATTATTAATAGGGAGCTTACTTGCAAATTCTTGAGCTTTCTCTTTGATCATTGGTCCGCTTATTGGAAGGTACCTGCTTTATCCATGTACAGAGACACTTTTCAACTTCAGAATACTCTGCAGCTCATATTCGTTTGAGTTTTCCTTTTCCATCAATACACTGAGACCGAATTTTCTCTTGGTTGTTAATAATTTTACAAAGGGTTGACTTTGGTATGTTATTCTTCCTACACAGTTCATCACGCGACTTTCCACATCATAATGTGATAGAAGTTTTAATTTTTCCGATACTGATAACGTTTTATATTTGCGTTTGGACATTTTGTACACTTTTATTCCCTTGTTTTTAGGTCAAAACATGAGATAGTACTGACAATCAAAGCATGCGCGAAAGACGACGAGAAATGTATGTAAACAAACACGTTAAAACGTGTTGAAACCTGAATAATTTGTCTCACTTATACTTAGTCTTGAGCTACAGAGTCTCAATTATAGAAGTAAACATCGAAAAAGTCTTAGAATTCAAATCTTATTTAACCAGGTTCAAAAAATCCCATTAACAAAGGTAATTTAATGAAAAAGAACCGGGACTTCGTTGCAACTCTCAATAATAGAGGTTTCTCATTTATCCAGGTCCCACTTAACCAGGTTTCACTGTACCTATCTATTTCTTGTATTATTTCCACAGCATCTACTCGATCAACTATAGGAGTATGAAACTTATTTAAAAGGACAGCAGCCACCTCAAAATCTTTCATTAAACTTTTACTGGCTTTGTTGAAATTATTTTGTCGTAATAATTTAAAATCGCGTTTAAATCTGCCGTTGACAATTTCTACCACCCAACGGCATATGGTGACTGCTCTTGATTTATTTGCCTCGCTATAGTTGATAACTGTGATTCACCCTCCTCTAACGAAGCAGGCACGTATATCCTATATCCACATTAGTGCAACAAAGGTCACGAAAGCCTCTGTCTAATATAAATGCATCACCCTGACGAAAATATTCGCTTAAAGGTCTTCCATTGTCAAATTCTTTTTCTTGATGTCAGCATCGGACGTTGTGGCTGGGTATGGGCCCAAAACATCAAAAATATGCCCATCCGTACAAACAAAAATGGTTTTACCAGATTTCTGTATTTGTGCATGCTATATGTTTTTTTTTGATACAGATAATTGGAACTTTTTTCACATAACAATATGTTCCATCAAAAATAGCTATTGGTCAGTCAACTCCCTCAAAGCTTTCAAACAATGTATTAGGTATTGTAAGATTTGTCTGCCATTTGTTGCCTGTTTATGTGGTTTAAACCTAGATTCATAGATACAAAATACTCTGTGAGCAATTGTCTTCGCGTTACTTAAAGTCGCCAACCTGTCATTGGAGTCCCCAGTTCTGAGTTTAATAAATTAAGCGGCCAGAGCCAAAGTTGCATTTGGCATTGTTAGCAACTGAGGAACTTCAGCAAACATTTGATGGAACTGTGCTTTATTTGATCCAGTCCATGTATGCACAACATGGTCTTCCATGTTATTTATATTTTTTAAATGAAGTAGTCCAGTATCTACAACTTCTTTTAAGGACATCATGTCCTGAATATGTTTAGCTGTAAAAGACAACATAATTGGATCTCAAGCTGTCTAGAAAATCCTATGCTTCTATATCCAAATGTTGATCACAAAGACAGTTATTTTCGGGGATGTAATATTTATATTGATGAAGCAACATTTTCCTAGTCGAAAGTGGAACTCACCTTTCTGTTCTCTGACATCCTTCTATGAACCTACGTTCAGTTTCTATAGCTCTCATGTAGTCTGGCAAAACACTAGTAGGTTCCGGTTGGTTGCTTCCAATGCCTTCATTCGGAGACGTACGAGGAAGATCTTGTCCCTGTGGTTTTATATCTTGAGGGGGGTCTTGTTGGGATGAAGTTGATGGGCGTGATACCATATGGACAGCAGTTCTGCTGCAGCCACCCAACCATTATGACGTATTTCACTTGCTGCTTGTATCTGCAACAAACATATTTAATCAAGATTGGAATTTATTCAGATAATAATCAAATTGTTGTTAATTACCTAACATGAATGAATTATGTAAGCTGTTTGTGTTTAGATTTTGGCTAAGAATGCTAAGATACTGTTGTTATTCTTCTGCATTATTATTTCACATAACTATTCATAAATAAATAAATAACAGATATAAACCAGGAAAACAAAAAGTATGGCTTGTGAAAAAATGTTTTCACTTAGCGTGAAATAGATTTACTTTGATTGGGTTGAAGACTTGCAGTATACAAAGTAACAGACACATACATGTTATGGGACAGGTCTAAGTATTAAAATAGATATCTTTGTAACTTGCAGCAAACCATAATGGTAAAATCCACTCTTGTATAACATTATAAATTCTTGATTCACGGGTTGTGTTGGTATGAAGTAGGTCATGGGTTCGCGATGCAAGAGAGCGTCCGCAGCGAAGACAAATATTATGGTGGCCTAGTGGTCTTCTTTGATCATCGACAAGCCAAGTCCCAGCACGCTTGACAAACACCGTCGCTACTGCTAACCTAAAATTTTTTATTAATCTTCAGCTACATACACAATACATACTTAACTGTTGTGTATTAGGGTAATAAAACATTGTTTGATAAATAAATAATTCTTTGCCATAACTGACGACGGGCCTGTGGCGTGGTAGGTAAGATACTTGCTTTTCACGCCGTAGGTCTAAGTTCTTAAAGTAATAACCATTATGTCTATAATGTTTTTTATCTCAGTAAATAGTTGAGGGCGACCGATTTTTATATGAGGCGTTTTTTGACGGAGAAGTAGTGAAACGCATTTTTAGTCTGAGAATACGATGGGCATAACACATATTCAGTATACGCATTCTGTAATATTAAATACTAAAAATTAGAAGTCTTATGAATTATTAGGACGATTTTATACAAACATTACTGACAATCTAAACGTTTTATGTGAATATAGGACGTTTTTCTAAGGAACCTGTGACACGATTTGTCGGTTCGATATTAACATAGGACGTTATTACTGGGGTAATGAAATCAGTTAAGACGTTGTTCATATCATCCTCACAATTGGCTTTAAGGGAATGAGATGAGCAAAAATTTGTTAATAAAAGTGCCTTGAATGCCCCCTCAAAGCCAACTGTATTAGGAGATACATTTCTTATCCCCAGGCTTCTAATACTCCCAAAAAAGTTTTCGACCGGGTCCTGGTTAAAATTACGTCATAACATAATATCAAATTTATATTTGTTATGTAATTCCTTCCATATGACTTGAAATCCCTCTATAGTTCTTATTAGGTTTTTTCTAGATGGGACCACCTTTTCAATTAATTGAATTTTATTACCAACTATTTTTCTATCGATATATTTTTCAAAAATTTAATGGAATTTCTCCATAGCTCATGATGGTGTGAATCATGTCTTACACCGGTTCTATAAACTTTAGCCTTTTATAGTAGTAAAGGTACTACAGTTTAGACAATCAAATAATTTATCTAACCATAATATAAATGGAACCCCATACATGCACTCACTTCCAATTTTTACAGCATTAACAAGGTGTTTTGTCGCTATAATTACAAAAATCAAAATAGCATAGCCCAATTTCGGCTCGAGATTGTGTCACAACAATATGCTACTCAGAAGGATAACATGCTTTTTTTGAGTTAACAATGCAGCCATACAATGGAAACACGTGATGCCCGACTTTCATAGTCCACTTCCTTGTTTGTTTGTAGGTGTGTGTTGTTGATTTTGAATCAATATAATTTGCTAAGGCCTCGTCGTTACATACAATGCAAGCATTTGCAGAAGCCGGGTTTTCCCCAATGTGCTTTATAGCTCTGGCAACGTTTTTGTGCCCAGATGACCGTGTGGCCGTAGCTACCTCTGCAGCAGTCATTAATTCGATCTAGTACACTTCGCGATTGTACTAGATCTTCAACTCTACGTTTTTTTGTTTTAATAGACGAATGTTCCAAAATTTTTTTTATGTCTTCCGGGTCGACAAAGGTCTTCAGATGAGGTAGAAGGTTGCGGTTGAGCCAATCGTATGCAGAATTGTATATCTTCGCCTTCCAACCACAACTTGTTCTTATTAAGGAAACGCTCTTTTGACTTTCCTGATGACACTCATTTGGTAGCAATTTTCGTAGAAATGCTGGCCAATTTCATCTTAATTTCCCTTTGAACATTCTTCAGTAATGTCAGAGACATCCAACTTTGTTAAAATAAATTCAAATAGACGATCATTTCTTTCGTCAAGCCACTCTTCGAAAAACTCTAGAGTAAAGCCTTTCTGTAAAAAAAGAAGAAAAATGAAGTACTCATCTTAAAGAACCACGAAAACGTAAAACCTAGGTTTATCTTTGCTGTTTCAGATTTTGGAGTTTGGTGAGCACGTGGCAGTAGTATAGTTTCTTCTATGTTAACCTATCTTTGATGTGTTATCAATGTTATATCTTTGATTTGTATTTTACAATTATTATCCATTGTTATTAAGAAAACGCCATTGTTTCTCTGGTACTGTACGTCGTTTCTACTGGTTGTTTTTTTATTACTTCTTCTTGTTATCTTTTATCTGTTGTATTATGTTATCTTCGTATGTTGCTGTTGCATAGATGCAGTTATGCGGTTCTTGGTGTTGCAGGAGTTGTGCTATGCAGTCATTAGATTTTCGTAGGTCTTGCCATTGGAGGTGTTTTCAGATGACGTCGTATTCTGTTATGCTATTGCAGGGCTCGCGAGGGTATGCGAACTCCTTGTTTCCCAAGATTAGGGTAGGGTTTTTAGGATTTATGATTATATTATCATTGTTAGGGATGGAATATAGATGTAGGAGGTTATAGGGTTGTGATGCAACTAAGGGTATTTCCAGTATGAAGTTTAAAGTGTCGTTGGTACTATAGGCTTTGACTTTAATAGGTTTTTCCCACAGGTGTATGTTTTTTATCCTAGGGCTGAAGGCTAGGTTTGTGTCAATAGTATTCTGAATATAATAAGTTATTCTATTAAGTATACGGGGTCTATAATCCTAGAGTGCATCTTTTCTAGGTGTAAAAAGGTGATGGATGTTTCTAACGTTTTAAGGGTGCATTTCTGCTTGATGGTATCCTGATGCTAAATCAATAGTGGTAAAATATTGTGCTCGGCCTAATTTGTCGACAATATCGTGTATATTAGGTAACGGCCCGTTCACACATGGGAGTCCGTTTTACTGGTACGTTTTTAACGGATACGTCATAAATTTATGCTCTGTTCATACATTGGCTCCGAATAACGTTCAACGGATCCGTCACTAGATGCGATATGTGAAGAGAAAACTCGCAGTATACCGCCGCTATTCTACAAGGATGGACGCTGTCGTGTTGTATTGGTACTATCGTCGGAAAAGGAAGATTCGACGCAGCATCCACTTATGGCCCAATGATCTAGAGAGGGGGCTTACAGTTTACTTATGAGTCAGTTACGAGGTGATGAATCGAAAATTTTCGATTACTTTCGTATGTCATTGTTTTCTTTTAATGAACTTCTTAAACTATTGCAAAAGTATTTAAAAAAAGCAAGATACTCGTTGGAGGAAAAGTATCTGCTTAGAAAAACTAGCGATATTTTTAAGGTACGTACTTTTATTTATAAAACTGAGACAGATCTAACGTAGCATCACTGTATACAGATTGTAATGGCGATAGTGCACTATCAGTAGACTGTGGTCTGCTAGCATTACTGTATACAGGTTGTACTGGCGATAGTGCACTATCAGTAAGCTGTGGTCTGCTAAAATAGCCCTAGGATTGATAGTGACTAGCACCAGATGTTTGTGTATAGGCTGACCAGTCATAAGTTGACTGGCCTACTCTCCTATGTTTAATATTTTGTAATAGGTTTCAAATTCCAAAGTGGAATTCCAAAATTTGTTCATCATCAAGCAAAGCCAAGGACGGCAAAATACCTTTGAAGAAGGATAAATTGCGATTAATCTGCTCAATTTTCTTCGGTTTTATCTGATAGTCAATGTAGGACATCATTTTGGCATCAATTTCATTATAATTTCTTTTGGCTGGTGTTCTGCGTTTGGCTGGAGGGATTAGATTTTGTTTGTCCTTGTGATCGTCATTGTCAAATTGTGTCATTGTAGTCACACTGTCATCTTCGTTTGTAATTTCATTCGATGTCGTGGTGTCATCTTCGATGTGTTTTTTATTTTTGGCAGAGACGCTTTCGTGCGTTTCACCAGCAGCAACTACTTTTTTCAAAAGCAGCATCTGTTTATGGTATTTGTGGCCTTCGTTTTTGAGACAGCGGAACCAGACGTCTTGCAATTATTTTTATCTTTTAGTGTTCTCACGCCTACACCTAGAGTAATAGAGTAATAAGGTGATAACGACTGCTGTTGATGATAAAAGAAAGTAGATCGCGCTTGTACAAGCTACTTGTACATTATTAGCCAAGTACTTACACGTGCCTAACTGTGACGTAGTACCTATCATTTGACACGCGCATTAGTTATAATTATTGTGTAATCTACATATATCATAGCATTGCATATTTAGTACAATAAAGAGCATTCGTACAAATCGGTTGTCTCCTTCATATCATTTAGCAAGTGTTGTACTCTTATCATATCAATACCTAGTAATTTAGGAACTAACATCTCTCTCAGCATCCTATCATATCACGTGTACGTTGGGAAACACCCAACAGCGCTATAAATGACAAATGACACAACCTTTAGCTGTGAATGCTTTATTGATACTTATTTGTATAAAATAATTACAAAATGAAAAATGCTGACGCGCTCCTCGGCAAGAGCTAGCTATATAAAATAAATTATACCAGTACAGTTGACTGTACATGCTGCTGAGGGCACAAAAAGGAATAGAATAAATAATACAATGATAAAAACAAATGCAACTTAAAAATGTCATCTTAAAAATAAGTAAATAATATTTAACCCGCTATTTAGTCCTATTCGTTTAAAGGAATGTCGAATTTTATCGAATCCAAATTAAGGGTTGACTGGCTCTCGTCCCGGTCACGAAATAGGCTGCTGTCTGGGAACCGCCTGTACTTCTGCTAATTCCAATCCTGACTGCATTAGTGGCTGCAGCCTCCGTCTTCGTCTGATCCAGATGATGGTCAGTATGATGCCGGTCAGGATCGCTCCGCCCACCAGCGAGTATATGACGTTGTACTGATGCACGTCCTCGTGGACACTTAGTGTTTGTGTCGATTGCAGTTTTACGTCTTCTATGTGGGACTTTAACTGTTGCCACAAGGCGTGATGATCTTCTGGTGAAAATTGCTCAAGAGTGGAGATATTGGTGTTCGCTATCTTGTTCACAACAGACATCTGTGGAAGCTCCACTTCTTCAGCATGGTGGTCCGGTTGATGAAGTTCTTGTGAAGATCTGTCCCGCTTTCTTTAAACTTTAATAACTATAGGCTCCTCAACTTCTATATTGTTCAGAATATAAAGCCATCGTTTTTCATGGTCTTCTAAAGCCCAGTAATATCGAAATAATTCAGCACGGATGAGTAAATGTATCATAGCATTGCAGAACTAGGTAGTCCTACTACTAGGACTACTTAGTTCCTTATATTGCCGTGATTTCTTTGTATTATTTCTATGATATTCAATCCCATTATTATTATTTATTTATTTTGTTAACATTTAGACCACTCCTCTGTATTTTTTATCCTCTTTCTGCATTTAATATTACTTTCAGACGTTAGCAAAGCAGCAGAAGAACCAGCAAGATCTGTTACATCCCTTTGATTATCATTTGTACGGCTCTCCGTTGTTATAATAACATTAGCATTAGAATTATCATTATGAGAACAGGTATTTTCGGTACCATAGCTAGTACTAGGTAGTAACATATTTTTTGAGTTAATATTATTATATTCCACGTTGTCTAAATCTATTCATCTATTAAATGTTTATATTATTAATGAAACAAAAGTTTGAGTACGATAAGTATATTTTGATACGATTTAAAGTGCGTAGCATACGTTTGATATCTTTTTAATTAAAAAAATATTAGAAATTAAGAATGTCAAAAAATTTTTTTTTCTATAAAATTCTAATTTAACGTCAAAAAAATACGTTCCGAATCAGAAAACTCATCATCTTCAGTGCTTTCTAGAATACGCAATAGTTCTTCTGTACTAAATGACTCTTCACTCGCCATTTTTGCAACTATAATATAGGTACTAGATAAAAAAAAATCATCTTCCCCACACTTAAAAACGCGGCACGCGCTTACGAAGTCACGAGTCCGACATCTATACATGTCAATGGCGCAGAAGGGATTGCATATCGGTACTGTGCTAGGGATGCGCATGATTGGCGAAAAGGGAATTTCGACAATATTGAAAATATCGAAAATATGCTATTATACCAAAGAATTTTTCAGTTTCAAATATCAAATAATCAAAATCATTAGTGTAATAACTATGGTGCCGCAATCTACATAGTATGTCTAGACCTAATAATCCTATAAAGTCTGGATCAAAATTGAATAACAAAAATTTACGTGTAATATTCTCTTTGAATAGTGGTTTCGGTATAGTTATGTATGCTACTTCTTTATGTTTGGAAGTTCCGTGCGCGGTTTTTATGTAGTGAGTTTCGTTTTCTATTCTGCTGATAGGCATTTTCTTGTTTTGAATTTTTTTTTGGATTAATTAGTGATTGTGAAGCACCTGTATCTAATAGAAATCGACCGCCTAGCTCACTAATGTATATGTAAGGTAACCGATTACACAGGTCTACAATGATTTTGGTGCCGCTAAAAGTAAAACTGATTTCAAGTACATTCGGTACCCTGATAAAAACGTGATACTTACTTTTTTAATGCTACGTATAGTTTTCGAGATTTCATTTATTAACAAACAAAAGAACATTTAATTCAAAACAGTTAAATACATTTAATTACACATTTTATTTCACAGGTTAGAAGCTTCTCTTTTTAGATTTTCTCCGATGGATGTCTTCAGGACATTCCCGTGTAATACTCCAACAGTAATCTGCCATCATATGCTCATCCCAGCGACCTTGGTATCTATCTTCCATCACCTTTAAATCTTGATGAAAACGTTCTCCTTGTTCTTCGCTATATGCTCCAAGATTTTCAGGAAACTTGTCTAAATGATTGTCCAGATAGTGTACTTTTATGCTCATATTACATCCAAGATTTTTAAAGCTAATTAAGAGGTTTTGAACTAACTCTTTGTAATTTTCGGCCTTCTGATTTCCTAAGAAATTTTTTACAACAGCAACAAAAGATTTCCAAGCCGCTGCTTCTAAATTATTCATTGAATGTATGAAATCGTTGTCTTTCATTAAAAGTCTTATCTGTGGGCCATCAAAAATACCAGCTTTTAGTTTTTCATTACTTAAACCAGGAAACTTTCTTGAAAGGTATACAAAACACGGACTAGTTTTATCTAATGCCTTAACATATTGCTTCATAAGTCCCAATTTGATGTGCAATGGAGGCAAAATAATGAACGTAGCTTCACAATTTTGACAGCTTCACGCGACATCTTGTGGGCTAATTAACCAAAATATAACCTAGAATTAGCGGCACCAAACAAAAAAATTTTTTTTGTAGACCTGTGTTATAGTTGTTAAAGTTATTCATAAATACTAAATTTTGACTTGATTTATTAGGTCTGTGAGAAAATTTTCGTTCTGAGCTTCCTCAGAGGCAATTTCCTCAATTTCTTGTTCATTGTCGGACTGGTCGGTCGTCCTCGTCTTCACGAATTTCGCTTTGGTAGTATACTTTCTTTTTTTGGAGACCCGTTGTTTCCATTGTTTGCTTTTTGAAAACTGGTCTTTTTATTGAAAGGTACGAATTTGCTTTAGTTTGTAGGCATGGGTTGATTCGACGGACTTGCTCTTATTTGTAAGTTGTGCCTATTATTTATTTTGTATTCTTCTGGTTTTGCAATAGTAATTGCTTGTTCGATATTTTCTCCATGTTTTTGTATAATAAGAATTGATCTTATTGGATTTTATTTTTCTAAAAATGTCTCGCGAGCCATTTGTTCGTAAAATACGCGCCTTCTTGGTTCAGCGGCAAGTAACGTGCTCATCAAATATTTATTTTTTTCACCGAATACATCTATCTAGCTATTATCCCGGTTTGTATTAATTAGATCCTGAACTTGCTGTATATCGGGACGGAATTCACCGAATTTTCCTTAATATCACCCCATGTCCTAGAGCCAGGGCATTCAGAGAGAGCTTCGAAAGCCTTTCCTGAGTTTATTTTTCATTAAACATTCTACTATAGTATCATTTCTATTTTCAATTAGCTGAAAAGGTAATTCCACGCTTTCTATAAAGCTGCCTAAGGTTCTCTTATTACCATCATAATTGGGTAATAATGCTAATAAGTGCCGCACTCTATAGAGTTGGCCTTGATAATGGACTTGTCCTCGTGCAGATCTTTGTCACCGGCCATTTTGAGGTAGTAAAGTCATCAACAACGACTCTAACCGTCTCAAATAATATCAAATGATATTAAATTAGGTCCTACACTGAAAATACACAAAATTGCATAAATCAGGTAAGGATGGTATAAGGGGAAATCTCGGGAGAGACAGAGTATATGCTTACCCCACGAGCATTGCCGATTAACAGGCTTGAGTCTGCTCCTCTTCTGTTAGACCGCTGCTGCTGGTTGCTGTTGGCTGCTGCTTGCTGCTGGATGCTGCTTGCTTGACCGCTGCTGCCCACCGTAGGTTTTTGCTTGCGCCGCGGCGCGGACACGGATAGTCTCTGTGTACTATTATTAGAGCCGACGAAACGCGAGATACCGACTGCGCCAGTTAGGTTGTGGGCTACGGCAACAAGGTTTTTAACCTTTTGAACGCCAGAGCGTAAACACATCGGCGCCCCTTCTACGCCAAGCCACAAATTCAGTACAAAAACCTACAAAAAAAAATAGTGATTCCAACATCTTAACGAAAAGTTATCGATAACCAATGAATCCGTGCTTTTCGTTCTATATTTTTTAAATAAATATTATTCGTTGCATTGGTCTTTTATTTAACTTGACCCTATTTGGTATCATACTATCATTAAACAGCAGTTACTAAGTTCTAAGCAACCTAAAAGCAAACATTAGAACTACAAACGAATAAATCAATAATAAGGTACATCACTAATCTGGTTCGTGACGTCATCCGCCGACGTGAAGACACGTCTCTGGCGTGGCTGGCACGACTTTTGACAACTTTCTCGCATGCGAGTAGGGATGTGATATTGTGGTACATAAAAAATAATAATATTTTATTATTTAAAACAATTTAATCATTTTACATATAATTATTAGTCGGATTCTTCGAAACTTGGCAAACTTATGTCATCCAAGTCCTTTTGCTGTCTTACTTTTCTTATTACGTTCAGTATATTGACATATGTGACTGACCGTTTTTCTTCTGGCACTCGATCCAATTCAAAAGCGACCAGTCTTGCGAACGCCGCATTTCGTGGGTCGCTAGGTCCTGGTTGGGCAAAATCCAACGGAGGTAAATTAGAAACGTCACACCTTAATTCATTTGCGTCCCATACGCTCCGTTGATAAGTGTTTGCACTCGTTATATCTTCTGCAGAAACTTGTATTTTTATAGTTTTCTTTGTCGTTTCTTCATTTGAAGATGCCTTCCTTTTGCGACTTAGGTCACTTATTATGCTTGGTGAGGAAGGTCCAGCTATATCCTTAGGAGAAGACATAATTATCACTTTTATAAACTTAACAAACTTTTTAACTTGTCGTAACTTGTAATTACGGCAACTACCTACTTTATGATTACTCTATGATCAAAACTTTTCTAGTATTCTATCTTTTTTAGTGTTGCCAACCAAAATGAAAAAAATATAATGAACGAATGAAATCACTACATAATATAATTTATGGAAAGGATCTGCTGCAGATGTAAGCTAGTATGCAATAAGTTTCATTCAATTAAGATTTTCCTGAATCTGAAATTAAACTAGTTAGTAAACGAAAAAAAAAATACAAGTAAATAATCAGTCTTTTAATTGTGTTATTCTCGGAATTACTAATAATATTATTTAATAAATTAAAGCATCAGTAGTGAGTGCTAATCTCTATGGATACTGTTTTGTGCCAGCACGACCTCAGCGTCGAAACTAGTCACAGGTAATCAAAACACTTAAGGTGATAACGTCAGGGTAGCCCGCGAAATTCAAATTTTCTTTGTTTTTTTGTAATTTGCCGGTCAGTGTTAGGATATATATTAACCAAAATATGATTCGCGATCGTAACACGTATGCCTTTATATGATTATAACATTAGAATCTTCAAAACAACCTTCTTAACCCAATGATGGTCCGATTCATAATATTTTCATGAATCGGACTATCATTGGGCTTAAGAACTAGGAGGGTTGTATTTATGATTTTAATTCTTTAAATGCGTACGTGTTACGCTCGCGAATCATATTTTGGTTAATAAATAGACGGACATTGTCCGGCAAATTACAAAAAACGTAGAAAATTTTAATTTCGCGGGCTACAACTGAGTCTTCACCTTAATATTATACTGTAATATTGTAAATTATACAGGGTGTAACACCAACGCGAAAACGCTGTAAAATGGGGGGAATCGGGACACTTTTTAAGTTCCACATTGATTTTTATCGTTTTTTTTTGTAGTTATAGTAATAAAATTGAGATCATAATGGTTCCGGTAGTTTAAATTTTCATTTATAATGCATTAAGATATAGTTTATTGAAGAATAATCATAAAAAAGTTACAAAAACTCACCTGTCCCTATTCACCCTGGCGTTGGGGTGAATCGGGTCTCTTAAGGGGTTAATAGAGTTTTTCGCTAGGGCTGACACTTTCATACTATAGGTTTTAGGTTACGTACTTATTATACCTACCATTTTTTAAAGTGTTAGTCTCCTAATATATTATCATAAATAAAGTTAGAAATGTAGTGAAAAATAAAAATCCATGAATGAAATCAACGTTTGTATTATATTAATTTTCTTTAAATTAAACAAAACAGAAAATAAATCTTACTTCCAAATAAACATAAAATAAAGTCCTCTCAAATCAAGCAAACTTAGAAAATATTAAAAATAGACAGTAATATTTTTTAATTAATACGTAGATATTTATTTAATAATTAATTATTAAATAAACAGTAGATATTTGTTTAATAATTAATTATTGAATAAATACATAAGTACTTTTTCAATAATCAACACAATTAATACGATAAACAATTACAAGTCATAGCTCAAACTCACTAATTCTCTAAAATCTTTAAGATTTCATCACTGTCATTATAGTAATTCTTTTTCTTAGTTATATTTATTTTTTGGTTTATGGCTACTGGTTTCAAAGTTTGCTTTGTTGGATTTTTCGGAAAGAGTTTTGTTAATTGTTCTGAAGGTATTTTTGTATTACTATTAATAACAATGTTCGGTTCATTTGTAGTGCTAGTACTGGCGTGTTCATTTTCAATTTCTATCAGATTTGTTTCTTCTGTAGGTTCGCTCCATGGTATTACTATTTCTTCATACAATTGTAAATCTTCTGTAAGCACAACGGGTATTTTTTCAACTTCTATGTCACGCCAATCATTACGCTGTTCTTGATCATTATCAGATGCGGGCAAATTGTTCGTTTCAGTTATGATTGCTTCGAATGTCCTTGAACAATGTGCTATTGGCGATGGCGATTTATTTTCTTTTTCATCACATACTTTTTTGGTTTTTTTTCCTACGCCTTTACCTTTAGCACTTTTTGTGTTATTTATTTTTTGGATTCGTTTCTTTTTTATTTCAGGTTCAGTATCTGTATCAGCGTAACTTTCTACGTCCTCGTGTGAAACACTTCGACCTGAAATTCGAATATGTAAAAAATATTGTTGAAAGGACATAAAATGTAGGTCAGTGTGTGTGTGTGAATGAAATTTGAGACTTGTGAGTTAAGTACCTACTATCTGAAAGTATGAATGCATTTGAGATATTACCTGTATGTATATTAGGCACCTACTGTGTGTAAGGTCGAATGCATGTGAGCGATTGCGTGTATGTGTATAATGGCGATTTTTCAAGAATTAATTATTACCTGAAATAACATCGATTTTTTTTTTATTCTTTGGTTCTTTAATATTTATACTTCCGTATCGCATTTCTTTTAATAAATTTAAAACTGACTTGTCTATAGCTTCTTTAACCTCTTCATCATTCTGCGTCTCTTCCGGTAATCTTGCCAACACTTCATTAGGATTTAATGGACTGATACCTAATAAAAGAACATTAATATGATTATTATTTATTTCAGGATACTTTAATTTATTAAAGAAAACAGAGTAAAACGAATTATCTGTATTCACTATAATGCTTACCAGTTTTACGAAATCCTGCCCGAATATTATTTTCCGAATTTATATTAATTTGATCCATGAGCAACTTTAACATTCTTGGGAAGCAACCTTTTGGTACACATGATAGTGAACGGCCGTCCGTTTTCTTCCATTTTTGAAGAATTTGACGCCAGGCTATTTTCATTGGGCGGAAAAACGCCACATCCAGCGGCTGCGTAAGATGTGTTGAATTTGCCGGTAAAAAGACGAAATGAATGTCAAAATTCTTACAGATATCTATTAGTTCTATCGATAAGTGAGACGATAGGTTATCGCCTATCAAGACTTTTTTCCCTTGCTTATTTTTAAAAAATGGAATGACCACTTCTTTGACCCAGTCTTTAAACACTTCTGCATCAAACCACCCTGAAGACGTTCGGTTATACCTTGCGTTTACGGGACCATTTTTCACCCACGTATCATATAGGTTTGTGGATTTATAAACCACATACGGTGGTAATAGCTCTCCTTCTGCAGTTCCTGCCATCATCAGTGATATTGAAGCTTTAGAATGATTTAAAACACGTTCTGGATATTTACATCCTCGCCTCGTTATTACTTTGTGACGGCCTGGGTCGTCCGACAAATTTGTCTCATCATAATTAATAATATTGCCCAGTGGCACATTTTCAAGTGACTTTTCTAATTCTGTAAAATATTTATTGATAATGGTTGGTGATGTGGCTGCTCTAGCGCGTTTAATGTTTTGACATAGCCTCTCTGAAATTGTACTTTTATGTCGTTCCAAGAAATTGAAGACAAAATCTCTCCCCGGCAAATTATTATTAAATCTTTTGTGCGTAATCCCTAACATATCTAAATAACTTTTTACTAAAAGTCTTAAATCTGTTACATCTAAAGGATATCCCCATTCAGCACAAATGTTCAGATTCAGCACAATGTAATCTTCTGTTTCTTTAGTAAGTGCCATTTGGCCTCCTGGTGACCTCATTTGTCTATTGCTATGCCTCTGTAAAACTGATCTGCTAATACTATATTTTTCTGCTACCGATCTGATTGTTGCATGACGATTTAAAGTTAGCTCATCGAGCGCCTGTTTCATTACAGTCTCGTCATATTTTTTATATTGTTTTCCACCAGGTCTTGGCTTATATACTCGTGGCATTATGTATTAGAGTATAACTAAAACAACAACAAACAAATAATATGAGGTAAAAAAATCAATAACATTTATATATGTATACTTATATGTATAAATAAATTCACGCGTGTTTCCCATGGGGATAGGCAGAAACTACAGAGCGCTACCTGCTAATATCAAACAATTTAAATTCAATATCGCCTAAATTACGTATGTATTAATTTAATCAATAATATGAAATTAATTAAAATAAATGTGAAGGTAGGTAAAGATACTCAGTCAGTAAGTATGTATTAGGTACTATAAGGGTCACACTCGAAGAGATAAATATGAACACTTTTCTCACTACTGAAACTATTTATTGTACCTTGACGAGTAAATATCGAGATATTAGGACACAAAACGTTGCCGTTCGCGGCGGCGGTTACCGGACGACTGACAGACAATTTTTTTATATTACTACCCTAATATCTAAACACAAATTATTAACAAAACCATAGACCTAATAATAACTTGCGTCGCTTACATAGCCCCACCCTAGTGCTGCTGAAGCAGCACTCACATAACTACAGGAATTCTAGCGACGCGAGCAACAGATCTCTTAAGACTACCTAACTGCGTTCGAACTTGTACCACTCGCACCCTGCCGTCTTTACCAGTAAAAACCTCCTCTATAATGCCCCGCGGCCACACGTTACGAGGCGCATCAGGGTCGGCGATAAACACTAAATCACCAACTTGAAGAGGCTCCTGCGCATCTTGGGTCCACTTTTGACGTGGTATCAATTCTGGCAAAACTTCGGTTACCCATCTCTTCCAGAACATATCCGTCAACCTCTGGGCTATTCGCCATTGTCGACGTCGGAATAGGTCAGAGTCGTCAAAGCTACCCATCTGTGGTGAAATGGATGACGAGCCAAGCAAAAAATGATTAGGTGTCAAAGCCTCCTTGCTATTGACATCGACTGACACGTGACTGAGTGGTCGTCCATTCACAATAGCTTCTACTTCAGCTAAAAGCGTGATAAGTACCTCCTCCCTAGGGGCTCTCTCATTGAGAACAACTTTCAAGGCTGTTTTGACGCTCCTAATTAACCGCTCCCACGCCCCACCCCAGTGAGGACTGGCCGGTGGTATAAAAGTCCAGCGAGTGCCGTGAATGCTGACAGCAGTCTGCAGAGATACATCGTCAAGCTCTGCGACGGACCTTTTAAGCTCCGCGTTTGCACCTCTTAGGTTCGTCCCATTATCGGAGTACAAATGTGCAGGCCATCCCCGCCGTGAGGCCATTCTACGAAGAGCCATTATGAGCGAATCGGTACTGAGCGATGACACTAACTCCAAATGGATCGCCCGAACAGTCAGACAGGTAAAAAGGACCCCGTACCGTTTCTCTCTTCGTCTCCCTATTGTGACCTCTATTGGACCAAACAAATCGACTCCACAATGAGTAAAGGGCCGTTGACGATGGGCTACTCTAGCAGCAGGTAAGTCACCCATCCTCGGCATCTGAGGTTTAACCTTTTTTAATCTACAAAGCATGCACTTTGTTGTTATTTCTTTAACAGTAGGTCTCATTCGAATTAACCAATATTTCTGTTTCAGGTTATTAACGACCATTTCCTGGTTGCCGTGACCTGCCTTCACGTGGTAATGTCTTGCAATCAGCTTCGCTACTTGGCTTCTTCCGTCTAAAATTGTAGGATGTTTCAGATCGAATGGCACATTTTCAGCTACGTCTATGCGTCCACCCACACGGAGTACATCCTGGTTATCCAGAAAAGGCGTTAAGGTAAGTAACTTACTACTTTTATCTAATGCTCTGCCCTCTTTTATTGCAGATATTTCCGAGTAAAATGATTTCTTTTGAGCATATTGAAGAAGCAGAATTTCAGCGCGTTCCATAGCAGTGCAGTCATCTATGTGCTCTTTTTTACATTTTTTTATAAATTTCAGCACCATCGACGTACTTCTCAGCAGGCGTATCCAAGAAGAGAACCTCATTGGATCTGGTATATGCTCAGGTAAGTATTCTTCATGTACAATATTTGTTACACACTCCAAGTCACGTTCTTCGAAACTAGGTATAACTGAACTGGTAGGCCACGAACTTTCAGACTCGTACAGAAATGATGGTCCATTAAGCCATTCGCCCTCCAGTCGAAGACTGTCGAAATTCTCCCGAGTGGCAATATCTGCGACATTCATAGAAGTGGGTACGTATCTCCATTCTTTAATCAATGTTAATTCGTCAATTTCTCCTAAGCGGTGAGCTACATAAGGCTTGTAACACCGAGTGTTATTGCGTATCCATTGCAATACCGTCGTGGAATCGCACCAAAAGTATCGATCAGCTGTTTTTATTCGATGCGTGGACTGTATATTGTTAGCTAACCTAGCAGCAAGTAGTGCTGCCTGCAATTCCAGTCTGGGTATTGTTACAGGCTTTACCGGAGTAACTCGACATTTACTAGCAACGAAACAAACCCTTATTTGATTATTATTGTCTAACCAACGATAATATCCTACCGCGCATAAACCTGTTATCGAAGAGTCACAAAAAATATGTAATTGTAAACAATTATAACCTGTTTTGCTAATGAGATAGCCCGACGGTGTCGTAGCTACGTTATTAAATGAATCGGTTGTCAGCTGTAGTGACTGTGAGTCACCCGTTTTACTAACTCCCGCTGCACCGTGACGTAATACCGATGCATTTGTACGTAAATAACACCGTGGTATTCGAATGCTACTTATTAATTTTAATAATTTCAACCACTTAAACCATTTTATACATATATCCTCCGTTATATTTTCATCCCAACCAACTCCTGACTTCCAAGTTTCCTGAAGTAATATTTTACCATTAATAGTAAATGGTGAAAGGAACCCGTAAACGTCGAACAATGACATAATGACCTTTAGCAATTCGCGTTTCGTGGGACATTTTGTACCATTTATTATTTCTTCAGGTATACGTTTAAAAGAAGTGACGAACCCTAGGGTGTCGTCATCGGGATACCAAATAATACCTAAAGCGCGCTCACCTTCATGACGCGTACCGATCATCAAAGACGCAGCGGTAGTGGAAAGCGACTGCTCAGGTAAGCTATTTAATACTATCGCGCTATTACTTAACCAGTTACGGATCTCAAACCCTCCATGTTTATGAATGTTAATAATATCGCGAGCGCGTTCTATACAAGTTTCTACGTTTGGTAGACTATCTATATAGTCATCCATATAGTGCTGATTGCGAATAGCTTGAACAGCTGCAGGTTTTGACAACTCATATCTCTCAGCGTTCTTATTTTTAACAAACTGTGCAATAAAAGGAGCGCAGTTAGCACCAAATATTAATGAGGTCATCCTATACGTCCTAACAGGTTCGCTAGGGTTGTCACGCCACAAAAATCTAAAAGCGTCTTGATCCGCACTAATTATCTTAACTCGCAAAAACATATCCTTGATATCGCCTACTATCGCGATTTCATGTTCGCGAAAACGTAACATGACACCTAATAATGACATTAATAAGTCAGGTCCCGTTAACAAATAATCATTGAGTGATACACCACAGGTTTTAGCAGCCGCATCAAAAACCAAACGTAATTTATTTTTATTTGGGTTGTCCACCCCAAAATGCGGTAAGAACCATGTTTTATTTGTTTTAGTTGTATCTGAAATTTCCTCAGCAAAATTATTATCTAACAAGTGTTTAATACGTTCACGATACCTTTGTGCATATTGTTCGTTACAGGCCATTTTCTTCTCCATATTATACAGCCTAGACAAGGCCGTACGTTCAGTATCAGGCATCTTACAGCTAGCATCCTTCCAAGGTAAACCAACGTGCCATCGACCATCGATTAATTTTGCCGTTTGTTCCAGGTGTTCCAGAGCGCGCAGATCATCGGGATTCTGGCGTGGTTTCCCGGATATACCCATAGAATCGATAGAAAATGACTTTCTTACCATTTCGTGCAGGTCTTCTAGTGAAGTGTCTGCCAACCCTGATTGAATCTCGGTAACATGCAGCGTGGAATAACACGCGCGCGGTGTGAGCGATGCAGGTGCTCCGGTGGCATGGGGCTCGACGAGGCGCTCGTAGAGTTGGTTGCTGTATGGGGAATGAACTGGTTCTGATTCTCCAGATCCTCGGAAACTCGTCGGCGTGATCGCCTTGACGGGTATATCAGATACACCGAAATAAGCGCCATCGTTAGCAAAATTAAAGGCAGTATTAGCAGGAGGTACGGTCGGCGCCGGAGGTGGAATAGAAGGTCCCGCAGGTGTTGGCGCTGGAGTAAGGACTGGACCCCTCGGGGCTTCGCTTCCGCCTGAACTTCCCGGTTGTTGATCGGCACTACTAGCGATCTCATCCTGTATGGATCGTCTAACTCGAGTATGGCCGGGGACTGGGCGTAATGTGTTTGTAGTAGCGTCATATCCGTATCTTCCATCATACACTCTTCGAACAGCATTCCTTCCAAGAGCGACGACGGAAGCATGGGTATGATCTGTGATAAGCTCTCCGGTACCCCCGTTGTTATTTTGTCTTGCCGCAGCGTCGTTGGCACGCTTCAAATAGGCTACCGGGTATTGTCGTCCGATAGTGTTCCAAGTAGTGTAGGCCTGAGTTTTACACCCAGTCAGTGAGAGAACGTCAACGTTCTTTGGAGCCGTGTCGATGGGAGCGTCGCCGCAACCAACCTGAAGCAAGGGTGATCTAAGCCAGAACCTCAGATTCGTTGTAGCCACGCTTTCTGACTTCTTTTGCGTCTCCGGCGCCGGGGATACCTCGGTGTCCGTGCCGCTTGGCTGACGCAGCATGTCTTAATCGTGTAGGACTGTTGCACGAGATAGAAGATCTCTTACTTCACTATAGTATATCAACAGTCCCTGTTTGAAACGAGAATTTAAATCTACTTGCGAATGTACTTCCGCGTTTTTCCGGGCTTACACCGGAACCACCTCCTCTACGCGGAGGCTAGCAATGTAGGATCCAATTTCCTATCATTACGTTGCGTCGCTTACAGGTACGTACCAACACTTTTATTAAGTTACGTTTTAAGTAATTTAGAGATTGCGACAACCCTAGAAACAAAAACCCAAATCACCCATAGCCGTCCCAATTAACCCTAATCGGGTACCTATTAAACCCATTCCTGACCCGATTCCCCTCACCTACGACCCTATACACCCCATAGTTCGACCCTTATCCCCCCAATTAATGTTCAAGTCTACTTTAGTAAGAATTTGTTAAACTAAAGGAAAAACAATAAGATTATATCACTTACAGTATAGCTTAATCCGTTCCCAAACAACTGTAAATAATGGTGAAAACTTCACTTCTAAACAAATCTAGTAAACACCAGAGAAAATTAAAATGTTTCACAGAGCAAATTTCACACAACTTTGACCCAATGTTTTGAAGTACGTTTTTTTTAAAAAATACTTATGACAGGATGACTGTGTGTTGCCAGATTTTAGAAAAAATATTGCAAGCTTCAAATTTAAATCCTACCACAAAGTGTAACACGTAACACAAATGTGTGAATAAGGTTGCAAATAAAACTTGAGATTTGTCCCAATTGACCCCTTAGACCCTATTCCCCCCATTTTACGGTACCACATACTCAGTCCATAATAATTCTGAACCCCACATAATAAATTTAAAAAAAAAACAGCTTTTCCCTACAAAACTGCAAAACAACATTTATGGTCAAAATTTATGGGACAGCTGTTTTTTTTTAAATTGCTGACGACAATTTTCTGTTGTTCGGGTTGATGGACTGAGTATGTGGTAAGCGTTTTCGCATCGGTGTCCCTTACATCCTATATGACGACAGTTTTTATAATTGAGTAGATAAGTATACAAACATCATTAGTCTTAAAATATCACAATAAAGTCAACAACTCTTCAAAATTATAATACTTAAAACGGTTTTAATAATAATTATAATATGCACCTACGTAATTGTTAATTAGTCTTAAAATATCACAGCAAAATCAAAAACTCTTCAAAATTATAATAATTAAAACAAAGGTTTTTATAATATAATATTTACTTACGTAATTGGTCTTTAAATATCACAGCAAATCAACAAAACGTTGGTAAATATAAAATGTAACATTGATATAAACATACAATTTTGTAATATACCTACAAACTTAAAATAAAAATATAAAAAGTATTGAAAAAATTGTCATTTATAAATAAAAAAATCATATGAAAAAAAATCAACACCATTATTTAAATTAACAGTGATATTTTACAAATGTACTTTTTACTACAAAAAGTACATTGGTCAATTATCACTCGAGTGATATTTTTCAAAACATGGCGCAGCACACAAATAGACCTTGCATATTTTACAAGCGTACTTTGTTTCTTTTCTTTTTTTTATAACTGCGCATTGTCTACAACGTCGGTATTTGCCCATAAGGGTTGGCATGTGATCATTGTTATTTTTCGACAGTATACGAAGTGGGTTATGACTACTGCTTATGGACTGAGGTAGTGTATTGTGACTATGAAAATTTTCTATAATTTGGCGAATAAGAGACAGATGAAATTTTGCAAAATGTAAATTTGGCATGTTATTTATATCCTTATAACAGAAAAAAGAATTTAATACGTGCATATCAATTATGTGGAGAAACAACTTTTTATACCATTTTATGGTTTTCCTTATGCACTGTATTGAAGACAGTAACATGTCAGCCGTATCAACGCTTCCCATATTTTTGGAATAGTCCAAAACTGCTTGTGGCTTCATAACTGGTAGCCCCGTCGCTCTATCCTCTTTCAACGATGGCGCCATGATATCACTATGAATTGTTGACAAAATAAATATATCTTTTTTGTCTCGCCATTTTAGAGCTGTCATTGGAGGACAATATTTAGCTTGGATTTCACCACGCTTAATAGTATTATTAAAGCGTGGCATACCGACTCTGTTTTTTTTTACAGTACCACACGCGTATATATTATTCCTGTGCAGGTAATCCAACAATACCGGGCTAGTGTACCAGTTGTCAACATATAAATGACGGTTTGAACCGAAAAAATCCCTAATTAAAGTTGAAACAACAGCGCCTCCGACACCTAAATTACAAGGATCTATTATTTCAGTAGCTGCGCCACAGTAAACAATAAAATCTATGATAATGCCGGTTTGTACATCACACATTACAAATAACTTTATTCCAAAACGATTCCTTTTCTTTGGCAAATATTGCCTTATTGATAATCGCCCCTTGAAGGGAACGATGCTCTCGTCTATGCACAGATTTTTATAGGGTGTCATAAGCTTTTTATACTTTTCCCTAGCGTGATTAATGCAAGTGTCGACTTTTGATAATACGTTAGTCTCTTCACTATGCCGAGAAAAATGTAGCATGCTTAGAATTGTGCAAAAGCGATTTCTAGGCATTAGTTTGGAAAAAATCGGCGATGATAACAACACATCCGTACTCCAGTGCTCTTCTAAAGTCAAATGTCGATTTCGAGTCATTAACATTAATAAAGCAAAAAATATGTACAATTCTGGAATGGATACATCGTGCCACCGTTGTAGGCGAGAATGCATACGAAGGTCTACGTTTAGTACAAAGCGTGAGTGAAATAAATTTGTCATATCTACAATGAACGACATAAAGTCTAAATCTAAAATTTTTTGAAATATATCGAATTCAGTAATATTTTCTGTTACTTCTAAATGGAGACCTGACGTAAACTCATCAAAGCTAGTTAATGCAGGCACGTGTGGTACTGAAGTCCACTGGTAGGACGGCTCCGTTTGTCTTCGACGGGGGTCACGGCGGGATGTTGATGCTGATGCAGATGTCGAGGCCCAATTGTTGTCAGGTGTTTCTTGAGTAGTGTGAGATGTTGAGGGCAAAACAGGTGAGTCATTGACTTGTTCTTGACGATCTGTGATAGACTGTAAACAAAAGCGAAGTGCTTATTACTATTTACGACGACAGAGGCACATAATATAATATTTTGGCTAAATTTATTTACAAATAGGTACTTATACTTGTTATAGTTATCGCTCATTACAAGCTCTCTAGTCCAACTCAATAAATAACTATTATAACATGATTAAAATAAAAATAATAAAACGTGTCAGCTGCCTCCCCACGGCTTAGGTAGCGGTTTCTGTGTTACAATAAACATATACCTACTAAAATGTACATACCTACCATATCAGATGTGTTTGAAACAAGCAATAGTTAAACTTAGTTTTTGTAATTTTTTTGAGTTGACAGTATTCATTGTTCTAAATGAAAAAAAAAATACATGCATATTCCCCTTTTTACTGTGCCTTAGGTGCCGGTTTCATAATTATTAGTGTACCTACCTATAATACTTACTTTGTATAAGTATACCTACTTTTTTTAGCTAAATTCGAAATGGAATTAAAAGAGAAAATATACAAAATAAATGTAAGTAGGTATAATAATTTGTATCGTTAAAAGTAATAGACGGAACCATTTACCTTTTTAATATTTTATATTCGCTTTTGTTTTCCTAACGCATCATTTAATATTAAACAAAAACTACGTACCTATCTATATATGAAAAGTTTGATCATAAATAAAACTTACCTCTAAATCGTCCTCGTATAGAGATATTGCTTCGGAAAATTCGTCATCCTCTTCTACATTTCCTAACACACGAAGGAGTTCTTCAGTAGTCATTTGACTGTCAGCCATTTTTAATATAGCCTCGCACAATAATAATGCTTCAAATTTTAATATTACCACCGATCATAATAATAAATGTAGTAAAGCACTAGCAGACTCCCGTAGCGCTAATGACGTCACCGCTTGACGTCCATTCCCGTCTGTGGCGTACAGGTAGGTCTATGAGCTCTTACATAGGGATGCGCGAGAGTGGACAGTAAACTATCGATTTAAGGATATCAATTATAAGTTCTTTTCCACATTTTTTTAAATATTATACATTAGGAATATTCAGATACGAATATTTGTCAGTAAAAAGTAATTGTCAAAGTAATAGTAAGCTACTTTCAATAAAATATTTCATAAATTTGGAATATAAGTTACCTTACCTACCCATCACTAGCTGACGTGTCTTGACGTCTGTGGCGTGGGGAAATACACAATTTTACGGATTTCGATTAGCAATATTTGACGATTGTTTTTTCTTGTGAATTCAAATAATGAATATATCTTTGTGTCAATTTACAATATTTCACTAAAGTAGTTTGAAATAATAGGAAAAAGAAACACAGAAAACTTAATTTAGTATATTTATTTTGTATTTAAAAAATGTCGTTTTCTTGACGTCTATAGACGTCGGTGGCGTGTTTGGCACGATTTCGTTAGACATCTATAAACGTCCGTGGCGTTCAAAAGGTTAAAAAGAAATGAGAGGTGTTTCCTGCTTGAGAAGCTGAATTAGACTGACTGTTTATTTCATGATAACTTGTACATATAGTGTGTGCGAACAAAGGATTACGTTTAATTTGTTATTACAATGCTTTTACTACTTATACTTCATGTTATTGGCTTGGTTATTGAGAAAGATGCCTCTAATGGGTTACGGGAACGTAATCTTATGTCCTATTAACAACAAGTTACTGTGTGGTAACTGTGTTACTAAGATATAACTCCCGCAGAATCTTTGTTATCTTCTTTGTTTAAATACAGTAACGAGAAAATTATTTCTTTCGTGACGAAATTCTAATGTTTTGAGTATGTTTATAAAAGTAAATAAATTCAATTTTCTAAATACATATTAAGTTAACTATATCGATATTATTATAGTTAAACCCAGGCTATTATAAACGAATAAAACTAGTGATTTTGATTTATTGTGCGTTTATTTATCAAAATTTGTACTGCAGTCACTGTTATGGAATATTAATTAGCACTTATCTAATACACATCAGTCTACTATTATAATCACAGCTTTCATTCTTGGAAGTGTTTAGATACTTCTTGCTAATCACAATTAGATAGAACCACTAAATAGATATTCTACTAATTTTTTATGACTACTAATCACAGCTTTAATTTCTAAAATCACAAATAACTACTTACTTGCTAATCACAATTAGATAGTACCACTAAATAGATATTCTACTAATTTTTAGTGACTCTACTAATCACAGCTTTTATTTCTAAAATCACAAATAACTACCTTCTTGCTAATCACAATTATGATCCCACGAGATAGCCATTCGACTTACTTTTAATGTATCTACTCTACTAATTACAGCTTTCATTCATGAAATCACGAATACTTAACTTTTTGTACCTTATATCTTAAGTTTTTTTTGTAGCGTATTAGGTAGTTTTAATTTTCGAACTATGGTAAAAGTTCAGATTCCTCGGAATTTTGAGTATTTACGGACATAGGAGATATTTGATCTTCCATTGCCAATGTGGAGTTTTCCACAAGTGATTGCTGATTATTGGAAAAGTTTCTTTCAATATATTCTTCAGCTGGTAGATTAAAACTGGATGAGGAGGGCTGATTACTTGGACACCTATTTTCCGTACATTCTCTGTGAGGTTTAGTGTAATAACCACCATATTGATTTGAATAAGTGCCGTATTCATAATAATCGGCGCCTTGTACTTGTTGGAAATTGCCTTCCTCATTTTGTGCTTCCAAGATACATTTTATTATATTTATCTTTATCCTTGGCTTTAATCTTTGAGGCACCCTTTTAAAATCGTCTACCAATGACAACATAAATTGTCGATCAAAATCTTCTTCATCAGTCTTTCGTTGCAACGTAGATTTTAAAACGTTCACAAGTTCACTACCAATTTTATCTGTTGGGTCACTGTTTTTGGTTTTCTTTGGTTTCGGTGGAATTATGTTACTACCATGTTGCTCTTTAACTGGGTCATTGTTTTCTTGATTTGCCATACTGTTGTGCGTTTTATTCATTGATACTACTGGTAAGAGAAACAAGAGTTGATTTTAATATTTGTATTTTTTATGCGTAGCAGCTGATCCGCTTTTGGTAGTAGCTAGTTCCCGCCATTGTTTAACAAAACCATCACGAAGCGTTCTCTACCTTTTTTGAAGTAATTTTCCTAAAACAAAATTAAAAAAAACTTATATTTCAGATACTTAGCAAGCGGTTGCTCGTTTACTGAGCTTCATTTCAGCCACAGAATAGGATTATCAACCATCAGAACAATCGTGAAAGAAGTTTGCACAGCCATTTGGGACTTCATGAGAGCAGAATGTTTTCCTGAGCTCACGACTGAAACGTGGTTAAGCATAGCAGAAGGTTTCCAACAACGGTCAAATTTTCCTCATGTGATTGGAGCTATTGATGGAAAACATGTCAGAGTTTACAAACCATCCTTAACAGGATCATTGTATTACAATTACAAACATTTTTTTTTTTCAATATTGTTATTAGCCATTTGTGATTCTAATTATAAATTCATTTTCATCGATGTTGGTGCGTATGGTAAATGTAGCGATAGTACTGTTTTTCAGAATTCAATATTTTACAAAAAACTTGGGGAATTTAATCTTAATATACTAAAACAATCGAATATTCCGGGAGTTCCCAATGATCTGCCATATTTTTTCATAGGCGATGAAGCTTTTAATTTCTGAACACATATTAAGGCCATATCCGGGGACCAACTTAAATTTTACTAAAAGAATATTTAACTATCGTTTGAGCCGAGCGCGCAGGTATATAGAATGTGCATTTGGAATTTTAACTCACAAATGGCGAATATTTCAACGACCATTAGATGTTAACGTAAATTTATCAATAAAAATTATCAAAGCGTGCTGTTTGCTTCACAATTTCGTAAGAGAAAGGCATGGTGTTAATTTCAACGAAATAGTATTCAATAGTGATACAGAAGGGTATGTGCGAAATTCCGAGGGCTAGAGTTCTATCAGGTACACGCGCAAGTGACGCAAGGAATAATTTAGCTAATTTTTTTGTTAATATTGACCCTTTGCCGTGGCAAAACAAATATGCTTAAACTAGCTGCAGCGTTCATAATTGTAATTTACCTATCATTAACTTGTAGTAAATAAAAAAAATTGTTATGTATATGTGCACGCACACGAGCGCGGGTTGCGCCCCGCCATCCCTCTTACCGTCGTGCATCACCTTATTTAATAAATCAGTGTGACAGTAGATATTGCGTTTGAATGACGTAGTCGGTTCCTCCGCATAAGTACCTACATATCCAACAAAATTAAAACAACTTACCGTTCCTTTTTTTTCTTCAACCGATGCATTATTATCAGTAAACATATTTATTACTTCCTCCCATTGTTTCACCTTCTGCGCTCTGTCACTGTATTCATCACATTTCATATTCCAGATAGCTGGGTGGTTTTCGATTTCGAATATAAATCGATCGATATCGAGATCCATTTTAAAACACACATGTCACGCCCATTCAAAATCACGCGCGGCACTGCGGGATTCGGTGTGCCTTACCTTGTGTCTCGCCCCGCACCTACGCGCGGGGGTGCATGTTTCTCCGCGTGTATGCGCGTGATCCGCATGAACGCGCGTGGATGCATTTTCTGTGTGTTAGAATGTGCGTGTTTTCCATACAAACGGAGATACTTAAGCCGGGTATTCATTAGGCAACATTTGTTAATAAACTGTTTATGACGGGTTTATTAACAAGTTTACCGTAAACACTGTTTCTGAAACTTGGCAGTCCACACTTCTCAGTTGTTGCCAGGATGTCGCCCGAGGAGGTAGTGATGCTCTGTGCTGCTTATATAATATTACATAAGAGTGCTACTAGAAAAAAAAAGAAGAAAAGGTGGTGGATTCGAAATTATCTTTTAAATAGAAGTTATGTATTTCATGACCTTCGTGGATTTGATGGGTCTTTTCAAAATTTCACGAGAATGTCAACATCAGATTTTGAAATTTTACTGAGATTGATTGGACCAGCCATAACAAAACAGGAAACGAAATTTCGGCATCCTATTGAGCCCCAGAGAAGACTAGCTATAACTTTAAGGTTTCTTGCAACAGGTGACTCATATGGCTCACTGTCATATACTTTTAAAGTATCAAAACAATTAATCAGCAAGATTATACGAGAAGTTTGTCAGGAATTGACAAAAGTTTTAAAGGACTATGTAAAGGTGAGTAAAATAAAATAAATTCAAATTACTCAAGTAGGTATTTATCAAATATTTAAATCAAATCACATCAATTTATTTATTGTGTGTCATCTTCCAACTGGGAAACTATTTCGTCAAGATTACTAAAGCGCAACTCGTCACCAGTAGCAGTATGGACTTGGGGTTCTGGTGTCTGCGTTGGTGTAGATGCATCAGCAAATGTCGACGTTGATGATGTGGTGCGGTATCCGTCGCCATAGCCGAGCCATCCATCTCCATAGCCTTGATATCCACCAAAATAATTACTATCGAAATTGCCCATTCTCGCTTGTAGCAATATATTATTTATGTAATACTTGGCCTGTAACAGTGCTCTTTGGTTTTTCACATTTTTCAATTCAGATGCCACATACTGGCCATAAATTTCAAATTCGTCTTTAGGTTCCTCCATCTTCTTTTTGGCACTTTTCATAATTTCATACATTTCATTGAGATTCTCGTCACACTTCCTCTTTTTGGAGTTGTTTGACTGTGGAAGTGGCGGTGGCGGTGGCGGCGGTGGCAGTGGCAGTTGTGATGTTGGCGGTGGCGGCGGCACAGTTGGCGGTGTATTTGACGGCTGCGTTGAGGCACTGCCATCCTGTAAATCATTGTTTTAAATTGGTTACAGGTTCCAAGTACTGAACAAGAATGGAAAAACAAGGCTCGCCAGTTCGAATTATTATGGAATTTCCCTCATTGTATCGGCTCCATTGATGGAAAACATATTGTTATTGAAGCACCATTTAACTCTGGCAGTGATTTTTTCAACTATAAAGAACAATTCAGCATTGTACTACTGGCAATAGTTGATGCAGATTACAACTTTATATATGCGAATTGTGGTGCTAAAGGCAGATCTTCCGACAGTGGAGTATTTCAAGAAACTCCATTTTACGATGCAATTACTCAAAACAATTTGAATATTCCACAGCCACAACCAATTTTACCAAATGGTCCGAATCTACCTTATGTAATAGTAGGGGACAGCGCATTTGCCTTATCCGAAAATATTATGAAGCCTTATCCTGGTATTCACAATCGTGGAACTATAAAGCGCATTTACAACTACCGTCTTTCCAGATCAAGAAGGATAGTAGAAAATGTGTTTGGCATATTATGTGCTGTCTTTCGCGTTTTCAGAAAAGCCATACCTCTTAAGCCTGCTACTTGTGAAATTGTAACAATGACATGTGTATATTTGCATAACTTTTTGAGGCGCAATAAACAGTCTCGGGCTATATATACTCCACCAGGAACATTCGATTATGAAGACTCAGAATATAACATTATAGAAGGTTTTTGGCGAAGAGAAATCGGCCCTCACAACAGCATGTTGGATTTACAACCTATTGCAAGACATCCCCCACTAGCTGCTACGGTTGTAAGAGATCAATTTGCTGAATATTTCATTAGTCCAGAAGGTAGTGTACCTACCTGTTTTTTTTCCAAATAAAGTTCTGATTATAATTTAGAGTTTTGTGTTTGATTTAAAATTTACTAACCCGTTACCTTGAAAAGATGAAAAAATTACATTAATATTATCAACTTAGCACATAATATAAAAATGTAGGTACTCACCGTTCCCATTGTATCCGATGTTCCAGATGTCGTTGCACCACGTAATAAAAATTGTAGCGGATCATACCACTGCCATCTGCTTTTAATCACTTCCTCGGCACCGCTTCCAGTTCTTTTTGATGACTTAAGTTTTTTCTTTTCACGAGAAAATTGTGAGC
Source organism: Meganola albula (assembly GCA_936450015.1). NCBI lineage: Eukaryota > Metazoa > Arthropoda > Insecta > Lepidoptera > Nolidae > Meganola > Meganola albula. Next base: position 7,070,309 of record OW388164.1, read on the forward strand.
GTAGAATATGCATCTTTGTTTCCACTTCCTTTTGCGACATATTCAATTCTGCAGCAATGTCGGCCCAAGCATCATTTTTTTTTAATTTATCTTTATAATCTTTATTTGAAGCATCCCAAAGTATATTACGCTGTTGGTAAAGCTCTATGAGCATCGAAACCTGGTTGTTGGACCACACTACTTCCATGTTTATAAACTCGCGCAACACACGTCCACACCTATTGACTTTTGCTTATAAACTAGACGTTTCGTCTTGCTCTCCACTCGAAGTGGGGAGCATGGCAACATGTTTAATAAACAATGTTGCATCACCTTTGTATATAAACTGTTTACAGAGATGATGAAACATTGTGAAACACTGTTTATAAACTGTTTATAAACAGTGTTTATAAACAAATGTTGCCTAATGAATACCCGGCTTTACAAGCAACGGAAGAATACGCATCCACGCGCTACGCTGCATCATGCGGGGCAGTGTGAGAATCGCCTTAAAGTGAAGTAGCATAAAAATAAAAACAGGTAGATATTTCATAATATTTATTTTAAATAGAAATAGAATTTATATTGTTTGCATAATTACTAGGTGACATATTCACTCTATGTTAGACACTATACATATTCATTAATATATACACTTAAAAAATTACTTCCAGAAAACCAACTTACATAAAATTTTATTTATAACGACACCTAGTAAATTTCACAATTTTAATGTATAAGTACATAAATATAAAACCTATTTTGGGTCTATGTCGTCTTGAATTTTAGCAATTAATTCCCTTGTTCTAGTATATATGTCATCGAATAATATAGTTTTTACGACGTGCTGAACACAGATCTCAGCGTTACAATTACACATCGGCTGTTCAGATTTTTGAAAACTGTCTGTGTCATAAATTTCTATTCTTATAATTTTTTATCCACGAGTAACTGGCTTCTTTATATATTGATAGAATGTTTGATCTGTTTTTTGTCTCTTGCGAGCAAGGCCCAGCGCCCCAGGACTTCGTTGGACTGGTTGATTGGTTGGTATGAAATTGAAAAGATCCTGCGTATCCTGAAACAAATACGATAATAATGTATTATATTTATTAAAAGGACATTAAATTACAAACGCTATGATTATAGGTAACGAATAAAGATATCTTTTGATTCAGGTACTTCTACTTAATGTTATTAATAATAGAAAATTTAAAAACTAATTTGTTAGAATTAAGTATTAAAGTAACACTTACCGACATTTCACAATTAGGTATAGACTGTTCTTCGTCAGGTGCAAAAATTTAAATAGATTCATGAAGTTATCATGCTCCCTTTTTTTTAAATTATATATTTTTAATACATAGAGTTTAAAATCGTATGTTTTTGTAAGCAGATACGAAAATGATATGGTGAAATTGAAACCTCAGACATTATGTCGCCTAACATTTTATTGTTTATCAATAACATATATCGATAAAATCATACTACAGTCCATCTGATTGCAGTAATTGTTTTCATACCATTTATTCCAATGACTTGGCAGACAAAGTCATAGTATATTAATAGTACATATCAATGTTTATAAATTTGCACTGTAAGTTGAATTCTCTTTATGGAAAAGAATCATAACAATTCAATATTGATATACATTTATTATATCTGGTTTTACTTGCTATTATTATAAAGATTTAAAATGAACAACCTCGTAGGTTCAGTGGTAGGAGTCTTCACCTTTAAAAATAGTGGCGTAACGGTCGACAGTGTGCGCAAAGCTAAGAATAGGAAGATAGTCTTGAGCTGTGGGAAGGAGGATGTCAAACCGCTCAAGCTATCCATAACACAGAATAAGACACTACAAGTAATAATAAAGAATCTGTTGGCGTACCACTCGGATGAAGACATAGTCTACCAAATGAAGGCCCAGAACCATAAATGGTTTGCGGACTTGAAGTTGGAAGACAAACACGTGAGGGTACGCTACAGGAAACGCGCCAGAAACGAGCTACAATGCCACCCAGTGCTGGAAGTATCCCCTATACTTCACAAACGCATGCTCGAGACGGGGACTGTCCATATCGGTCTCGAAAAGAAGACAGTAGAGGACCAGTCCCCACTCGTACAGTGTGCGAAATGCCTAGAGTTCGGACACACTAAAACGTTGTGCAAGGAGAGAGACCAACTCTGCAATTATTGCGGAGGAAGTCACTCCTGGCAGTCGTGTCCAGAACGGGAACAAAGGAACCCTCCGCAGTGTAAGAACTGTGCCAGGGCAAAAGGGGATCTAACCAAGGAACCTCACGTGGCATTCAGTCCCATATGCCCGCAATGGCAACTGGGACAACCTAGCTCGTTCGAAAATAAGATACTGCTAAGGTTGCAAACGAAGAACCCTGGCTCAGTACCCTTCGGAACTACCGGACACACAAGGCTTAAGATCATTTGACCCGGAGCCCCTCCCCCGCAGCAACGTCGCTCTTTATATAATAGAGCTCAGTAGCGAGATCTCCCAACTTGTTATTTATGTCTGTAAGGAGACGGTGCTCCGCAGGGTTTAGGGCCAGGGTAGACTGGTCTGTTGCAGGCGTCGATATTTGGGAGGGAGGAGCTTGTTGCTCCTTCTTGGTGGACTTTACGGTGTTACTTAGTCCTCTTACCTCCTCTTTCATCCAGTCCTACATTTGTAGTATTAGCTGGTTTGTTCCAGCCAGCGCTTCCTTTTGCACGTCGAGGCGCTCTTGGAACAGCTTGGACTGTTCTAAATAGTGAGAAATAATGTTTGTTTTATTCCCATATTGCCATATTATCCGAACTTACCAAGTATCCTTGCCTAAATGTATTTTAACTACCCTTCCATATAACCACTTAGCCAGCGGTAAATTATCTTCTATAACAAGAACAATATCCTAACCGTTAGATCGCGTGTAATTTTGGCCCACTTGTGTCCTTGAAAAATCTTAGTCAAATACTACTGTGACTATCGTTTCCAGAAAGACTGGATCATTCATTGCGTCAATTGCTAGCCCCTCAACTACTTAGTATTACGTGTTCATAATCATAATCCGGTGCTATCACCAGTTGTTCAGAATCAGAATCCGGTGCTATCACCAGTTGTTCAGAATCAGAATCAGAATGTTTATTTGTGAAACATAGGTATGGAAGCTGTCATACATTAAAGGTAAATTGGCGCTATGTTTTGCCGTGAAGGCGTACAAATATTACTGTAAATTTAAGACATAATTTTAAAACATAAAGAAAAACTAAATTAAATCTTAAACTAGGAACTTCAAGTATGTACATGAAAAACACATTTTATTAAATCTAAATAAAAACACATCTTTAAAATTTGAATTTAAAATAACAAAATTAAAATACAATAGAAATTAATAAATACAGAATTAGAACCTACAATAATATGTCATTTAGAAACTCTTCAAGAGTATAATAACATTTCTCAATTAATAATGAGTAAGAGTTTCTTAAACTTTGGTAGGGGTAAATATTTCAATTGATCTGGTAATTTATTATAAACTCTAGGAGCTATGCCAAAAAAATTTCTTTTTCATTAAAGCGGTTCTACATTTTATGTCACACAGTTGATTTATATATTGAGAACGCATTGGAGTCTTTTTTACGTCACATACTTTCTTTTACATACTCGTCACATACGTTCACCGACTAATAAGTGTCCTGGTGTTAAAGGGTTTGGGTCTGATGAATCCAAACTAGCCTGTGATATAGGTCTACAGTTGAGACATGCCTAAATTGACCATTTATTCTTGAACTCAAAACGGGACATACATTTTTATACTTCAGTTAGCTGGTTCAAAAATGAGAAGACACAACTTTTAATTTTTCTTTATTTATAAAAAGTGTTTCTTAATGCAATTAGTATTTTTTATTATTATATTAATTATAATTATTTTATTATAACAAATTATGAATAGTATATATATATATATATATATATATATATATATATATATATATATATATATATATATATATATACACCTCCAAAATTGTCGATCGCTGTACGTGCCAAAACATTTACTACAATAGCTTGAGTTTGTGTACGCGCGCATGTAAATTTCCGATCAAAACATGATTGAATTAATTTCGACGCACAATCATTGGAGCGAGGAATTTGAAATTTTCTTGTATAGTGTGATAAGCCCAGACACCTTTTGCTGCAGCAATATCCAAATCTTTTGAAGTTGGCGCGTTTCAATTCTTGAAAAAGTTTAACATTGAAGAACTGGATGCAACGGCACGATCGGCATTTTTATGTTTTTCACATGCTGTTCAATATCACCAGCACCACTATGGGAAACATAACTCTGTGCGACACTTTTCACATTTGACATCCGAAGAAGTATTTGTTTGCTTAATAAATGGGTATTTTGCTTGTAAGTTAACATTAAATGAACACTTTCGTTTCGGCATAGCTATAGGTAAAATTCTAAAACAACAGATAATTATAAATTAGTTACCAGTTTGCCACTAGACTACTTCACGAATGTTACGCAACAACAAAACAACCAAATAAATGCTCCCCTCTTCTCCCCGCGTTGCTAGATAACCGACCACAGCGTGCGAGGTCGGGGAATCACCGATCATCGGCGACGCGACGGTTTGTGATTCCCCGCCCGCGCGTGTCTCATGAGCTTCATCAGTTTAAATTTTCACGCGGTTTCACAAAACGGGACTATTTTGCGTCCCGGTGCTTTGTTTGGGGACAACGGAACAGGTAGCCGATAAAAGGGACAGTCCCTTTCAAAACGGTATGTATGGTCACTCTAGACATGCCTCTATTTTAAGTCTGTGCTTAGCTCCTCAAAGGTCAGCGTGGACTCTCCTATCACCCTTTTAAGGTGATGTTTCGTACTTTTAATCCCGCCCTCACATAGTCCACCGAGTACTTTATATATTGGAAAATAGAAACATCAGTGAAAAAAGAAACGATAACAGCGCTATGTGACGGAAATGGAATGAACTAAATCAATTTCAACTAAAAAAAAATTTTTAAGTATTCCGATACTGTTAAAATTATGATTTATTTTAACATGTAAATCATAATTTTTAATAGCATCGCCTGGATTTCTTAAAGAAGAAAAAACAGCAAAGTAAATTCATATTACTTTTATTTAGTTATTGTATGAATAGAAAATGAAAATCTTTTTAAATCTAAACATTTTATAACATGCAAAATAAAAATGTAGGAAACAAACAAAAATATAGGTAGTTAACTTTTGGGAGCGAGCTAGAAGCTTTTTAAAAACTAAATTAAAACTATGCGTATGTCTACTCGAGATTCTATCCAGTAAAATAATAATCGCAGGGCTTTTTTTTTTTTTTTTTTTTGCTGATGACCTAACCCATTTAGCCTGAGGGGCCTCTATTGGTTCACCGGACTTTTTCGGTGAGCCGTCCGAGGACGGTCGAACCGATCAAGTACTGTGGCAACTGCCATGAGGGCTCCCCATGTGGGGACGAACCTCGGCTCAGGACGTTGCCGGACACTCTAGTTTTTTAGGGGATCGGGGGGCATTTCGCGTTCGCGCGGTCCGGTCCTGACCGGAACCGTAATCGACTGAGGGCCTATCTTGGAGGGGCGCGGCGCGGCCCACGACGGCGTGGGCGATATCTCGGCATGTGTTGTGTGCTACTATTTTGGTTGTCCCTACCTACTCTAGCAGCGGATCGGAGTTCGCGGTCGCGGGCGATCGCAAGAGTGATCTCGTCGTCAGAATCGGTGAGTACGCTTCGCGGACGTCGCCGTTTCGCGCCTTTGAACGGATTGTAGTCGCACGCGGATACGACTAACTTATTCGGGTGTTTGACACCGGTGTCGAAGAAGCGTTTGGATGCGTTCTTCATCCACTGCCTGATGGTCGGCAGGTTTAAATCGATGTGTAGGTTTTCATTGCGTAAGAACCACGGAGCTCCCGTGGCTCTACGCATGAATCGATTTTGAAGAACTTGCAACGGTTGCAAGTAGGAGCGCTTAGTGTGCGCGAAAACGGGTGAAGCGTACGTCATAATGGGTCGTACGCACGCCGTGTAAGCTCTCACTTTATTACGAAGCGAAAGTTTACTTTTGGCGTTGATAAGGAAGTGCAGTCTGCTGAGGACGAAACGCGCACGCTTGCGAACAGAGGCAAGGTGCGGTTTGAAAGTGAGTCCCTGATCTAGGATGACACCTAGATATTTGGCTTGCTTCTCCCAAGGGATCCGCTTGCCAAACATGCAGATGGAACGAATAGGTGGAGGGATAGACCTAGAGAAGAGTACGGCGGCACTCTTCTCGGGATTCACCTCGATTCTCCATGTCCGGAACCATTCGCCTAGGGCGTCGGCTGCGGATTGGAGTGTACGGGCTATTACTTCCGGGCAGCGGCCTCGGTAGTAGAGAGCTGTGTCGTCAGCGAAGAGAGCCAAGCAGGCTTTCGCGTGACGAGGGATGTCGCTAGTGAAAAGCGTGAACAGGAGAGGCGAGAGCACGGAGCCCTGAGGGACTCCGGCGTGAATCGGATGCGGCGAAGACAGGGAGCCTTCCACTCGGTAACGAAAACTGCGACCAGTGAGAAAGTCTCGAATGATGAGCACGAGACGGTCAGGCACACCCAGTTGGTAGAGCTTATATAATAAGCCCGTGTGCCACACTTTGTCGAAAGCTTTCGCCACGTCGAAGAAGAGAACCCCGGTTAACATCTTACGATGGAATCCTATTTCAATGTGCTCCGTGAGGCGGTGCAGTTGATGGACGCAAGAGTGTTTGGCTCGAAAGCCAAACTGCTCGTCGGGAAGGAGGTTGTGGGCGTTGACAAAGTTCAACAGCCGGGTATAAATGAGTCGCTCATAGAGTTTCCCAATGGAATTGAGAAGACTTATGGGGCGATAGCTGGTGGGCTTAGACTTGGGCTTTCCAGGCTTGGGAATACCGATAACGGTGGCTCTTTTCCACGCTTGTGGAAAGGCATTATGTCTCAAGGCCACATTGAAGATGAGAGCCAGGAGAGTAATGAGGGAAGCAGGGAAGTGCTTCAAAACTCGATTGGTGATACCATCGGGACCGGGTGCCTTCCTTGGATGAAGGGCTTTTATCAACGCTTTGACCTCGGCTGGGGAGGTCGGCGGAAGCGGATCCTCGACGTCGACGCCGTCGGCGCCGCCAGCACCTCCGCAAGCGCCATCGTCGGTTCCCCTCGCCTGCTGGGAGGCGGCGGGAAGCGGCGGCGGCGGTGTTGGCAGTGGTGGTGGCGGCGCCGGCGGCGGCGGCGGCGGAGGAGAAGACGAGATCGCGTTGTTGGACGCGAGAACGGAAACGGGTCGCGGCGCAGGCAGAGGTGTCGAAACGGCGGCGGTGGTAGGTGGCGGTGGTGGCGCGGACGCGAATACGGGTGCTCGCGGCGGCGGTGGATTAGCTAATCTACGTTCGACTTCGGCGTTCACCTTAGAAAGGTGAGCCGCGGCTACTGGTAGATTGCTAGGAGAACACTGAAGTTCCAAGCTGTCTGCTAAGCATTCAGCACGTTCGTCGTCATCGAACGCGAGTTGACCGGACGAAGTGACCAACGGAGGGATCGAATCCTCGGTAGGAGACTTGAAGGTGCGAATCAGTTGCCAGTAAGCCCTGTGTGACGGTCTTATGTCACCGAGCGTCTTATCCCACCGCTGATCCCGGAGTTCCGCGAAACGACTCTTTACAGCTCGCTGTAAAGAGCGCAAGCGAACTCTGTTCTCGTTGGTGCGATAAGAGTCATAGGCTCGTGCGGCTGCGTTCTTCTCGGTTAACAGCTCGCGCGCATCGTCGGGAATTTTCCAACGACGGTCATCCGTCGTCGGAATCTCCCGAGAGCACTCGTGTACAGCGGTGCACACGTGAGCCGTTAGCGAGTCGATGGCTTTGGTTGCATCCTCGAGGCTATCGAGGTTTTCGGGCACGGTACTTAAAATTTCAGACGAGGTAGCATTGAGCGCGCTCTCAAGTCTACTCCAATCTGTGATTATCTTGGTGGGGCCTTTCGCGGCCCCCGCGTCTGGTGGACCGTTGGAAACGGCGGACAGACTCAACACTACGGGCCTATGGTCAGAGTCAAGCTCGTGCAGCACCTCTATAGAAGATAAACGTAAGTTTATGTTCTTCAGAAGGGCCACATCGAGAATGTCCGGCCTATGGTCCAGAGTGTCAGGGCTGTGCGTCGGCTCCAAAGGTGTTATTAAATCGAAGTTAAGGCGGTTCGCGAGAAAGTCAAGTGTTCTGCCTCTCGAGTTCGTCGAGTTGCAGCTCCATCTGACGTTCTTTGCATTGAGGTCGCCCGCCACGATGACGGCGCCTCCTAAACCGAGCAAAGCTGCTAGGTCGCTTTCGAGCAGATCCTTATCGGGCGGCAAGTAGGCCGATACGATATGAATCGGTCCGTGACCGGTCATGCCTAGACGGCATATTGAGACCTCCAGGTTCGTTAGATCTGGGGGATCGACAGCTACACAGTATAGAGCCCTTCGGAAGTATATGGCGGTACCGCCAAGCCTCGATGTTGTCCTATCATTTCGGACCATCTTGTAGTTCGAAATGTTAGGACTGCGATGCGAAGCCTTCAAGAAGGTCTCCTGTACTAGTAGGAGGTCCAGCTGGTGACGTCGGAGGAAATCTCCAACCTCAGTACGCTGGCGACTAAGGCCCCGAGCGTTGAAGAAGCCAACGCTGAGGCCTCTCGGCTTGATTCTGGAAGCCGGCTGGTTTAAGGTCGGACCTTCCATTGGGATTGCATGATCCAGTAATTGCGAAGCTCAGCGACAGCTATACTGGCTGCGCATTGAGCTCCAGAATCGTGGGGATTTGCCAACGCTCTCTGAGAGTAGATCAGAGCGCGTGTGGATATATCAAAGTTGCACCTTTGGGAAAAGGCGGCAACAGGATCCAAATAGTGTGGAGGGCGCGACACCGCTGCAGAGGGCGGCGGTGGCGGCGACGGTAAGGGAGCGGCAGTGGCTACTGGGGTAGCCCCGGCGCTTACCGTTGATTTAAGAGGGCTGGCGGCGGCCTTGGACGAGGTCGCCGGAGCGGTCTTAGATCGCAACGGTGGGAAAGACTTGTCTGAGTATGAAAACTCAGGAGCTGAAGATTGGAACGAGAGTTTGTCCCAATGAGGTGGTCTCTGGGGAGTTAGAGACATAAGAGGAGGTGGCGCAGTGGTCGGAAGGGAGCTGCGCGAGGTTTGGGGCTGGTTCCTAATGCCCCTTTTCCCACCAGCCTTGCGCTGTTTGGGAGCTTTGGGACAGCCGCCATAATTGGCGGTGTGTCCCAATTTCCCGCACAGAACACAGCCGGGAGGTTCGGTGCACAGGGACCTGTCCTTGGGCCTCGGGCAGTCCTTCGTGGCGTGTGGGAGGAGGCACTTAACGCAGGCTGGGTCAAGCTTGCAGTTTAGGGATGCGTGCCCATACATCTGGCAGTTGTGACACTGTCCAGCGAAGGTGTTTTTCCGGGGGGTTTCCACCCGAATGCCATCTAAGATGACAGACCGGAGATTGAAGATCTCCTGCCCGGCTTTGGTCTTGTCGAGAATGACAAGGACCATGTCTAAGACCTTATCGGTCTTGGTTTTCATGCGATGTACATCGCGAACGGGCAAGTTTTTGCCGATGAGGTCAGCTTTGACCGCTTCGGGCAAGATGCTCGGGGGCAAGCCGATTATTACGGCGCGGAGCATACGTTCCTCCGGAAGGGAGTACGTGAAATAGCGGACTTTGTTCTTCTCGAACATCCGCGTGACGACCCTGTGCTCATCGGAGCTCGACAGTTGGATCCGGAAACCCTTCTGTCTCGCGTCCCATGAGGCACGGATGGGGACAATATTTTTGGACTCCATGTCCAAACGGATTTTGAGCCAAGGAGGACTATTGGCGGTGGGCGAATAGATCTCGGCCCTTTAGGAGGGCGCGAGACCTGAGAGGGTTGAGTGTCTTCGGTCGGAACCGGAGACGAGGACGGTTTGGGCGCCTTGGACGGGGCGGACCCAGAAGCGGAGGCCCTTTTCCTCTTGCCGAGGACAGGGGTGAAGGGTTCCTCCGATTCGTCCCCGGAAGATCCGGAGATCGAGTCGGAGGCAACCGACGACGCTTCGTCGATGGTCTCCATAGGGGAGACGCATCGCCGGGAGGGTGAAAGGGAGCGGGGGCGGGACCGATAGAAAGTAACGAGGGAGGCGGGGGGATCGCGGAACGTGACGGGTCGCGAGGTGGGGGTCGCGGGCCGCGGTTGTGACGCAACCTTGGCGTCGGTAGCGGAGGGGGCGGCGGGGGTAGGTACCTGCGCTTTAGGAGCGCAGGTAGCCTCCGGACCAGTTTTGGGTGCCGGGTTCGACACCTTTTTGCGCGGAATGTTATTATTTTCGCGCGGACCGGATGAAATTTTGGCGCTTGGCTCAACAGTTTTAATGTCTTTCGACATTTTGTTACTGTTGAGCCAAGCCTCAAACATTTCCTTGAATTGCGGTAATTCGGCCGCAACCGTGTTGAGGAACGCGAGCAGCTCCTTCATGTTGAACGACATGTTGGGCTGCTCGCGCTCTACGTGCGCGAATGATTTTATAACCTACTACGTGTATGGCACACGTAGTTGGTCCTAAACTGATTAAGAACGAGTTTTATAACTACTCGACTTCGCTCGCGGTGCGTTCTCGGCAGAAGAAGTCGGAAGAAACTGCCTGAGCGATCGCACACTATCTGGCCTAGCTAAGACCTACACCTAGGAGACCTACAAAGCCTAACTCCCCGGGGGGACACCCGGGGATGTGTAGTTCGACCCTCCCTGTCGGGTATAGACAGGGAGGCGTGTGTACCTAAGGTGAGCCCTAAGCTTGCACGTGAGCACGCCTCTCCGCCAAACTTTGTGCAGAGAGGTCCCTAAGGTCGTCTGGGTTCAGTGGGAGCCGAACTTACAGACTGGGAACGGAAACAGGGCTGTCCCTGCTCCGGGGAAAAGGAAAGGGGACCCTACGGGCAAGGGTTGACTAGGGGAGACCCCAAGGCCAGTGGTCCAAGCCCTCGACCGACGGATTGCCTTGTCCTGAAGGGACGCAGCGAGCGTGTCGGGTCCACGCCCCACTCGGCTTCGTTGGCACCGTAAGGTATCCACCGAGGACCACGAAACTGTGGTTTTACCCAGAAGGGGCAAGCACAGTTGACAATTGACGTATAACCAATGAAATAATTATAGGAGCGCGCTATTCTGAAAAGAACGCCGCGCTCCGTTAACACAAAATGGCGGCCGTAGACGCCGGAGGACGCGTTGCGCAGGCGCAGCGTAGCGGACGGAGATCGCGATGCGTTGCGGCAGACGACAGCGGAGCGCGGACACACACGTGTGTTCGCGACGGCGGCCGGGCAGCAACTGATAATCGCGGGGCCTCTGGATTTGTTATTTATATGGTCACCATTATGCGTTGCTCAAGTTTGGTGGGGGCTTATCTCCCTTAGAATTCTTAGGAATGATTGTATGATACATCCTGTTGTTTTCAGATAGTGACTTTGTTCTAGAGGTGTCTACTTAAAAAATATATCGATATTTATATTCGATGTAAAACATCGGATTCCAGCATCGATGTTTATCGATATATCGCTAGAAAACATCGATATTTTTCTACTATCGAATACTTTCCACAAAAGTTTAATATTACCTTTTTCCAGTGAAATGCGCAAAATTTGTGGTCTTTGATTTTGCAGGTGTGAATGTAGAATCAGATACAGAATGTAGAGTAACATAGCTAAACTAATAGTGTAATGATAGTGATTTTCTATGAGAATCACTATCATTACATAGTTACTTAAATAGAATTGTAATACTAAGATAATGGTGAGATGAGTTATACCTACATTTGCAAGTGAAATATAAACGACAAATTAATAGAAATATTTTATTACATATCACATAACTTCAAAACAGTAAAAGAAAACAAAAGACATATTTAGTACTAGCCTTAATCTAGGTATGTACCTGCAAAAACTTACTTTCACTTTACCTATTTAATTAAAACCAATGCTCTTTAGACAAACTTTGCAAAAATAAAAGTTTACTTAATCTTTTACCTTTCATTCTATTTCTTTGTTGATTAACTATTTGAGCAGCCTTAGAAAATAATCGTTCGGATGGAACAGAAGTCCCGACAATAGTTAAATATTTGAAGGCAATCGTATAAAGCTTAGGAAATTGAATTTTTAGATCTTGCCAAATCTCTAAAGGATTCTCATTGAGCCTTCCTACTACTGGACTACGCAAGTACATTGATAATTCATCAGAAATTGCATCATCTGATTGTGATGGTTTCCAACTCTTGCTTACTAGTTTGTGATGATTATCCCATAAAGAAAAGCTCTCTTCTAGTTTTTCAGATTGATCAGAATCTGATTCGGACATTTCAATATTTTGTGTAGTATTTTTCATAAAGTCTTTAATTTTTGCGACTGCTGTGGAGCAAGCAAGTGCGTCTTGGAAGTGAATTTTTTTATACCTGGGATCCAATACAGTTGCTATGGCGAGTGGAGTTACCCTCTCGATAGCGCCCATTCTTTTTTCAATTTCATTAAGCACAAACGATTTCAATTCATTGGCAAGCGAATCTTCCAATTGGAGAGGTTGGATTTTTAAAACTAAGCAATGAACTAACGGAATCACATTGCTGCTTGTGCAGTATCTGTCCCCAGAAACTTCTTTAGTAGCAGCTTCCAGCGGTCTTAAAACTAATAACACAGAAGAAAGAACTGACAGTTCTGATGCATTGAGCATAGGTGGCGCTGTCTTATGGCGAAATATTATTTCATTGATTACAATACGTAACTCTAAAAATCTCTCAATCATATAGTAGGTGCTGTTCCATCTTGTTGAAACTTCTTGAATTAACTTTGTTTCTTTTTCTGTGGCTTTTCTTAATTCATTGCTTGCTGTATTACTTTGCTTGAACCATGTTACAATAGTCTTGACCTTAGTTATTAGATTTTGCAATTCTGGACAGTGTTGAATCGCATTTAGCGCAACTAAATTTAGAGTGTGCGCAAAACACGGTATGTGTTTTTTACCAAAAGCCAGGTCGACCGCCTTAATCATAGATGCTGCGTTATCCGTTACTACAGCCGAAACTTTATTAACGTCAATGTTCCATTCAGAACAAGAATTCAGAAGCATCTCAGCAATATGATCCGAAGTGTTACGGTCAAATGACTGATATACTCCAAGAGTAATAGAAAAAAATTCGGTACATATACCAAAGTGACCGGTAATTCCAAGAAAGCTTCTCATACTCATTGTTTCTGTCCACATATCGGTTGTAAGTGTTATATTTTCTACACTTTTTAGTTTATTTTTAAACACAGCTGATAATGCATCATATTTGTCATCAACCCAGCGAGTCAACGTTGTCTTACTTGGAAGCTTGTAATGTGGTGCAGTTACTTTCATAAGATTACGAAAACCGTCATTTTCTACAATCGTGAAAGGTTGATTATCTTTGCAAATCATGTAGATGAGGGCATTGTTGACTTTCAAAGTTTTATTGCCACTTTCCGAATAAGCAGATATATTTTCGAAGCTTTCATGAATCGACTTTTGCCGTTTTAATGGCGGAGGTACAGGATTATCGACATGGATACCTTTTGACGCAGCTGTACTTGTTGATGGCAGTGGTTCAGGGCTGGGAAAAACAGGTTCAGAATCTGCTTCATTTGTTTTTGTAATTGTTTCATTGTGGATATTTAGTAAGTTGACATTGTTCAACACTTGCGAATTTTCTTTATTCATATCTAAAAACGCAGCCTTATGGATATTTTTTACGTGGCTAAACAGGTTTGATGTATTGCCACAAGATTTAATTTGTTTTTGACAAATTTTGCACTTTACAAGATTCTCATTTCCCTCAATTTTCGTAAAAAACTTCCATACATGACTTTTCTTTGGAGGCGCCATCTTGTTATTAACTAAAATAAAAGAATAAATCAATTAATGTTTATTTTTTTCTACAATTTTATTTTGTGTCGTAGGTAGTATCATACCAGTATTTGAGTTAATTTGTTTATAAGCTTAAAAATTGAAATGAAAAATACACTTAAGAAATGATTCGATGCGATATTTATTGTTATTATGAAATGTATTATAATATAAAATATCATTATGTTAAATCTTAAATATAAAACACTGTCACAAACGAGTAGAGGTTAGGTTAGGTTTATAAACATAATAGGAATATAACATTACATACCTTTTCAACTTCGAACTAGCAATCAGATGATGCGTCAACTCAATTATTTTAGAGTAATTAATTGTAGTAGCAAGTAAAAGTCTTACATAAACTTGTCTTAGATATAAAATCAAAACAATGATTTAATGCGTTACCGCCAAACAGCAAAAGTCGACGTAAAAACAAAGAATGAGTCCAATGAGTGAATGAAAGTGAAAATAAATAGAATGAACCTATAGAATCCACAATATAAATTTAGAGTGAATAATCAATCGATCTGTCAGGATGGAATGGATTAGGTAATTAAGCTGGTCACTCACAGATGTCACTACCTTATTGAACTATATTTAAAATCCAAAATCCAAGTCATCAAGTAGTGTTAAAATTATTTAGTTTTTTAGTAGATTATACAAAAAGAAAATAAAAAAACAAATATTCGATGTTTCTATAAATATATCGATATATCGAATACAATAAATATTTGACAAAACATCGAATCAATCCGATATATCGTAAAGAAAACATCGAATAAATTCGATATATCGATGTTAAGTGAATATCCCTACTTTGTTCTACTTTGTATTAAATACCTAAACTTTAGATGTATACCTAAAGTTGGCTGAATACTTATGGCAGAATGGTGTTCCAGATACATAACTCCTCCCCCCTTAGATCGAAGCTATTGGGGAAATTGATTTTTCCAATAACTTCGATTTACAAAATTAAAGTAAATGGGGTAATTGAGTATATAATTCAAGTATTATAAGCTAAACTAAGTTATATATATATATATATATATATATATATATATATATATATATATATATATATATATATATATATATATATATATATATATATATATATATATATATATATATATATATATATATATATATATATATATATATATATATTTTTTTTTTAATCTATAAGAAAACTTAAGATAATTATAACTAAAGTTATATAAATTTAAACTTTTGTAAAAAGAACTGTGGGTGATGACACTGGTCTTCCTTCAGAAGTACTTGGGTTTTGTGCCTCTGGTTGGCATGTTCTTCTTTTAAATTTTTCTTTTAGGGTTTTCCTAAATTTATACAGAATTACAGTTATTATTAGAAGACACAGTAATATGTATATTATCACTGTCGCGATACTAAGATTTTCACGGCTATCTTGCATACTGGGATTTTTCTTTAACATAAAGTTGAGGTGTTCGACATCATCGAAGTCTATTTGCTTTAGATCAATCAGCGGGTGGTTAATGGCATCATAATCATAATCATAATCATTTATTACTTTGCAAATATGTGTAGGTACATTTATATAGTTGTTATAATAATTAAAGATTTGTGGTTCTCCATATTTTGCCGTCCATGGCATGCAAATTAAAAAAGTTATTAAAAAAATTACAACATAATTATACGAGGAAAAAAAAAATTAATATTATAAATTATACATTTTAAAAATCTGTCCAATTATAAATATGATATGTCAATTATTCAGTATGGTCAATATAATTAAATTCAATTATTATAAGTTTATCCAATAATAATACCACGAATTACAGTTTATCAATTAAATAATCATTTACCTTATAATATGTTTTTTCTACTAACAATTCAAATAATCGTTTTTTAAACAACTTCTTGTTTGTAATGTCTAGCATGGATTTAGGTAGTTTATTGTATATAGATGGCGCCATGCCTAAAAAGTTTTTACTATATATAGATTTTTTATGTGGTTTGTGTCTAATTTTATGGTTATGTCGTGTACTATTTAAGTTTTCAAATAAATGTAAATTATCTCTTGTAAATATGACGACTTCGTAAATATAAAGGGAAGGAAGTGTTAAAATCCGAAGACTTTTGAAGTGAGGTACGCAACTGTCAGTGTTACGAATGCCGCATAATGCTCTTACACATCTCTTTTGTGCTCTGAAAGCTATTTCTACGTTCGTGGAATTGCCCCAGTATATTATGCCGTACCTTAATGTAGCTGTGACATACGCGTGATATGCTGTAAGTACAGTAGGCCGATTTACTATTTTCGATAAATTATATAGGGCATAAGAATATTTGCTAAGTTTCTTACACACAATTTCAATTTGAGATTTCCAAGTCATGTCTCTATCGAGTGTAAGACCTAAGAACTTGGCTGAATTTGTTTCTTCTATTATTTTGTCAGCGTATCGTACAATTGGTTTAACGTGGTTTGTTCTTTGTTCAAATGTCATAATCTTAGTTTTGTCAAAATTGATTTTTAAATTATTTGCAATTAGCCAATCAATAATTATTCTAAAACAATCGTTTATTTCTCTTTCGAACGTCAATTTATTTTGTGCACTGAAAATAACTGTGCTGTCGTCTGCAAATAAAACCATGGGGTGATTCGTTATTTTAGGCATATCATTAATATGCATCGCCTTGTAGGTTTACTGGTATTTCAGGTAAATTGATTATAGGTATTGGTCGGAACTTTGAAGTCATTGAATATTGATGCGGGCTTTTCCATTTTAGGTTTCCCAATTCCGCCTTGCATTCATCTGGTAGGTTGATTATGTACGAACCAATCAATGATTCGTGAATAGTATCGCTTCCGCATGTGATGGTTAGGGTTTCGCTGAATTTGGAATATATGATCCAACTGTTAGGGTTTATCCTTTGTATACGCTGGCTCCCAATGTCGACTGCGTGCGGCCGGCAAGCAGACAAGTTTTGGTGGTACTTCATTAGCTGTTCGGTGCAAGTGTACTCAGTATACGGTACTAGGTTGTCTTCATTACACAGGTACTCTTTGGCAGTTATCTCTTTGCAGTTTTTTCTTACTGATTTGTATGAATTTCCTTCTATTAGTATAAAGGGGTATTCGGGTATAGTCATATAGGTTAGGTTATTGGGATATGTGATAGGGATTGCGTATAACTTGTAATAGCTGAGGGGCTTCTTATCAACTAACGGTACATCGATTAGAAATCTTATTGTAATGCCTTTAAGATAAGTCTTTACTGATAGTGTCTCCTCTATGTTCATCAAATTGCGATGGTTCACATTGTACATTAGGTTATCGTATTTACTGATTTCAGTTAGTATCTCGATTAGTTCATTATGATTCAGAATTGATTTGTGTAGGATACCTGTTTTGCTAAGTGTGAGAGCAGTTTCCATTTCGCTAATCTTTATGTAGATAGTACGGAAGTTTTCAATGAATAAATTTAGGGTGTTTACTAGGTAAGTGATGGAAGTAACCTGTTGCTTGGTTATGTTTAGTTTATTTAAAGTTTCTTCTATATATCTAAATCGTTGGTTCATTCTGTATTTTTATTAATGGTTTTTGTGGAGTTCATGAAGTGATCGACTATTTCTGAAACTATAGTCATTTTATAATCTAATGCTTGTTGTTTGTTTTTCAGGTTGGAGACCAGCTTATCATATCGGACCGCGTCTTCGTGATCAAGATTACCAGTTATTACTTTTATTAGGGATCCTAGGGGATTTATTAAACCTCTTTTGTTTCTTACAGGTGGGACTAATTGTTGGAGTTTCTCTACAGTTTCTTCGCGTAAGTATTTCACTTGATTGGTAAGTTCAGTGACTTCTATTTTTATTGTTTCATTGATACTTCTATTGATTATTACTTCTAGATGCATATATTTATCGATATTAAATTCTAAATCTGTTTTTATTCCTTGTAAGTCGATAGTTTTGATAATAGTCCACGTGTCATGTTGAAGAAAAGCTTTACCTATCTTTAATGGGAGAATACCGGGGTTTCCGTTAATTTTGGATACCTGAGGGGCCAGACTTTGGTGAGGCTGAGCTTGCAGCGCTTGGATCGTCGATATCCATAGGAGCAGAAGAATCTTCCACCTGTGGAGCACGACGGATATTTTTAATATGTACCTTTGTTTCTCTTCCGTTTATTTTTACAGGTACAATGTTATGCCTTATGGGCCCTGAGACTACGGCTTTCTGATATCTGGATTTATCTTTAGATTGACGCCTATTAACCATTTTAGTAAAGATAGTTTGTCCTATATTTAATTGTGGTACACTTTCTCCTCCTCTTTTATCTATTACTTTCTCTTTAGCCGATTCTAATTTATTTGATACATATTTATATAGTTCCTTAGTTCTTCTTCTGTGGTCTTTAATGTCGAAAGTAGAATTAAGTTCGGTATGACCGAATACTATCTCAAACGGCGTTAAATCGGTAGCGCTATGTATAGTATTATTGTAGGCTAATACAGAGTAGGTCATTACAGAGGCGGCGTCTGTATATTTCTTTTCGTATTTCGCTATTCTATAGATTTCAATAATGGTTGAGTGGAATCTTTCTACTATTCCCATGGAATTTGGATTGTTAGGGGTGCCTATATGTAACTTTATTTTATGTAAATCTGTCAATTCTTTCAACAGTTCGTTATTAAATTCTGTCCCTGGATCACAGCTAATTTTTTGTGGTGTACCATTAAAGGAAAAATATTTCATTAAAGCTCTAATTACTTCGGGTGTTGATCGAGAGGGGACTTCTATCGCTTGGCCTAATTTACTGAACGCGTCTACCAAAGTTAGGTAGTGCTTAGATACTATGGAAAATATATCTATAAATATTTCTTGAAATGGTGCGTGTTGAGTCTGAGTAAGTTGAAGGATAGGTTTTAATGGTTTTCTATCGTATTTAGTGATTTTACATTTTTCACATTTATTGATTATAGCTGATTTCTCTTTATTCTCTTTATTGTTTCTGCTATTCCTCTATGCATGGTTTTACTATCATGGGTTTGGTTTATGATGGCTTTTTGTTCGTTTTCATCTTCGATGTAAATTACGCGTTGGGTGCATTCATAGAAATTTACTGTTCCTTGTTTGAATAAACTAATTATTATTCGTGAGAAGTCTTTACGGTGTTCTGGGTTTTCGAAATATACAAAGTACTTGATTTCTGGTCCGACGTATTGTTTCAGGAAATCTTTTATTAGTTGATCGTTATTTAATGGAAGGAATACTTCTAATACTTTTTGTTTATCGCGAGATATATCATTTACGGTAAAACTGTTGCGGTACCAATTATAGACTAAGATTTGGTAAGGTTTAGTGTCGATAGCTTCGCGTAATATAGGAATACCGTGGGACTCTATGTTTTCTCCTGAGTGAATGGTTTCTGTTGCGCTAGTATCTGATCTGATAGGATAGTTTGGTTGTTCGTCTACCGATTCGGTGTCTGAGATTGTAATCGCAGATGCGGTACCTTCTGAGTCGGAGATCGTTATAGTTTCTGATGTGCTACGGTTTCGTCTGTTAGGTCTATCTTGATTATCTAAGTTCACTATCATGGAAGCATTGTCGTTTTGGTTTGTCAAGGCATTTATTTGGATACGCGAAAGAGCGTCGGCATTAACGTTCTGCTTTCCACTTTTGTGGACTATATCAAAGTCATATTCCTGTAGTTTTAGTCGCCATCTTGTTAATTTACTATTTAGTTCTTTTAGTTTACTAAGCCAGACAAGGGGTCTATGATCGGTATAAACCGTGAATTTATGTCCATATAAATAAGGTCTAAAATGTTTGGTTGCCCAAACTATGGCCAACAATTCTCGTTCTATTGCACTATAACGTTTTTCGGTGTCTGATAGAGTTCTACTCGCGTAGGCAACAGGTTTGTCGCCTCCTATGGGACCTTGTGATAGCACAGCTCCTAGAGCGGCTTCTGAAGCATCAGTAGTTAATATGAAGGGTTTAGTCATATCCGGGTATTGTAGTATCGGTGCGTTCACTAATAACTCCTTACATTTTTCGAATGCTTCGATGTATTTTTCGTCTAGTATTACCTTTTTACCCTTTTTTAGACAAGCTGTCAAAGGTTGAGTCAGCTTGGAAAAGTCTTTCACAAAACGTCTGTAATATCCAACAAATCCTATGAATCGTTTTATTTCGGTTTGTGTTTTCGGAACGGGATATTTTAATACGGCTTTTATTTTATCATTGTTTGGTAGTAATCCGTCTTTTGTTAATGTATGACCTAGGTACTGTACTTCTCGTCTGAGGAATTCTGATTTGTCTAGTTGTACTTTTAAATTGGTCGTTCTTAGTCGGTCAAATACGGATCTTAACTTTTGAAGGTGCTCTTCGAGACCATTAGAGAATATTAGGATGTCATCTAAATAGACTAGGCAATGGATACCTTGTAACCCTCTTAGAACATTGTCCATTGCGCGTTGAAAGGTAGCGGGTGCTTTTTTAAGACCAAATGGCATACGAAGGAATTCGTAATGTCCATTTTGTGTTGAAAATGCTGTCTTTTGTCTATCTGATTCTTGAACTTCTATCTGATGGTAGCCTGAAGCTAAGTCTAAGGTTGTGAAATAATTACTCTTGCCTAATTTATCAAATAAATCGCAAATATTGGGGAGTGGATACCTATCATCTACTGTGATGTCATTTAATCTACGGTAATCTATCACCATTCTATATTTAACTTCGCCTGAGGCGTCTGCCTTTTTAGGTACTAGATGAACAGGGGCACTCCAAGGGGAGTGTGACTCTTGGACTACGTTATCCTTAAGTAACTTCTCGACTTGGCGTTTGATTTCGTCAGCTTGTACTTGTGCTTGTCGATAAGGTTTAATATAGATAGGGTCTTCGTTGGTTGTACGTATTTGATGTTTGACCTGATTTGTGAATGTAAGTGGTAGGTTATCACAATAAAATATATCTTTGTATTCGGTACAGAGATTGCTTATCGCTTCGTGCTCCTCCGGGTTCAAATGATCTAGTCTTAATTTAGATAAGTTTTTAATTAAAAGTGTATCGCTATTGACCTGTGATCTATTGTCCATATAATTAAATTGATAAGTTTGATTTTCAAATGGTTCGACCTTAAATGGAGAGGTTATCACCATAGTAGCTGTTTTATCTGTAAAGTTTTGTATGATAGTAGTTGCGAAATAGTTGCTACATTTTACTATAGCGGCGGGCATTCTTAGACCTTCATCAAACTGTTTAAATGGTAAAATAGCATTGCCATTTTTATAGTTAACAGGTAAACTAACACGTTGTTCTGTTCGTGGTTGGATGCATATCAAGTGATCGCCATTATAGATTAAAGGGATTTTCTCATCATTAACCTGAAGGGTCTTAGTTTTATAACAAATATTGGCTTGCAATTTGGAAAGTAAATCACATCCTATTACTCCATCATAGTTTTTATCTACGTCATAAATGAAAAACTTATGGTATCCGGGATTATCAAATATATCAAAAAGAGGAATTTCTACTACTTCGTTGTGTTCACTAGAAGCGTGAGTACTGGTTACGGTAAAAGGTTCATGCATTTTATAATTACTATAATATTCATTGGCTTTATTGTTATTGAGGAAACTTTAAGTACTTCCTGTATCAATCATGAATTTAGCGTCGATTTCTGGTACATGGATATGGGGTAATTTAGAGGTAATGTGCCTATTTAGTTGAATTATCTCATTCCCTTTTGGGGCCATTTCATATGAAAATTTTCCACATTTTCTAATTCCTTATTTTGTAAGTCTGTTTCAGGTAGTGAGTCTACGGGTGTACTATATTCGTCGGGAAGGTAAGCTTCTTCGTCATGGTAAGTATTGTAATGGTCATAATCGTCATAACTATCAGGTACGTATTGGTAATCATAGCACTGTTCTGATTCTATCGACTGATCGGGATAGTTTTCAATTGTAATTTCGTTCATGGGTAATTTTGGTTTAATTGGTGCGGTGCGCATTGACACATCGTTTATTGGCATATTGTTTTGTGGGTGTCTATAACCGAATTGGCCTGGTGTTAGTCTAAAGCCAAACTGATTATTCTGTGGTTTGAAGTTAAATTGATTATAAGGCGGGTTATAACCAAATTGATTAGGAGGTCGGTAGCCAAATTGACCTGTCTGGGGTTTGAAACCTTGAGGTTGAAATTGAGGGCGATAGCCAAATTGTTGTTGGGGTGGTCTAAACGTATTAAATCGCATCGAGTTACCAGTTTTGAATCCAGCATTATTATTAAGTGGTCTCTGAAATTGAAGTGGCTGTGACATTTTAGGTAAACTCTGATGGGGTATACCAAACTTAAATTGTGGTTGCGGATTGAAAGGTTTTGGTACCAAGTTCGCATGTTGCATTTGTGGCATATGAATAGGTTTTCCTTGTAAAATTTTAGATTTTAGGTTATATTGCTCCTGGAAATTGATTTCCTCTAATACGTGGGCTAACGCTTCTTCGAGAGAGTTTGGATTTTTGTCGCGTATTGTTCTCAATAATTGTTCGGGTAAATTATAAAGAAATATATTTAACGCGGAATGTTCGTAAATAATTCTTTTCGCTTCGCGCAACTGGTAATTTGGGTTCTGGCTCAATTTTGATAATAGTACGGCTCTAACGTCTTGTATCCTAGTGCAAAACTCTGGGTACGTTTCGTTTGCTCTAATTTTGAGCATATCTAGCTCTAAAGCGACGCATTCCTCGCTACGCGGGTCGCCAAAGTGTTGCACCAGAAGTTGTTTTATTTGGTCGTATGTTTGAAACTCAAATCGTTCACTAATTAAGGCTGCTGCCTTACCCGTTAATTTGCTTGTAACGGCCTGTATTAGAAACTGATCTAGCTCTTCGCTTCGGTTCTGATACTTAGTGATTACATACTCGCACTTTCTTAAATATAAATTTAAAGTTTTAGGATCGCTATTGTATTCAGGAATAAGTCCTAGTATTTCTCGTGGAACCAATCCTCTATTTAGCGGGCTTAGTGTTTCCGCTAAGGATGGGGTCGACGCGTGATGAGGAATTACATTAGGGTTCTCCATTTTATATAGAAAGAAATTTAAAAATACACACAAAAATACACGAAATCGCAAAATTAGTAAAACTTATCTCAAATTTGCTATCACTTAGGTATATAATTATCTATTGGTTGGCCGAACACGATTTTAGTGTTCAGCCCCAGCTTCTTAAAAAGTCTTACGCAGGAATAGGAAGTTGGCTTATAGAAAGGAGAAGGAATTCACTTACTGCCTTTTCGCCATTATTCTTCTTCAGCTCCAGTCAACGTATTTGTTTGGTTCGTGGATATCTGCGTGCTGATTCTGGTCTACCGATATTAGGCTTCTTCAGGGATCTTGGTTTGACGGACGTCGGTTAACTCGGATGCTACGAATTTATACTTTCAGTCTGACAAACAGCAGATATCCTACCGGCTGCGCCAGTTAACTTTTGGGAGCGAGCTAGAAGCTTTTTAAAAACTAAATTAAAACTATGCGTATGTCTACTCGAGATTCTATCCAGTAAAATAATAATCGCGGGGCCTCTGGATTTGTTATTTATATGGTCACCATTATGCGTTGCTCAAGTTTGGTGGGGGCTTATCTCCCTTAGAATTCTTAGGAATGATTGTATGATACATCCTGTTGTTTTCAGATAGTGACTTTGTTCTACTTTGTATTAAATACCTAAACTTTAGATGTATACCTAAAGTTGGCTGAATACTTATGGCAGAATGGTGTTCCAGATACATAACTAGGTACTGAAATGTATTTGAAGGCTTTCGAAGGTTTTTTTTAGACTAAAAATATCAAGATTAGCAGACAACTTTAGGTAGGCGTGAATAATCGGGTAAGAAGACGGTATTTCAATAAAATAACTACAGCAAATATCACTTCACCCCAATCTCTCGATAGCACAATCATTAATTCTACCAGTTAATTACAGATCGTTAAGATGACATTGGATTAAAGCGTAACGTTCACCGAGCACGTTATTGCATCTGCACTACCGGACGCCACAACGGTTCAACGCGCAGTGTCAGCCATTCTAAGATGGCCGCTTCACCCGCGCTCGGTGTTCATTCGTTCGCTCATAATGACATTCTCGAGTGACAGGTTACTTCAAAGACGGACGCGATGACAGTATAAAATGACAGCCGATGCATTGAGAAGCAGATGTGCCAACATATTATTGTTTGTATTTTCTACGTTTTCTTACACAATCCTAAGCAAGGCTTTGCATGTGTCTTCTTCAACTTCATCATTCTGTTCAGCGTCCTCTCATAATATTATTGATAGTATGAACGCATAATGTGCTATAACGCCTGATGTTTTTATCATAGGTACCACAATACAATAATGTAATTATGTGTTGCCGGCGTTTTAACGTAGGCGCCTCTGTCTCTCACCGGCTCCGTGACACGTGTCAGTTTGTTAATTCTTGTTTGTCCAGTTTAATACAATAAATACAGTATTTCATAAATCAATTGCTTTATTTATATACAACAGGTTATGGGCCGTCCCTGCCTGATAAAAGTTTGGAAAATAAAGCAGCAATAAAGATTCAAGTTTAGTGAAAAGTGAGGCATAACCTAACAATAACTTCGAACACTACAAAAAAAAAGATTACTATTTCCATCATTGTGTCCGAAAACCTACAAAATTGCTTTAAACACATTAACAATGCAAAAGTTGACGGGAAGAGACAATTTTTCTACGTGGAAATTTGCGATGGAGGCATATCTTCAACATGAAGAACTGTGGGAATGTATACAATCAGATAATTGTGACCCAAAAAAGTAAAGCTAGAACAAAATAATTTTATTGTTGCATCCACAATTATATGTACATGTTCAAGATGCAAAAACAGCAAAACAGGTATGGGACAATACATTAAAAGCATTTGAAGATACTGGTCTGCTCCGCAAAGTGGGGCTTCTTAGAGATTTAATTACCACTAATCTGGAATCAAGTACAAATATAGAAGAATATATTATTATTAACAAATTGATGTCAACAGCACATTAATTGAGAGGAATAGGATTTAATGTGGATGATGAGTGGCTCGGGACTCTTATGTTGGCCGGGTTGTCAGATGAATATAAGCCTATGATCATGGGTATAGAAAGCTCAGGCATAAAAATTAGTGCTGATATGATTAAAACTAAGCTATTACAAGAAGTCAAATCAGTATTAGAAAGTACTACCGCTTTTTATGCAAAGTCTAACAAATTCATAAACTATACTCAACATAGAGAAAGTCACACAGGAAAACCAAGAGGCCCCCGTTGCGTTAACTGTAATAAATATGGGCAAATGGGCAAGCAGTGTTGGTTTAAAAATAAAAATAAGGAAGATAAAGGTACTAAAATGGTTTTGTCGCAGCTTTTTCAGCTACATCTGTGAATGATGCCAGTAGTTGGTATGTGGACTCCGGGGCTTCAGCTCACATGACTATGAATCATAATTGGCTAGAAAATGAAACTGCACCGCCTCACTATGTGGAGGTGCCTAAGAGAGCCTGGCCATAAATACATTTTGTAAAAATGGGCGCAGGTACTCGTATTATACCTCAAACTGTAGCTAAGAAGTTAATCTACTATATTATACATAAATTATGTATGTGGTCGGTACTGGTTTATAAAAAAGATCATCTAAACACGATCATTCCTAAACTATCACAAAACTGAATCTGAATTTATATTTTTTTTCAAGATTATTTTCTAGCCACCTAGCAATGAAAACTATACAAGTATTATACCATTACAGAAAGCTTATACTATGTACTTTTGACTGGTATGCATAAAAATGCTATATATGTGTAAATATATTTACTAGATATATTTATCTCGGGACATATCATTTTTGCGTACCTGAAACTTTCAATTAGAGTTTTGGCAGTTGCCGAAATTTGCCGAAGGTCTGTAAATTATGTTATTTGATAAGAAATTTAATATTATAATAAAATAAGAAAAGAAAAGTTGCAATTTCGTTGCACAACATATGTTAATCTATTATAGCATAAAACAGTAAAAAATCCTAAAAATACGTAGGTGATGCTATTTGACTACTTGCTATTTTTATATAAAATAGGAATCCTGATTACTCAATAATTAAATACTGTTTTTCGTTCGTCATTGTCGTTACTTAAAGGGTAGTAACCTAACCATCTACCTTCTCGCAACAATGAGTGAATTCAACTGTACCAGACGTGACTTATGTCTTGTTTTAATTGAAAGTGACGGGAATTATGTTGTTGCTTTAACAAGTTATATACGGGATAATTTTACCAACTTTTCCGAGGCAAATCTCGCTAAGATTGTAGCAAGTGTGCAAAAAAATCTTATTACAAACTTTCGTCAACGTTACACAAAATCTAGCAGAAATAAGCAAATATTTTTAAACAAGAATAGCGCGTGGTTGGACGTCATATTTACTGTGAATCTGGAAGAACCTACTTGTGAATCTGAACCTTCGACATCGACAGGAAAGCGAGGACGCCCTTCGAAAACCTACGAAGACAGTTCCGATAGAACACAAAGACGAAAAAACAAGGAGTTGCTTGAAACATGTGGCCTTGATTTTATACTGAATTCATATCTTCAGGGATTGAGATCTCAAGGGGAAACCGAAGAAGCATTCATTGTCGAAATTTTACGAGTATTGCCCATGGAAAAAAAAAGTGATATACGTCAAAATCTCTTAAACGAACCGGCACATTTAACAGCGTACTCTAAAGACGAAGCTCTCAGTATTTTCATCGAGTTGGACCTTAATATGGCACAGTATGAAAACATGAGGAGTTACTTAATCGCAAAGAATTGCTTATTATTTCCGTCATACAAATCAATTCAGGAAGCCAAAGGAAACTGCTACCCACCAAGATCAAGAATAGAAATTAATAATATTAAAGCAAAGGTGAAACTTCAAGATCTACTGGATCACACTATTGCAAGAATTTTACAAATTGATGGTGTATACAAAGTTGGCAAGACACATTTAATGCTTTATTCTAAATGGGGCTGTGATGGTTCAAGCGGACAAAGTGAATACAAGCAAGTCTTATCTGAAGAAAGTGAGTTAATTTCTGACACTAATTTATTTATAGCTTCATTAGTGCCTCTGAAACTTGTAAATATTAAAACAAATGAAACTGTGTGGGAAAACCCTGTTCCATCTTCAGTAAGATTTTGTAGGCCCATTTTAATAGAGTTTTCAAAGGAGACACCTGAAAAGACAAGAAGTGTAGTAAATGAAATTGAAGCTCAAAAGGACGCTCTTACACCAACTTTAGTCAATATAAATGGAGGCGGTATCGAAATTAAACATACATTATTTTTAACCATGGTTGACGGGAAAGTGGCTCAAGTTTTGTCAGAAACTTCATCAGGTGCTGTATGCACTATTTGTGGTGCAAGACCAACAGAGATGAATAATTTAGAAAAAGTGCAAAATAAACCAGTTGATGAAAATGCTTATCAATTTGGGTTATCGACATTGCATTGCTGGATTCGATTTATGGAGTTAATTTTACATGTATCCTATAACCTAGGCTTTGAAAAATGGTCTGCTACAACTAATGTAAACAAAGATTTGAAAAAACAAAAGAAGGCATATGTACAAAGAAGGTTCAGAGAAGAACTTGGTTTAAATATAGATAAACCTAAACAAGGTACTGGTAACAGCAATGACGGTAATACAGCTAGAAGATTTTTTCAAAATTGTCAGTGCTGTGCAGAAATTACTGGTGTGGACGAGGAATCGATTAAACGATTTTATGTTTTACTTCAAGTTATGTCAAGTGGAAAAGTTATTAATGCTACAAAATTCGGTCAGTATGCTTTGGATACAGCACAAAGATATGTTAATAAATATATGTGGTATTATATGCCATCATCTGTCCATAAAGTCCTAATTCATGGGGAAAGCGTCATTCGGCATTATTCAGTGTTACCCCTAGGACAACTTTCCGAAGATGCGCAGGAATCAAGGAACAAAGACTATAAACGATTCAGACTTCATCATGCTAGGAAATGCTCTAGAATAGCTACAAATGAAGATGTTCAACATACACTTTTGTATACTTCGGACCCTTACATAACAAGTTTAAGAAAACCATCTAGTAAAAAGTCCATGGAACTTATAGATGAAGCTTTAGAGCTAGTTGAATAATACAGTGTTTTTTTTTTAGTTAAAAGTAATGGTACATAATAATAGCAGAAATAATTTTAAGAGTTTAATTTGTGTTTATTATAGCATTTAAGGTCATATTATTTAAATATAGTCGTAAATTTCTGAACATTTTTCAACATTTTAAGTTTACTATTTTTTTTTAGACAATAAACATATGATTATTAAATAAATTGTATATTATTTAAAAGTAGATTTATTCAAAAATACACAAAAAAAAATCAGCAGCAAATCAATGAAAACATGGAAGTTATGGATTTATGACCCGAAACCGACTCAATCTCCACATAGTGCGCCTGTGCAATCAGGATCGCAGACAACAAAGTTCTCACTGTACAAAGTTGTGGCACAGTAAACATCCAAGTACCAAATAAAATAACAGGAAAACCTGTCTGTATACAGGTAAAAGAAGTATTATTTATTCCTAATTTATCCACAAATTTACTTTCTGTGAGCAAGATTATAATGAATGGCAATAAAGTTGAATTTGATAGTACAGGTTGCTCAATAATGAATATCAATAATCAGATAGTAGCCAATGAAAAGTTAGTAAAACTATCAAAGTGGGCGGGCAATGGCAGCTACAGCTGAAGACAAGTATTTATGGCACCAAAGACTTGGTCATCTTAATTTTAATGACATTAATAAGATTCCAGAATGTACTCTTGGTGTGAAGTTATGTCAACAAGATGAGGACTACATATGTACATCTTGTCTGGAGGCAAAACAAACCAGGCAACCATTTACAAATGAAGGCTCCCGGGCAACAAGTTTGCTAGAGCTCATTCACTCAGACCTATGTGGGCCTATGGAGAACCAGTCTATTGGAGGTGCAAGGTATTTCTTAAAATTTGTAGATGACTTCTCTAGAAAGGTATTTGTCTACTTTCTCAAATGTAAATCAGAGGTATTAGAAAAATTTCTGGAATTTAAAAATAAAATAGATAATGAGTTAGACTGCAAAATAAAAACACTTCGGAGTGATAATGGAAAAGAGTATATAAATAGTCAGTTTGATAAATGTCTCAAGAAGTTTGGCATAAAACACCAAACAACAGTTGCATACACACACCAGCAGAACGGTGTAAGTGAAAGAATGAATCGTACTCTTATAGAATGAGCAAAATGTATGTTACTTAATGCCTTATTACAGAAGTAGTACTGGGCAGAAGCGATAGCAACCGCTGCCTACATCATCAACCGCTCACCAACTTGCTCACTGTCTAATATCACCCCGAGGAACAGACTGGATCCAAGCCTGACCTAAGTCGTATGAGAGTCTTCGGTTGCCAAACTATGGTACATATACCAAAAGAAAAACGTCGCAAATTAGATCCTAAGTCACGTAAGTTGACATTTATTGGTTATAGTGAATGCACTAAAGGTTATCGCTTTATAGATAAGAAAACCAAACAAGTAATAATGAGTAGAGATGTAGTATTTTTAGAGGAAACTGTAAACCAAAATAAAATTATCAGAAATACTTGTTGGCACATCTACCTCTTAATGCATCAGCTGTCATTTTATACTATCATCGCGTCCGTCTTTGAAGTCATCTGTCACTCGAAAATGTCATTATGAACGAACAAATGAACACCGAACACGGGTGAAGCGGCCATCTTAGAATGGCTGACACTGCGCGTTGAACCGTTGTGGCGTCCGGTAGTGCAGATGCAATAACGTGCTCGGTGAACGTTACGCTTTAATCCAATGTCATCTTAACGATCTGTAATTAACTGGTAGAATTAATAATTGTGCTATCGAGAGATTGGGGTGAAGTGATATTTGCTGTAGTTATTTTATTGAAATACCGCCTTCTTACCCGATTATTCACGCCTACCTAAAGTTGTCTGTTAATCCTGATATTTTTAGTCTAAAAAATCTTTCAAAAGCCGTCATACTAATTGTACCGAAATTACACATAAAAAGTGTAATGAATTAGTGAAAGAGAAGAATAAAATAAATGAAGAGGATTTAAATACATTTACAAACAAATATATTAACTGCAGTGAAGAAAATGATTGCATATTATATTTAGAGACTGATAAAAATCAAATACAATCTGATAATAAAAAAGTCAATTATGAATCTGACTCTAATAGTTCTAGTTATGAGGATCCTAATGATGACACTTACAAACCTACAGATTCATCCAATATCAGTATTAGTTCTCCTGAAATATGTCATGCAAATCTCAGACCTCGTCGAGACCCACAGAGACGAGAAAGTGAAGTATATAGCGACAGTTCAGAACCGAAGTCCTTTTTATGCATTAATTCAGAGTCTGCAATGAGATTTTTGGATGACGACCCTCAAGATCACACAGAAGCACTAAACAGTGAAAATGCTGAATTATGGAAAGAAGCCATGGAAACTGAATATAAATCCTTACTCGAGAATAACACATAGATTGTCATAGATTTTCCTGTTGGCAAAAAGGTAATTTTATTTTATTTTATTTTATTTTTTAAATTAAGGAACAACAAACAGCTACAATATACACATTATAACAGAAAATAAAATCAAAACATAATATAATATTGTAGCCCACAACGTTGTCCACAGATTCGACTATAGTATAAACAAAATATGTCGTCACTAGAGACGCATTGCGAAACAGGTTTTAATAAAATCATAAACACCATCACCAGTAAATATAACATAGAAAACTAAAATAAAATATCAAGAGTAGTCAAAGACTAAATAGCACCAGGCATTAATAAAAGTTCATTGAGGATAAGACTTTTGAACTTACAGGGTGAGCATGCAAAAATGTCTATATGTTCAAAAGTCCTATTGTAGGAGTCGACCATACGACGAAGCGGTGAGCGCTTGCCAGAGTTTGAACGGCAAGAACACACAGCGAACAAACTACTGGCACGTGCGGTGCGCTTATGCACAGTTCTAGGAACCGCGTAACAAAGCATGTTGCACAGTTCTATGCAGTCGAATTTATTATTTACAACCTTATATAAGGTAATTGCGTCCAAATACCCGCGTCTGTTTTCCAGTGTTGTGATCCCATACCTGCTTAGTAAATTTTCATATGATAGGTAGAAACCACAGCATCTAAAATGCATAGCTCGTAGAAATTTATACTGAGGGCGCTCAATCATCTCTACATACTTTTTATAATATGGATTCCAGATAGACACGGCGTACTCCAACTGAGTACGTACAATTGATTTGTATAGCGTCATGTAAGATGAGGGTTTTTTGAAATCCTTTGTGGAACGCATGATAAACCCATATAGTTGGTAAGCTTTATTCACTATTTTGGCAATGTGCTGATTAGGGTAGATCGAAAAAAAATTTTTTTTATTTTTTTCTTAGCCCTAACCAATGTAGACTTTATACGCGACCTTGGTGTCATACTTGATTCCAAACTCTGCCTAGATCAGCACTAGGGTGGATCGAAAAAAATTTTTTTTTATTTTTTTCTTAGCATGGGGGTAGAATTTGTAGCTTATAAAAAAAACGTTTTTCAAAAAAAAAATTTTTTTTCGCAACATTTAGAGGTAGCCCACTCGTTTTTTAATAAAATAATGGATCAAATGGACTTATTCTAGCAAAAAACATTTTTTCCTGTCAAAAATCGTGGAAAACATGAAAAAATAATTGAATATGATTTTTTTTCACATACCTTTTATTTCAATACAGAAAAAAGGGCTGCTTAATTCTTTATTTATCGCTAAAGTTACAAAAAAAATAGGAAAAAAATTTTTTTGACTTCTGATTTCCATTTGGCTTTCAAAAAGACATTCCACAGTGTGGATTGTCTTTTTGAAAGCCAGAATTAGAATAAGTCCATTTGATCCATTATTTTATTAAAAAACGAGTGGGCTACCTCTAAATGTTGCGAAAAAAAATTTTTTTTTTGAAAAACGTTTTTTTTTATAAGCTACAAATTCTACCCCCATGCTAAGAAAAAAATAAAAAAAATTTTTTTTCGATCCACCCTAGTGCTGATCTAGGCAGAGTTTGGAATCAAGTATGACACCAAGGTCGCTTAAAAAGTCTACATTGGTTAGGGGATAATCACACAAAGTGTAATTGTGATATATTATGTTTATATTTTTTGTAAAATTAATAACATTGCATTTAGGGAGGCTAAGTTGTAGCTTATTTTCACTGCAATAATGAGAAAGTCGGTCTAAATCTTGTTGCATATAAAGACAGTCATGGATGTGTTGAATTTTACGATATACTTTAAGGTCGTCAGCATATAACAGAAATTTAGTATTACGAAAGCATTGACTAATATCATTGATGTAAAGAATAAACAGGAGAGGACCAAGTATTGAGCCTTGCGGTACGCCAGATGTAACCAATGCGACGTTTGAATGGTATCCATTGACCCTTTATTCCCATTTGCCCCCTCTAGGCTTGCCACCGGGGTGGTGGATGCCACTAATTAGGTGGCGTTTACCACCCCGGTGGTCGATGGCACTAAATAGGTGGTGTTCACCACCCCGGTGGTCGATGGCACTTAATTAGTTTCATCTGCCCCCTTCACAGTTATTAGTACGGAGGTTTATTCTCATATTGTATAGGACATTACCAATAAATAAAAAATAATAAATTAAACAATATATTTTAGTTTCTCTGTTTCTTTATTGGATAAAATCACAGTTTTATTACACTAACATAAGTGATGGACGTAAGATATTTTCACAAAATTGAATCAGTAAAAAATATTTTAATATCATTTTCAATAGTCACACTTTTTAATCACAGAATCATTTACAATAATCGACTAGTTTTTATACGTAAAAAATATAAGTAAGTGTTTTCATAATAACGTAACACTGAAAACCGTTTTCAATTATCTACTAAGATCACAGTTTTAATCACAATATAATTAAAATTAGAATAATCTACCCAATTAGAAATAATAATATGTCACAGTTGTAAGTTAATCTAAGAACAAATTCAAGAAAAGTTATATTTATTTATGTACGCACCATTTCCAAAAAGTGGCCTACTGTTAATTGTCCATCTAATAACGCTAATTGAGCGTCCTGAATGAATTCGTCATTGGATATAGATTTTTGACACCGTTTTTTAAATATTTTGTTTCGTATTAAAATTTCTTTAACATTGACTAACGAAGCATCTTCTTCAATTATATTTAAAAAATGCATAATATTTGGATTCTTTTTTCCCATAGCTTTGTTTAGCTTGTTGTGCCAACCTTCCAAAAAATTGTTGGTACGGTGACGTTGGCCATACACTGACAAAATTTCTAACGAATCAGATTTGGTCCACTGTTTTTCCATATAAGACCTGAATTTCAGTAACTGAGGGTCCTCAATATCGTGACGCGTTATATATTTCCATCCATTTAATAGTTCATTGCGAGGCAATAATGGTAGTACTGCGCTCAGTTCTATTTCACGTCTTTTTATTTTTTCGCATTGTGTCAGTCCAAGCTCTTTTGCTTTTTTCCAAATACTCTTATTATAATGGTAATAACAGCCGGCAATTGTTGTATTTGGAAATAATTTTTTTATTGCTTTAATCGCAGCATTTTCAAAGTCTGTTTTGAAGTTTATTGGTTCCCACTCAGGAATCTGCGTTTTTATTAATTCGAATAGAGTGACGTAGGCTTTATATGTCATTTTATTCATGAGACAATACATCAACGGCACGATGTTAGTAGCGTCTCTATCGCTCCCCAAATCTCCATGAATTACATACAACTGTTTAAAACATGATGGGCAACTTTTAAATGTACCATCACTAAAGAAATCCTTGACCTTTTTAATTAACTCTCTGGATTTTTTGGAGCAGAATATAATTATACGGACACCTTCATGTTTGTAGTCGGCCAACAAGAATTCTTCGTATCTATCTGGGACTTCGACATCTTTAGCTTCATAACAGGATATTTTTGTCAATTTTGCTGTCTTATTTCGATACCTATATAATGATGATTTGATGTTATTGAATTGAGGATATTTCATAATATTACTCACGTCGGAATTACTCATCTTTGCTATTGCCTTGTTGTAAGTAGATGGCACGGCGGGAAAGGTTGGTTCTGTTATCTTCTCTTTTATTCTTTGCATTAATATTGCACTTTCATTTTTTGCGAAATCTGGTGTACAGTCGTGGTGCTTCTCACCGACAATATTTTCTCCCTATAAAAAGAAAAACACATATGTGAATATTCTTTAGTACACTAACTTTCTACACATTATTTATTAGGTATTACGTATTATTGTGTTCGTTTCACCAACGATACACGGTTGCCTTAGGATCACTGCAGACAGACTGCATTAATCCTCGCGCAGCTTTTTAAGGCACTCAAAAGTCAACTTTAAAATTATTAAAATAAAGTGAATTTAAGCTTGAACCTAACAAAATAATATTGTTTTCTCATGTTTTGTCAGGTTGATTTTAAATTATATTATACGTCTATCTTTAGAGTGGTACAATATACAATGTGGTGGTAGATTGACATGTCAATCCTTTACATTTATTTACAAGCTTTTATTGGAAATTTTGCAGGCATATGTATATGTCGTGACAATGCAATAAAATCTAGCTACATAAAAAACTTTTTATAAAAAACTTATTCTTATTGAACTTAGTTATCGTATCTAACTTCGGCAACGATAATGTTACTTTGCCTACGGCCCCTGGCACTAAAACTAGATTAACAAACTTATTAAGAGCCTGTTTCACAACATCTGAACAGTTACTAACTGTTGAATAAATTTAAAAATGAAACAGAATTTGTTTGAAATTATCTGCTAAATAATTATATGGGAACTTATTCGGATGTGGTGACACAGACAGTAAGTGTACTAAAAAACTACTTACCTTAATTCTTAAAACACCGCGACACTTATTTTTTCTTCTGCCTGAGCACTCCCATATCACGAGACCAGTGGTTTTGTATTGTTTTTTAATAATATATTGATGTCCCGCACGTAACAGCACTTTACCATTATTTTTATTAATATAAAAAATCGTATTAAGCTCTGGGGAACTTCCACTAGCTTGTGGTTCTGCCATATTAGTGTATAAAAATTGTTTGAATTTGCACCAAGCAGTTTCGGATTATCTATTGCAAATTGTACAAGTAAGGAACCCGGAAGGTAAACAAATAAACGCACACATTAAAATTAAACACAAACAGGCGAACGGAGTGATAAGTAATGTAATGTGTAACTATACTGCGTTCTCCCTCGTACAAAGGGGGTCTCACTCGCACATAGGGGTGGAGTCGTACAACATTGCATTGTTCCTGTGTCTTCATATCGTCTTCTGTTGTAAATGTGAGCGAAAACTATGGAAAAATACTGCAATGCACAAAATAGGTACTTCGGATTCAATTTTGTGAAAATATCTTACGTCCATCACTTATGTTAGTGTAATAAAACTGTGATTTTATCCAATAAAGAAACAGAGAAACTAAAATATATTGTTTAATTTATTATTTTTTATTTATTGGTAATGTCCTATACAATATGAGAATAAACCTCCGTACTAATAACTGTGAAGGGGGCAGATGAAACTAATTAAGTGCCATCGACCACCGGGGTGGTGAACACCACCTGTTTAGTGCCATCGACCACCGGGGTGGTAAACGCCACCTAATTAGTGGCATCCACCACCCCGGTGGCAAGCCTAGAGGGGGCAAATGGGAATAAAGGTCCATTGACTACCACTATTTGACTTCGGTTGGAGATATAAGATTTAAACCATCTCAGAAGGTTACCACGAATGCCATTAAAAGCAATTTTGTTACGCAAAATTTCGTGGTCAACTTTATCGAAAGCCTTGCAAAAGTCTGTATACACCGCATCCACTTGTATACGGTTATCAAGGCAATCAAACAGAAAGTTTGAAAATATTAATAGATTTGTATTAGTTGACCGACGTTTAACAAAGCCGTGCTGTTGCGGAGTAATAATGCTGTGAAGTACAGGGTATATCTCATTGTGGACCAATCTTTCAAAGAGTTTCGATAAAGCCGAAAGGATGGAGATAGGGCGATAATGTTCAACGTTATTTCGGGATCCACCTTTATGGATTGGTACAATATATGCCCGCTTCCAGACCTCTGGGACAACACCTTCTGAAATGCACTTATTGTAGATAATAAAAAGAGGTTCGTAAATTGTGGTTGCAGTATTCTTTGAAAAATAAGGAGACAGTCCATCAGGGCCAGGCCCTTTTGAAGGATTAAGTGATTTTAGCTCGTTAAGTATTTTTATTTTGCTAAAGAATAACTCGTTTATAGAGACGTTGTGTGTTGCATTACCAACGGGAGGCTTCCATTGCCCCAGAGAAGGCGACGCTGGCTCATACACTGAGTAAAAGAAGTCTGAGAAAAAATTACAAATTGTAGTTAGGTCAGTCGTAGCAACATTTTTGTATTGCATTTTAGATGGTACACTAGGTTTATCCTTACGATTCGAGATGTATGTCCAAAAATGTTTGATATCTTTACCTAAATTATCCTCAACAGAAGTAATGTATGAGTTAAAACATCTCAAGCTCAAATTCCCTGCAAATGGGTTTTTAAAACTAACAGAGATGATACTGGAAATATTACAAGGTACAAAGCTCGTCTCGTGATAAAAGGTTTCAAGCAAACAAAAGGCATAGACTACCATGAAGTTTAGGCTCCGGTCGTACGATATTCATCTATCAGATACTTGATTGGCTTAGCAGCTAAATACAAATTAAAAATTCATCAAATGGATGCAATCTCAGCATTTTTGCAAGGAGTTGTGGATGAAGAAATTTATATGTCACTGCCACCATGCTATGAAACTGAAAATTAAGTATGTCGGCTTAACAAAGCTTTGTATGGCCTGAAACAAGCCAGCCGGCAATGGAATAAGAAACTAAATGCTGCTCTTTTTGACATTGGATTGAAACGCTCTACAATAGACCCTTGTGTTTACTACAGAATTGTAAATGAACATAATATACTGTTTATAGCAGTGTATTTGGACGATTTATTTATTTATTTCATTTGGGTTTCTAACAAGAAATACATATTTCATTACAAATACCAGCATGCAACCGTTCTCGTCCCATATGCTTTCCCTTATAAGAAACCACAGCATGCAACAAATCTATTAAAACAATTAACTTGATAATTACAACTTGATTTGCTTTATATGTTCAATAATGATAAAACTGCATCATTTATTAAAGAAAAATTACAAGAAAATTTCAAAATGAAGGATCTTGGTCCAGCTAAACAATGTATTGGTTTTAAAATAACGCAAAACAATAATTTGGAAGAAATATCATTAGAACAAACATTGTACATAGAGAAAATTTTACACAGATTCAAAATGTATGATTGCAAGCCTGTACCAACTCCGTTTGAAGCCGGAATCCAATTAAAAAAGGCTGAAAATGAAGCTGAAATATTGCAAAATGTACCATATCAAGAAGCGGTGACATGTCTATTGTACTTGTCCCAAGTTACTCGGCCTGACATAGCTTATGCCGTTAATACGGTTAGTAGATTTAATAAGAATCCAATAATTGGGCTGTCAAAAGAATATTTCAAAAGGTACAATTAATTTAAAACTTACATTCAAAAGGATAAGAGAGACATAGTTGGTTATTGTGATGCAGACTGGGCGACACCATAGATCGAAGATCCTGCACTGGCTATTTATTTATATTTCAAGGTGCATGTATAAGTTGGAATTCAAGAAAACCAGCCACAGTGGCGCTGTCCAGCTCTGAGGCTGGGTACATGTCTCTGGCATCAGCTGTTCAAGAGGCAATCTGGCTGCGGCAACTTAATGATGACATCTGGCATAATTGACTAGGTACTCCAATGACTATATATTGTGATAACAGAAGTGCTATTAGTCATTCAGGTTCAAGTGTCTACCATGCTCGCAGCAAACATATATAAAATTAGGGATATTATAAATAGGGATATTAAATTAAAATCATACTTACATAAGAAATATAAAGTAAGCAGATTGAATTGTGATTATAAAGAATTTTCTAAGTGTAGGGCTAGAGTTAAGTATAATATATCACTGGCAGAAGAGCAATATACAAAATTTATTCAAAATCAACTAAAAAAGGACCCAAAATCGTTTTGGACTTACGCAAAATGTAAAAGAAGTAGTAGGAATCCTAGAAAGATACTAAAGAATGGAGAAGTGGTTAGTGATGAAGAGTGTGCTAGGGAGTTTGAATCCTAGAAAGATACTAAAGAATGGAGAAGTGGTTAGTGATGAAGAGTGTGCTAGGGAGTTTGCTAATTACTTTAAATCAGTCTACAGCTCAGAGCCAGCTAAGTTGGACGTAGGGATGGCAATAGCAGAAGCTGGAACTCAGAATGCGGCGGCACGGGTAGAATTAGAAATGCTTCAGTGGCAAGAAGTATACAATGCTCTGAAGCAACTTAAGCCAAAGAAGGCAGCAGGTCCTGATGGCATTCCACCATATATCTTTAGAGACTGTAGGGAGCTGATGACTAAGCCACTTCAGTATATATTCAACCTCTGCCTGAAACAAGCCGTATTTCCAGAAAGATGGAAAGTGACGAGAGTCGTACCAGTGCCAAAGGGAAAGTCAGGTGCTAAGGTAGATGAATATAGGCCAGTTGCGATATTGTCTGCACCGGCAAAGGTGTTAGAATCTGCTATCCACAAACAAATAACGGTACAAGTGGGCTCCCAACTGGCGGATGCACAACATGGTTTTCGGCCAGCAAGAAGCACTACCAGCAATCTGCTTAACCATATGACGTATTTGTTACCTGAAGTAGACAGGGGGGGACGAATAGATTCGGCCTACTTCGACTTTCGCAAAGCATTTGATATAGTCAATAATGATGTCTTGCTTAGAAAGTTGGCGTACTTTGGTTTCACTCCACATCTACTACGATTTTTTGCCAGTTATATGTCAGGTCGACAGCAATATGTAGAATATTTGGGTCATAGGTCGGAACCGTATTACACTAGATCGGGAGTAAGCCAAGGTAGTAACCTCGGTCCTCTGCAGTTTATCCTTATGATAAATGACCTGCCATTGGTAGTCCAGGATTCAAAATGCTTGCTATTTGCTGATGATTTGAAACTATCTTTAGTAATCAACGAAGAAGCAGATTGCATTAAATTACAAAGGGACATAGACAGAGTAGTGGCATGGAGCAAAGAAAATCTATTACAGTTTAATATTTCCAAGTGCATGACAATTACTTTTACAAAGGCACATGTCACATCACATACATATAATATGGATGGGGAGCCAATGGCAATGGTTACTGAGGTGAGGGACTTGGGAGTTAATCTAAACCAAAAGTTAAATTTTAAAGATCACATTATTAAAATATGTAAAAAATCATTTCGGAACTTAGGTTTTATTCTTCGTACTACAAAAGATTTTACGAATATTGGAGCGATATCAGCATTATACAACGCTTTAGTGAGAAGTCAACTAGAATTTAATGGAGTAATTTGGACACCTCACGAAACTAAATATATCTCCATGCTAGAAAAAATACAAAATAAATTCATTAGGTATTTATATTTAAAACAGTATGGGGTATATCCATTTTATCCTCTTATGTACCCAACTTTATTCGTCTTGGGTATGGTGGGGTTTAATGAATTGAGGGTAAGAAGGGACTTTGCATTAGTTTCTTATGTGTTTAAAATTTTTAGGGGAAGGGTGCAAAATGCGGAAATATTAGCACAAATACTCATTCAAGTACCGGACAGGTACGTGTGGCGTCGGCGACGCCCTCAGTTGTTGAGGGTACCAATTGGTCGCACCAAGCTCCTCAAAGAGGCGCCCATTACGCGCGCATTTCGCAGTCTAAATATCGTGGCAGAAAAGCTAGACTTGTTTACCTGTTCTATGAGTGAATTCACAAGAATGACAATGTATACATTGTGTTACCACTTGAAAAAATTATAATTTTGCATGCATATTTAAATAAATAAATTAACAGAATAGTACTTAGATAGAATACTACGCTATCGCATTAGGTAAAAACCTGTAATGATAGTTGTGTGGTTACTAAATAAATAAATAAATAAATAATATGTAGATGTTCGTTACAATTTCGTGAAAGAAAAGGTTGCTGCTAAGGAGATACGTGTGGAATTCATGTTGGCAGACGCGTTGACTAAGGGTCTACATCGACCGAAACTCTGCCATCTCACAGTTGGAATGGGTTTGCGTTCAGGAGAGGATGAAGTATGAACGCATAATGTGCTATAACGCCTGATGTTTTTATCATAGGTACCAATACAATAATGTACTTATGTGTTGCCGGCGCACACTGTGTAATTTTAGCAATCTAGGGGAACTTTATTCTAACTCTTGATAAATGTCAAGGTTTTAGCTTAAAATGATGATGTATCATGAAATTTTCATTATTATAAAAAAAATAAGTTCGAGATATAATATTTATTTTAAAAAGTTATCAAAGAAAAAAAAATTATGTAAGAAATATTATGATTATATATTAAGTTAATATAATGTGTAGTTTTTAATCTTCATCTTGTTCTGATGAGGTATTTTCCGAGTCCTTACTTACACTAGGAGATTTTAACAGAAGAAATTTTGTTTAGGTAGTTTATGTCGATGTTTTTGGGACAAGATCTTGAAGAAAGGAATGGATCTGAATCTATTAGAAACCGGTTGAGCACATCCCTGTTAGTAGCGTTTCTGCTCATCTTTCGACTAAAATATTCTCGATTCCTTCTGTATTCTTTATTGTTTGCTTTTTGGGCCTCTTCCGCTAACTGGCCTAAAGGCAAAACGCTCGTTTTTATGATTTCTTTTGCATGAACTAGAATCTTGTGCATGCTTGCCGGCATTTAGTACCACGAATAAAGTTCCAGGTACAGTTTTTTAGGTTCCTCTTGCATACAAAGCAAATTTTCTCGATTTTTCATAGTGCACAAGTCTGATGAACAGAAAAAAATATATGGGTGAGGCAAAAACGAGCATGAGTAATAAACTTAACTTTGTTATTTATTAACCACAGAATGATTTAAGAATGATTTCAAGGCGGATACATTGGGATATTTTTTTAAAAGTCAACGCAAACTCACTGATGTTAAAACTAAAACATGATTTTAATGTGACTCATAACAAAGCATTTTTATTTTTAATTTAGTAGTGAAATCATGTTAAAAAAGACTCCAAATTATCAAATACAATTAAAAAAAAATCACGTAATATACAACTGCACAACAAATACCGATATTATGCTATTATGAATTGCGTGTAAGTGTCATTCAACGTGACTACGTGCGTAGGTCAAGTTTCACGACCTACCATCCATAGATGTCTCGTGTCCTTCTGATAAACTTAAGATTTTGAATTAAGTTCCCCTAGATTGCTAAATTGTCACAGTGTGCGGCTCCCTCTCCCTCTCTCCCTCTCCCTCTCCCTCTCCCTCTCCCTCTCCCTCTCCCTCTCCTTTTCAGGCCGCAGGGGGTGGGTTCGATTCCCGCTTGAGACAGACATTTGTGTGATGAACATGTCTGGTTGTCTCGAGTCTGGGTGTAATTATCTATTATAAGTATGTTTACAAAAAAATAGTACAGTGCAATCTCACTAATCCAGCACTATTAAAAACCGGAGAGTGCCGGATTATTGGAATGTTCGGATCACTGGATTATAGTGAACAAGTCATAAGTTCATTACATATTAAAATAAAAAGTCATTTCATAGAGGGAATAAATGTATGTATGTAATGTATTAAATTAACATGTAGGTACATAATGTAACTAACTATGTAGTTTATGGGCTTCTTCGTACTAGTTGGCTTCGGCCAAATGGACTGAATTCTGGGTTAGACATATCTACCTAACACAAGATATGACACTTTCTTACATTAGAGTATTTTGGTAGTACATAATAACTAACAAAGTAACTAAGTAGATTATTCAGTTCACGTGTGACACACTTTAATTAATAGCACTGAGTAAATGTAATAATTAATTTACGTGATTCATATTGAACAGCACAAAAAACACGTCCGTCTTGTCACGCGACAGACAAGACGGACGCGACAGACTATATTCTTTTGCCAATTTGCACGTTTTCTCCACTATCTAACTTCTTTAAAATCTCCATTTTATTATTCAAATCTAGTGTCTTGTGTTTGCGTTTATTCGACATTTTTAACTATAAACTATTCTCACTTGAAAAAAACAAATACGTAAGCATGTGCACGTGATAAGTTTTGAGGTTAGACTGCTAGCCGACGACGCAGCGACCGAAGCGCACAATTCTCACTTGAAAAAAAACAAATACGTAAGCATGTGCACGTGATAAGTTTTGAGGTTAGACTGCTAGCCGACGACGCAGCGACCGAAGCGCACAATTCTCACTGAAAAAAAAAACAAATACGTAAGCATGTGCACGTGATAAGTTTTGAGGTTAGACTGCTAGCCGACGACGCAGCGACCGAAGCGCACAGGTCACAGGTTCGATGCGAAAGAGATAGTGATACAATTTATATGAGAAGAAAGAGTTCATTTTCTGTTAGTTAGTAAGTAGTAAGTATGTTTACAAAAAAACAGTATGTATATGTATAGTATATACCAGTTATCTGGTTTCCATAACACAAGCTGTGACTAGTGCAATCAGAGTGCAACATTTTTTAGTTAATTGTTCTAACGTTAATTGTTCTTGTGGGTACAAGGAAGTCAAATAATTTTAAACAATACTACCGTCCCAAGTTGTATTCTACTTAGGTTGTGATGGCCTAAGTCGATAAACACCTTAACAAAATCTCGATATTAGTTGATTATCCATTATGGGACCTAATATTAATGAAAGTGCTGACCTATAGCAATTATCAGTACCATATTGGTCTCCACTGTTCAAAAAATTCTATAAGGAAATCTAAAATTGTATCGATTGTGGGTTCATACAAATCAACATTATTTTTACTAGAGTACAAGTACCATTTTTTGATGCAAACGTCGTACTGTTTTATCGTATTATCAGATAGTGAAGCCATCATAATATCAATTGCAGAAACGGGAGTCTTTTTGTTTAGCAGTGCCGTACTGATAATACAGCGGCTACCAGGGTAGTTGTGGAGTGCAGATTCCGGTTGCTAGAATGAGGCATAATATAGTACTTAGAATTTAATTTAATCATATCAGATATTACCAAAGTGGTAAAAAGAGGGTACCATGGTTGTGACGGCCAGTATGGAACAACCATAATGCCCTTGGCCTTATTATTAACTATTTTCCTTAATGTTTTTAAAATGCATTAGACTGGGGGAAAAGCATAAAAATAATACTACGACCAATTCATTGTGAAAGCGTCTATAACAAATGCATCTGGATCTAGCTGCCAAGATGCGTATTTGTCACAATTTTTATTTATACGGTCCGCAAACAAATCTATCTCGGGTTGTCCAAAATGAGAACCTATGCT
Organism: Meganola albula; assembly: GCA_936450015.1. NCBI lineage: Eukaryota > Metazoa > Arthropoda > Insecta > Lepidoptera > Nolidae > Meganola > Meganola albula. The sequence continues at coordinate 7,113,913 of OW388164.1, forward strand.
TTGAAAACCAATATCTAATTCTTTATCAGCCACTATGTTATCTGTAGATTTTATATAAGAGGCTGTGACATAAATTCTACGTTCCTCGCACCATTGCCAGATATTGTTAGCAATTTTCGAAGGTCGTGGTGAAGCACAAAATGGGATTGAAGAAAAACCTAAATGGCGGCAAGACAGCTACTAGAGAGTGGTGAACGAAATGAAGTTAACACTGACTACCTAGGAAGTAATTATCGAATCTGATTTAAAATACAACGAATGTCGATTTTAATATTTTAGGATGGCTTTTCATTTCTCTAAAATGTGTGCTTAGTGGTATCACATACCTGCGATCCTACAAGTGTAAATAATACTAATATCGAGGACGAAAATACATTCATTGCGGTGGGTACTTGTAAAATAGTGAAAGCAGAAATTAAAGATGTACATATGTACAGTAAAAATCACTACCTAGATTGAGAGTAGTGAGATGAAGCAGTCATTTCCTAAGTAGAAAGGGGTGAACTGGAACAGGCACTGCTCTGGACTAAAGGGGTGTATTTGCATAAATGATCTAAGTCTAAAAACAGGTCCAAATCAGACAGTTTAGTATATATATCGATTATATATAAATATAATTAGAATATAAATCGATTTTTGACGATTTTTGTTGCAGTTAAGTTTCGATCAAAACAGCTCTTTTCGTATTCTCGTAATTTTGACAACCGCTGTCAGATACGCTCGCGTCATGCGAGCGCTTTAGATTAGATATGACAGCATTTTTCACTAAGACGAAAACTTAATTGCAACTGCACCGCAACTTGATCGGCGCGTCAAGAAATTACGTGAATTAGGGCAAGGGTCTAAATAAATAATTTGTATATCTTTGAATTCGGGTTCATCTTTAGGATTAGGTTGTCCATTGACACCATCATCAGAATTAATCCAAATAATTCAGATTATGGTTGGGGTTTGGGAACCTGCGACATTATTGACAGATAGACCTGTTGAGGTTATTAGGTTAAGTGTTTTAGTTACTTTTTGTGGGGTCAAGTTTGTTACAATGATTAATAAGATAAAATTAAATCTTCAGTATTTACTAAGATTAGAAAAAATACATTAGGCCTGATTACATGAATTAAACTTTTTTCATTCGGTCAACTTGTGACCATGAACATTGAAACCCGTTCAAAACGTCTACCCAAACAAAAAGTGAGCGCATTTATCTTCAGTTTTATATACATATTTTAACAATAGAACATTTAACTTATTAGATGCTTAGATATCAAAAAGTTTTATTCGGAAATTGTCTTTCTTGATGCTTCGTAAGTGCCTTTCTTGGAATTCGGGATCGTCTTTGGGATTAGTTTGTCTATTGCCGCCATCATCAGAATTTTCAATCAAGAGAATTCAGATTATGGTTGGGGTTTGGATTGGGAAGCTGCGACATTATTGACAGACAGACCTGCTGAGGTTATTCAAGTCTTTTAGTTACTTTTTGTGGGGTTAGTCCCGCTATGGTATGGTCCCGGTATGGCACCCTCTTAAAATACCTATCAAAAAGGCCCGCTATGGTACCCATCTTTTAGATCTACGTTAGACAATAGAATGTACAACTGAAAAGAAAAGTGTACCTATAAATAAATACTTTTAGAAGTGTATAAATAAAACGTCTGTTTGCGATATTAAATCAGTCTTTTATTAATTCAAAATATTTATAAAAAAAATTCAAACAGTAAAAAGAAATATTCATTGGAATGTACATTTTAAAATAATCCACAATATTAATTACCAATAATCAACAACAAAAAAGAAATAAAAAAAAATCTACATCTCAGAAAAGTGTTATTGTAAATATTATAAACTACAAATAAAAACAACATCCAGACAAAAATATTAATTACAAATAATCAACATCGAGAAAAAGGCACTAAGTAATTGTAAATTTATATAAACTACAAAAATAATCAACAACTAACTAGACAAATACATTAATTACAAATAAACAACATGGAGAAAAAGGCGCAAATTGTAAACATAAACTACAAAAAATAATCAACACCGAGAAAAAGTATTATAATATTAAACATTTTAATAGGCTAAATAAAAACAAAATTAAAATAAACTATTTCTTTAAATGTTCTGATCGAAATGTTGACTTTGATATGTTAATCAGAAAATCACCAATGGAGATATCTTTATTTTCGTAACTTTTTGTTAGCTTTTGAATCTTGCGGTTGATTTCTATACTTGTTCTTTTTCTTGAATTTATAGGTGATCTCTTTAGTCGAAAGCTATAACAAAAATGATCAGTTATTTAAGTTAAGCTATTTTTTTTCAGTAACCGTCTGTAATGAAAGGCGACAACCAATAATATCTACCAAAATAAATAAAATCAAATTCATTTTCAAATTCTACTATGTACTCGTAATATGTGAAAAAAATTTTATCTGCTTTAAAATATTGTCTAAAAATATAACTTACTTGGCTTGCTTTATATCAAAGTGACATGTGTCGTTGCCAATTGTTTGCAGAAACAATAATAAACTGGGATTTTTTCCAATTACTTTGTTGAATCTGCCATTCCATGATTCCGCCAAGTTAGTTGTTCTATGGCGTTCATTATGGCAACACCAAATGAGGTCTGGATATTCAAGCCACTGAGTGACAAAATAGTCATTAAATTTGGTCATAGCTTCATCGTCGAAACTGAAAAAAAAACTTACTAAACGTTCGTACTTGTAAAGCAATGAAATTAACAGGTCCTGACTGATATTGTTGTTCTTTACTTTTTTTGCCACATAATTAGAGTTTAGTACTCAAACATCATTTTGGAAAGTAACCAAGATATTATACCTATTTTCCATTATATGCAGCCAGCCGTCCTCAATATCTTGTTTTGGCAAAAACGCCAAGCCTATGCATTGCTTAACATGGTTCGAGGACTCTTCGTGTTCCATGAGATTTAAAGATTTCGCTTTTTTGATGACGTTCTTTTGAAAATGTACGTTACATCCATTAATTTTGATATCAGGAAAAATCTTCGCTGCTGCATTTATTATTCCTATTTCATAATCGAAGGTAAATTTCGATGGACGCCATTCAGGCAAAGTTTCTTTAATCAATTCGAAAACTTTTTCATAAGTTTTCCCTTCTTTGTTTCTCAACAAAATATAAAATAATGGTGCTACATTCGTGGATAACTCAGTGCTTCCCATGTCTCCATGAATGACATAAACTTGTTCGAATGGGTTTGGGCAGCCGTCGAAAGTGCCATCACCAAAGTAATGAGTTACACATTTTATATATTCCTTTACTTCTGTCGAGGCAAATATAATTATTCGATTACAGTCTTCATTACAATAATCAGCCTATACATACTTATGAAATTGTTCAGGTATTATAATTTCGTCCACATTCTTAAATTGTGTTTTTGGTACGTTCAACGACTTATTTCGGTGTCTGTATAATATTGCTTTTAATTTTTTATAGTCAGGAACATTTCCTGTAAGGTGTAACCCTTTGTCTTTTAAGTTACCCATGTGTTTTTCGAAAATTTTCTGTACTGATCCGTAATTTGAATTTACTTCTTTTTTGCACTCACTTATAGCCATTTGAACTTCATTGTCTTCAAAATGTGGCACGCACTGATCACTGTGTTTATTGTCTTTAGTTATCGTATTATTGGTATTCCCAATAGTTATATATCCACTACATTTAATACTATTTCTCCTATTTACACAATGCCAAGTACTTGAATTTTTATTTTCTCTGCGTTTAATATATTTATGCCCGGCACGTAGTAAAGTTTTTCCACCGCGTCGACTGTCAATAATTATTAAATTTACACCACGTGAACTACTTGACCCAGACATTGCAATAGATAAACTAACAAGCTATCCTAATTACTCATATCGCAAAAGTACAGCTGCAAATAGCAAAGTAAACCCGGAATAATACTGTCTCTCTCTATTTTCATAAAAACAAAAGGGAAGAGCTAGATACGAATTCGAGAAAGGGCTCGTCTCTATTGTTTTACGAAAAAACCGGTTGGTCAGGTAACTACCTGAAGTGAAACGACGATCTCCGAGCGTGATTTGTTTAAAAATTAGTATTAATAAATATTATCTTGCTTAATTAAGAAAAATTTTTATTAATACATTTTTTTCTTAACGCCTATTGTATAACTTTTCTTTACAATAGTACCAAAAACTGAAGGGTACCATAGCGGGACTTTTTGATAGGTATTTTAAGAGGGTGCCATACTGGAACCATACCATAGCGGGACTAACCCCACAATGGGATCAAGTTTATTACAATGTTTAATAAGGTAAATTAAATCTTCACATTTATTTACTAAGAAAAAATACAATAGGCCTGATTACATGAATAAAACTTTTTTTCACTCGGTCAACTTGTGACTATGAACATCGAAGCCCGTTCAAAACGTCTACCCAAACAAAAAGTGTGCGCGTTTATCTATGATTTAAGCAACCAGTACAAAACTCAAAAAGTTTTATTCGGATATTATCTTTCTTGATGCTTCGTAAGTGCCTTATACCAAAATCAACCAGGAGTCATCACTAATTCATACAGTATAATTTTAAAATAATAAGATATAATCTGACAAAACTATTTATACGAAAATAAATGCCGATTGTTCAAGAACTAGTTTTTTAATACTAAAAATATTTGTTCCTTTTCGAATATTTTTCATAAACATATAGACAGTAAAAAATTCAAAATTAATCATTATATCAAAACCATCTGTTTACTAAAGCCCCAAGATAAAAAAAAGTGACTTGAATTACTAACTAATGGCTAAAACCATATATTATGTGATCGAGGCTATAGGTAAATAGAAAAATTCTTCAGGTTCAGATGCAAGAGCAAAGCACTTGCTGTCAGAAAAGGAACGCCTCATCAGCCTCACTATTCTCAGGTAGGCTCATTGATAGAATCTATCCGAACTTTAGTTTCCAACTCAGAGTGAAGGACAGGGTCTAAATCAGTAATTTGTAATTCTTGGAATTCGGGATCGTCTTTACGATTAGGTTGTCATCATCAGAATTTTCAATCAAGAGAATTCAGATTATGGTTGGGGTTTGGATTGGGAAGCTGTGCCATTTTTGACAGACAGACGTGCTGAGGTTATTCAAGTCTTTTAGTTACTTTTTGTGGGATCAAGTTTATTACAATGATTAATAAGATAGAAATATATCTTCACATTTATTTACTAAGAATAGAAAAAAATACATTAGGCCTGATTACATGAATTAAACTTTTTTTCATTCGGTCAACTTGTGACCATGAACATTGAAGCCCGTTCAAAACGTCTACCCAAACAAAAAGTGAACGCGTTTATCTTCAGTTTTATATACATACTAGCGACCCGCCCCGGCTTCGCACGGGTGCAATGCTGATACTAAATATAATAAGTTATAATTGTGTTAACCAGCCATTAGAACCCCGAACTCGTTTCGATCGCTAGATAAAGCACGTAGTGGCCTTGAATTAAGCACAGCTTCGACGCGAGTAAAGAGTGTCCCGAGTTCCTCAAACGATAGAAATCGTGTACCAATAGTGCGTTTTAGGTGCAGCTTGGCAGACTTGACCACAGCTTCATAAACGTCACCGGACCTGCCTGTCGGTGGATTATGTCTCCATGGCAGTGGTACCAACTCTACGTCTTTTTACGTAGATCTACGTACTTTAAACCTTTCTTGCAAACCTACGAACTTTAGTCCCAGAATCTACGTATTTTCTATCAAAATTGTTCAAATTTGCAAAATAGACTGAATGGGCATAATTACCTTACTTTCGCAAAAAAAAATTAATAAACGTTCCGTTTCATACTAACGCACACCCCTCGCCTCGCCACTCAACACGTCGCGCCATTCATTTGAAACGGAGGAGCCATATATTAAAAAAAAAATGAAATGTGACGTGACCCGCGTGACCGTCAAAGTGTCAAAGTGAATCTTCATAACCTAAATAAATATTTAAAAAAAATATAATTTTTCAACTTCCTGCTCAATTTAATTGGATTCAATTATGGAAATAAGCAGTGACAGTGAGGAAGAGCAGAATGTTACTCCTACTAAAAAAAGAAAGCTGCATTATGAACAAAAATACTTACAATTATGGGAAAAAGACAAAAATTATTCCAGATGGATTAAAAAAAGTAACAAAGGAGATTACTATTGTTATTGTAATGTCTGCAAGTGTGACTTGAAATGTGGTGGAGGTAAAAGAGTTTTGACAAAGCATGCGGAATCTATTAAACATAAGAATAATATTAAAGGTTGGTGTGGTCTAAGTCTACTTACTTTACTGGTGTGGTATTTTGTTTTGGTTTTAAATTATTTACTTGCTTTTCTAATAAAGTGTAAGAAAGAATTAGGTAATGTAAATATTCTGAATGTAAGTTTATTTAATCATCAGATGTGAAGGGTTATGGTTTCAGTTTCAGATTATTATTTTACAGCCAGCATTTGTGTACGTCAGAATGGCGGGTGTATGAGTATAAAAATAGATTCAGTAATTATATTATAAATATACCTTTAATGTACTAGTTAGTACCTGTAAATAAATTCAATGTACCTCTTTAAAATTGGAGTTATTTACAATGATAAGTGAGTCGCCAACCTGATGTCAGAATCGTTTGGTAAGAAATTTTATACTCATACACCCGCCATTCTGACATACACCAGCATTTACACATGATAAATTCATGATAATTTCAGGTGCAGTACTTCAACCTACTATTACTTCAATGATGCCTGGGTCTGCATCAAAGTCATTCACAGATAAAATTAAGTGTGGAGAAATAAAGATGGCATGTTTCCTAGCAGAGCACAATCTACCATTTAGCTTAGCAGATGATCTAAAGGATCTTATACAATCAGTTGCCCAAGATTCAAAGCTTGCATCAGAATTAACTTTTGGAAGAACAAAGGCACATGCTATTGTTACAAATGTTACTGGTAAAGTAGCAGAAAACCAATTAATTGAAATATTACAAAAAAATAAGTTTTCACTAATAGTTGATGAGAGCACAGACAGATCATCAATTAAACATTTGGCACTTATTGTAAGAACTGCAATTGATATTCATGTTGAAGATAGTTTTCTATGTATAATACCAGTTGTTGATGGTACGGCTACAGCTTTACATAATGCTTGTACAAAACATTTTGAAGAGAAGAATATTCCATACAAGGAAAATATGGTTGGATTTGCAGCTGACGGAACCAATTCCATGTTTGGACAACATCATTCCTTGTCAAAATTGTTTGCAAAAGATATTCCGAATCTGTTTCTAATAAAATGTATATGTCACTCTTTTCATCTTTGTGCCTCATATGCTTGCAAAAAATTACCACGAGGTGTAGAGGACTTTGCTCGTGATGTTTACAACTATATACAGAATAGTCCAAAACGTATTGGAGACTACAAAGAGTTTCAATGTTTTGTAAATATTAAACCACATAAACTATTACACCCTGCCCAAACGATTTATTCCCACGAGGTCGAGTCCCACTATGTCGAGTTCCCGCTATGTCTACTTTGAAAATTCTCGCTTTTATTCCCATCTAGTCAAGTCGTTGAAAATCTCTTTTGTCTGGTGCCACCATGTCGAACGTTAACGAAATGTACAGTGAATAAAACAAATGATTCAAATCGTAATATTCTTATTCTGACATCAGTTGTACAAAATATACTTGACATTAATTCTTCTATAATGAGTACATAGTAAATCACAGATCAATAACTCACACTTAATAATAAGATAACAAGAACAACTTATATCTATTCTAAAAATAATAATCACAGTGTTTTTTTTAATGTTTCATTAAATAATGAGCAATTGAATAAATCTTCTTATTTATTTTTGACAACAGTTGTAAAAAATTTACTTAACATTAATTCTTTTAATTTAGGAGCACAGTAAATCACAGATCAGGTTATAAGTAGATAGGTATACTACGACATATACCTTTATGAAATATAATTATGTCGTAGGTATTAACAGTATCTACTTCTATCTATTCTAAAATTAATAATCACAGTGTTTTTAAATGTTCAATAAAATAATTAAATTATAATCATGTTTTGATGTTATCTAGACATTTCGTAGTACATAGATATTTCACATATTTACAGTGATTAACTGATTTGATTAATTGGCTTGAGATGATTTTGTTAAGCTTTAACATTTCCCAGTCGAGACAAACATACATCAATGTTAATTTTGCTTTTCAAGAAATCACCAACAATTTTTGTTACTTTTTGATCATTGGCGGAATCAATTTTTTTTTTTTGCTTTGTAGGCCTATTAGATTTTGTTCAATTCTTAAATCACTTTTTTTGGATTCTTCTTTTAAAACATCAATTAAAAGACAAAGGGTTGGTCGTTTTATGATTTTTTTATTAAGACGGCTATGCCACCCTTCGGCATGATTTGTGGTCTTGATTTTTTCTCCATAGTTACTTATGTATTTAATGTTTGAAGTTAACCATTGAAAAGACATGTATTTATTAAATGCCGTAGTGTCTATATTCATAGATTGAGTGAACTCTAACAAATATTGCCAAGCACTAGGTATTTTCTCGTTAGGAAGATGTGCTAAACTAATGCACATTTTAATGTATTTACGGCTTTCGTAGGTTTTGGTTAGAGATAGTTCTTTAGCTTTATCCCAAATGTTTTTACAAAAATGAAAAAAACATAGTTTTATACATGCGTGAGGAAAAACACTAGTTATTGCATTGATAGCTGCAATTTCACAGTCTATATAAAATTTTACTGGATTGAAATCTGGCAATTTTGTCTTAATAATGGAAAACAATCTTTGGTATGTGCTTTGTTTTTTATCGGGGAGTAAGGCAAATATTACCGGAACAACATTTGGATCGTCAGTTTCCTTAGCAATGTCCACATGGAGAGTATATAATTGTTTGAATGGCTTCGAACAAGCTTTAAAGGTACCGTCCAGTATGATATTTTTGAAACTAGTAATTTCCGCCTTTGCTTTATTTGATACAAAAATTAAAATCTTGTCATCGCTCCCATCGTCCACTAATAAAAAATCATTAGCTAGAGCATCGGGAACTTTCACATCACACAGTTTAGAAAAAGTTGTTCTATTACTGTTAAGAGTTTTATAACGTAATCTATACAAAGAACTTTTTCGAGATTTAAATTCTGGCAGGTAGTCAGCGAAATCATCACATCTCAATTTAGCGAGCCCCTCTTCATATAAAGCGGGTATCGGTCTTAAGCTTGTTTTTACTTGTTGCTTTATATCATCAAAATACTTTTCAAATAAGTTTCTTTTAAAGTCAGGCAGGCAACTGTGATTTGTGTCTCGTAATACATTTTTTAAATTTTGGTCAACGCTTATACTTGCAGAACAATCGTTGCTGGTACACTTCCAAATGGAAGAGCCGTCTGCATTTCCTTTATTTTTCCGGTATCTATGTCCTGCTTTGAGCAACAATTTTCCACCTTTATTGCTCTCAATTATAGTCAAAGAGCCTTCATTGATTGTAACATCAGTGAACGATGTAGATGGCACAGGGTTGATGTAATTAGTTAAATTATTCGAACTTGTCGACGCTACCGGTGTATCCATGTCGTATATAATATATGACTGCTCACATATATTAGTGGTTGTAGAAGGCTGGGCGTCAGTTTCCCCTTGTAAAACTTCAATTAAATTATCCAATTCCACTAGAAAAAAATAAAAACGCATTTACTAACGCGAGTGTTGGTAGTAGGTATGTTTAGTTCAAGCGTGTGGTGTTACTGTTAGTTTAAGTTGGTAAATAAATAAATAAGTTTGACAATTAGCATTAAAAAATAATAATACAATTTATTTCAAATAATGGCAAAACCGTGTAGGTTTAAATATTTTATATTTAAATTTACACGGTTTCACAAATGATATAACTAAAACTTATAGATTCATATATTAACTTAACAGTATCTACTTCTATCTATTCTAAAATTAATAATCACAGTGTTTTTAAATGTTCAATAAAATAATTAAATTATAATCATGTTTTGATGTTATCTAGACATTTCGTAGTACATAGATATTTCACATATTTACAGTGATTAACTGATTTGATTAATTGGCTTGAGATGATTTTGTTAAGCTTTAACATTTCCCAGTCGAGACAAACATACATCAATGTTAATTTTGCTTTTCAAGAAATCACCAACAATTTTTGTTACTTTTTGATCATTGGCGGAATCAATTTTTTTTTTTTGCTTTGTAGGCCTATTAGATTTTGTTCAATTCTTAAATCACTTTTTTTGGATTCTTCTTTTAAAACATCAATTAAAAGACAAAGGGTTGGTCGTTTTATGATTTTTTTATTAAGACGGCTATGCCACCCTTCGGCATGATTTGTGGTCTTGATTTTTTCTCCATAGTTACTTATGTATTTAATGTTTGAAGTTAACCATTGAAAAGACATGTATTTATTAAATGCCGTAGTGTCTATATTCATAGATTGAGTGAACTCTAACAAATATTGCCAAGCACTAGGTATTTTCTCGTTAGGAAGATGTGCTAAACTAATGCACATTTTAATGTATTTACGGCTTTCGTAGGTTTTGGTTAGAGATAGTTCTTTAGCTTTATCCCAAATGTTTTTACAAAAATGAAAAAAACATAGTTTTATACATGCGTGAGGAAAAACACTAGTTATTGCATTGATAGCTGCAATTTCACAGTCTATATAAAATTTTACTGGATTGAAATCTGGCAATTTTGTCTTAATAATGGAAAACAATCTTTGGTATGTGCTTTGTTTTTTATCGGGGAGTAAGGCAAATATTACCGGAACAACATTTGGATCGTCAGTTTCCTTAGCAATGTCCACATGGAGAGTATATAATTGTTTGAATGGCTTCGAACAAGCTTTAAAGGTACCGTCCAGTATGATATTTTTGAAACTAGTAATTTCCGCCTTTGCTTTATTTGATACAAAAATTAAAATCTTGTCATCGCTCCCATCGTCCACTAATAAAAAATCATTAGCTAGAGCATCGGGAACTTTCACATCACACAGTTTAGAAAAAGTTGTTCTATTACTGTTAAGAGTTTTATAACGTAATCTATACAAAGAACTTTTTCGAGATTTAAATTCTGGCAGGTAGTCAGCGAAATCATCACATCTCAATTTAGCGAGCCCCTCTTCATATAAGGTGGCTGTCTTTGTTACAAGTTGTGAAAAGGCTTCTTGAACAACTACCAGCATTGAAACTATATTTTCAAAGTGCTGTGTTAACTGACAGATTACTTGCAGATCAATCAATCCTTGATAAATGTCTGGAACCAACCACAGAATTATATTTAGAGTTTTTAAGTTTTGTGCTGCCATACTTCAATGATTTGAACAAAGAAATGCAATCTGAAAGTCCAAAACTCTACTTGCTATATGAAAAAAAATTTATAACCTACAAGACTAAATGTTTTTTAAAGCCAGAATATTTGGAATTAACTGAACAGGAAAAAACAAGCATGCAAGTCCATGACAAAGTTGCAGCATTGGAATTATTGGAATTAAAAATATTGAAAATTGATTTTGAAAAAATTGAAAACCATTTACCCCTGGAAGACATTTACTTAGGAGGCAATGTTGCTGCTTTAATTATAATGAACAGAAACAGTGTTCATCCAGATCAAATAAGACAGTTAAGAAAAAAATGTCTTGAATTTTACATTGAAAGTCTTAATCAAATAAAAAATCGCTTTCCCTTTGAAGATGAGCACCGACAAAGATTGAAAAATTTAAGGTTTTTAAACCCCGACATATTGCTGGACTCAAATTTAAAACGTTCTGTACCATCTATAGCTCATTTAGGGCAAATGTTTCCAGGTAATATGTTTATCATTAACTTCAAATATTTCATTTATGAATTGAGTCTGCATCTTAGTTAAAATTGATTAAATAATTATTTAAAATACCTTATTTCAATTAATTTATTCGTTTATAAATTAATCATTTAATATATTTATTTTCAGGATTATGTCCAACAAATTTAACAGAATTAGACAGGGAATGGAGAGCTCTAAGAAACACTAATCTTCCATTTCAAGGGGATCAGCTAATCAAAGCAGATGAGTTTTAGCGTCACATTTCAAAAATAAGAAAAGGCGATTTCTCTCAAATGTTTCCTTTATTGGCCCAATTTGCACAAAATTTATTAACATTGCCACATAGTAGTGCGAATGTCGAGCGACTGTTTTCTGCGATAAATTTGATGAAAACTAAGATAAGAAACAGGCTTCACACTGACACACTCACAGGATTACTTTATACGAAAAGTGGCTTGAAAAAAAACCGCGAGCCTTCGCAGGAACACTTAAAGCATTTTAATAAAAATATGTATAAATTTAATTTGCCTGAAAATATATAATATATAATAAAAAAATAATAATTTAAATAAAGTGATGATACTGAAAGTAAACTTGTTTAAATTAACTACAGGTGGTATAAGTTTACCAGAATCTCATGGCAAATAAGCCAAACTTTATACACAAATATATTAAAATCCATTCATTATTTAACCTTAATTATTTCATACCCTATGTGCAAATATATAAATATCTATATAAATAAATGATTTTATATTTGCATATTTGCCATGAGATTCTGGTAGACCTATAATTCATAGATTTTTTGTTTGCTCACAGTAATTTATTTTTAAATTTATTGTTTGTCTACTGTCTACTACTTTTAGGGTAATATAAATTGTCGTTTTATTTACTTTTACCTACCCTACTCTCTTAATTTCACTCAGAAAAAAAGTACGTAGATCTACGTATTTTCTATATGGCAATTTCACATTTCTACATAATTTTCTTTATCTGACCTACGCCTTTTTTAAAATCCGAGTTGGCAACACTGCTCCATGGATTCAGTAAATCCACTCATTCATCCATTCATGACAAACCCATTCGATATGTTTTCTGAATCAGAATTTAAGAATTTTGTTACCTCGGTCAGCTGTTTACCGGATGAGATAAAATTGGTCCCGTTATACAATTCAATATTGACATACATTAATTATGTCTGGTTTTACTTGCTATTATTATAAAGATTAATAATTAATTGCCTCGTAAGTTTAGTGGTAGGAGTCTTCACCCAAACTTCGCTAAGTCCCGCGATCCATACCAGGTTCTCGCAACAAAAGGTGCTACCACGTTTTTAGTTTGGCTTCATAAATCGTATTAAGAGGCCAATATGGATAATATATAATCACCTCTACCTACTTACCTTCGAGTATTTAGACATGAAGTTATGTTATGTTGGTATGATTGCCTTTGCTAATGAAGATATATCTAAAGAAAAACGCTCCTATGATGCAAGATTAACACATTTTAAACTAAAATCTTTAGCAGAGCGTAGATGTTTAAACGATGCTATCTTTGCGTACAAAATCCTGCACCAAAAAATTTACAGTCCCCTGTTCCTGGCCCAATTGAACGCGACCTACGAGACCTAAACTTGTATAAGTACGAATCATTTGGCTCAACCATAGAGGCGGGTAACCAGTTGCCTATAACAAATGTAACGTTGATCACTGTTATCATAAACAAGACATGTGAAGGCATAAAAAAATATATTTAAGAAATAAAAAATGTAATATTTTTTTATACTAAACATTTATTCTCATCACACCATTTTATTAAACATAAAACTTTTTTTAAAGCACAATTGAGTCATGGTAAATACAACTATACAAATCTTGAGATTTGTCGTAACGATCATACAAGCTGAACATACTAGGAAAACCTTTATCTTCTAAATTGTATATAATATTATTATAATCATCCAAAATAATTTTGTAACCACACCACTTTTTCTAAACCTTTTGTGTACACACATTTGTCTTTTATAATACCCGTAATGAAGTTCTTATAATTTGAAATATGGCCCAATTCCTTCACTCCAATAAATTTTTCTATTACGTTCAATCCAAGTTACTTGCTTTCTTTCTTGATTTGTCAGCTGATGAAACGGAAAGGGCGGCTTAATCATTAATATTTATATTTTATTACTGTATAAAATAGCAATTTCTTTTACTATAAATTCATTATCATAAGTTTTATAACCAATTATATCCAAGCGTACGTCAATATAACAAGCTAATAAGAATAACAAGCTAATTAAGAATGCTACAGACAGTTAAATTTTTTTATTTTTTTAAATCAACACAATTTTATTAAAGTTACAAATTACAATTTAATTAAATATTAATTAGAACTAAGATGGGACTACGTTCACACCGAAGTGCCAGTTTCCCATGTTCGATTGGGTGGCGCGATCGTTGTCACGTTGCGTCAGCGTCAGCGTCAGCATCTCATGTCCAGGAATGGTATGGTGAAATCCAGTCCCATAGTGTACCATAGTATAACACCTCCCACCGAAGTTCAACAACTGTTTGAGGACTTTTATCGAAAATATTGTTGAATAATGATCTGGTTAGGTTTCAGCAACAGCATTAGAGATTTGGTCTGGTGTTGAAGTCTGCTCAGCATCCACTGTTCTCTTAGGTTTCCGTTTTAGTAGGTATCTTCGAACCTATAAGATGGTGAACGAATAAGATGGTGTACAACGGTATTGTAGTATGGTATTGCGTCGTGTCTGATGATAATTTTAGATCGATCGGGGGCTGCATAGTTATTTTGTTATGGCTGGCATGTAGATTCTCCAGGTTTATTGAGTTTAGCGTCAGGATAGGCTGGAGAAATAAAATAGGTACAAAGGAGCAACGCAAGAGCGATACTAATGTTCTTACAGTTTCATATCTTGGTTTTCTTGAATCTGCATCGATGTCTGGATGCGCCGTCCCTAGCTGGTTCTGGATACTTGACGAAGGCTTGAAAGCACACGCAGCGGCTATGCGGAGCTGACAGGATTGATCATTAGAGTCCTTTTTAAGGCGCCGCGCATTGCTTCGAGTATCCTACTGACTGCACCAATTAAGAATGCTACAGACGGTTGATTTAAAAAAACAAAATTTATTTATTTAACACAATTTAATTAAAGTTACAAATTACAATGTAATTTAATATTAATTAAAACTAAGATGCGACTACGTTCGACGATTGAACCGAAGTGCCGGTTTCCTACGTTCGATCGGGTGGCGTGGTCGTTGTCACGTTGCGTAGCGTCAGGATCTCGTGTCCAGGAATGGTATGGTGAAATCCAGTAAACGCGTTTAATCAAACTAGCTTCCGCCCGCGGCTTCGCCCGCGTGGTGTTAGGATAACAATTAGCCAAGTGACCAATTAGGGTTATCCCCTCTAGGCAACGTCCCCGAGGAACCCGTTTAATATAAAAGTAATAAACTTTTTTACTTTTCCCGAACATTTGTGAATCCTTAAGAAATTCTACTCAAAACTATACCCTATGTATAACGGGTGGATAGGACCGTCCTCCACAAACTTATAACGCGGTAATTTTTTCTAAGAAGTCTCCGAATTATTGTAAAACCTCATAAAATTCCAACCAACGATACCCTGCACGGTATTTTTAATCATGGAAGGTGGAAGGAGGGATTTTAAAACATCCATCCCCCCTTCCACTTTGTTAGTAGCTAGTCATCAACTGTACGTAATAAAAGCTATAACGCTTGTCGCGACGGTTCTACTGTAATTCTATGAAGAGTTCTGTTCTATATCTCCGAAGTACATGATCACGTCAAAGAAAAAATAATAATGGAATCAACTTGGGAGTGTACTTATTCAAACATACAAATAATTTTAAAAATCGGTTCACAATTGACGCAGCAATCGGCGACCATACATAAAAAAACATAAATACCTACACAAACAAAAACCTCACTCGCTTTTTACAGGAGTCGGTTAAAACTTGAACGCCCTCCACTAAACGTGACTAATAGTAACATTTAGTGGAAGGAAATTCAGTTTTAATGTGTATAAAACGAAATAACCCATTTCTTCCTTTTACAGGTGGAATTTTGAAAAAACCTGACACACGTATATACTTTATTGCTGCCATGAGTTTTGAATAAATTGGTCAAAGTAATAATCTTGTATCTCCATACAAACTTTGGAGCCCGTTAAAAGGAGGCCTATTGACGTTCAACAGGCACAATACTTAATTTTGAGCTAGCAGCTCCTTCAAATATTTGTGTTCGTTTGAATTTGCGCCCACTTAATTTAAAAGATGTAAAAAAAAATTGTTGTGGGCGCTCTACACTTAGTCCGCGGATCACGGCGCGAACTTGCCGCGAATTTAACGGCTCCTACCTTGCCTCCGGTTTTGCTCTGGGTGGTCGTTTCTCTCGAATTTGACGGTTTGACCCTCTCTTCCAGTTTCCTGCCGGGTGGTACGAAATCATCTGTGAGACCTTTTTTCACCTTGAATAGGGTTGCTGCTTCTTGAATCCGGATGTTTATTGGGAGGATGCCCGAGAGTACTAGGACTGATGTTAGAGATGTCGTCCTATAGGCCTTGCAGATTTTTTGCGCAAAGCCTCTGTATGGCATCCAGCCTTTTCCGGTTCATTTGCAGTTGTGACGATGTTGCCCAGGTGCATGCCCCGTACATCAGTATGGGCTCGATTACCGTTACGTATATGGTCCTGATTATCTCCCCGTTGAGACGTGACATGACCCTCGTCGCACACGCCAGTTTCATATAGATATCTGCTGATTTTTTGCATGCAGCTGAAACGTGTGCGTTGAACTTGATCTCATCAACTAATGCTATTTGTACCCCTGACATTTTGATATTGGGGGGACTGAACTTGAGCTTTTTAGTTAGCAACATGGCGTTGGATTTATGCGCTGCAAAGTTCAGTTTATTTTATTTCCCCCATTCAATGTTTTTATTGCATCCATAATGTTACATAAAGGTGGTAAGTAATATAATTTTGACACAATTATGGACCCTGTTGGGCACAGCATAAGAATGATGAAGTTAATAGAATTATAATAGCATGCAAAAAATAAATTTTAGGAGAGAGGAGGATGTCTCTATTACTAAGTAAATTGTCTTTATTGGAACCATCAAGAGTATGTATTGATCATCTAAGGTTACAGTCTTTATTTAAATTAGTCATTAGAACTTTAAATGTCATCTAGGTAAGTTTAATTTGATATGTTAAAATAAATTCTAAGTTGTCCAATAAATAAAAAAAAGTTTTAATTAAAAATTATAGTATGACATCTAGATTAAAAAATATAAATTATTAAAATTTAAAATATATAATATCATTAGAAAAAAATATTGTAAGTTGTCAGTAAAATAAAAGAATGTCAAAATATAGAATGTCGCTTGATAAAATTATAAAACATTAAATTTGGAATTGTAAAAATAAAAACATAAAAAAGTCACAAAAATTTATCATTTTTTAAATGATAAATTCATTGATATATTAGTAGCATTTTGTGATTAAGAATTCTTTCAGTTTTTTTATAAAAATATTGAGTTTAGTTTCATTCCTTATTATTTTAGGTAGTTTGTTATAGATTTTTATTGTCATTAGATAGGTGCTTTTAGAATGCATGGTCAGACGGGAGTTTGGTAAGTTCAGTCTATCTTTATGGCGTAGGGTGTATCTTTGTTGTATTTCTTCTCTTCTAGTAAATAAGTTTTGGTGTTTGCGTGCGAATTTACTTATTTCCAATATGTAGATACTAGGCAAAGTGAGTATTTTGTGTTCTTTAAAGTGTGGTTTACAGCTGTCAGTGCTGTCTACATTGACAAGTATTCTAATAAGTTTTTTTGGAGTTTGGAGTGTCTGTACTATTTCCCCATAATATAATGCCATAGCTGAACCACGCGTAGTAACTTGTTAGGGCTGTCTTAAAGTTGGTAGTTTTTTTGACTTCACGGAGCGCATAACTACATTTTGATATTTTTGATTTAATTTTTGTAATGTGAGATTTCCAAGTAATGTTTGTGTCAATTGTTATACCCAGTGTTGTAAATTCTGGTACTACATCTATTTGTATGTCTTTATATTTAAGATCTATATCTAATGGTTTTTTTTTGGTGTGGGTGGAAAGTCATGATTTTAGTTTTTGAATAATCAATCTCTAGGTTATGGGTGTTTAGCCATGCTATTGTTTTGTCTAGGGCAGTTCTAAGTTTGTCATTGAGATTGGTGCTATAATTACATAAAGTTATAATTGATATGTCGTCCGCGAATAAGATACACTGTTCATTTATTGCTCTAGGTAGATCGTTAATGGATATAAGGAATAGCAGGCAACCAATCACGCTGCCTTGGGGAATTGAAGCATTTATTATTTTTTTGTTAGATCGTACGTTTTGTATTTCTTTAGTTTTAAAATTGTAAAACTCGATTTCTACTTGGTGTTCCCTATCTTTTAGATATGATGAGAACCATTTATGAGCAGCCCCTCGGATTCCAATACTATCGTCCGCGAAAGCCTGGCAGTGAACTTTTTCCTTAGATAACATCCGTAGGAGTGGATCCAATATAAGGTTCCAAAAGGTCGGGCTTCCGATGGAGCCTTGTACGAAACCTTTGTTGGTTTCCCTTTCGCTGGATGTCCCTGCGTAATTGACTGTTATCTTTCTATCTGAGAGGTAAGAGTTCACTACCCTGTACAGGTTTTTTACAGCTGGTGCTTTAGAGCCGGCCACCATGCATTGTCAAAGGCTCCCTCTATGTCTAGTGAGACCACTACCACGGATCTTTTATTGGCTTGTTGGATCTTTATGTGGTTGATCAGGTCGTAGAGGGCGTCTTCGGTGCCGCGTTGTGGCATAAAACCGTAGTGTTTCTGGTTCATTGTCTGCAGGAGGTGCCATTGGAGTCGACCCATCAGTAGTTTTTCTACCGTTTTCCCCAGTACTGAGAGAAGTCTTATGGGGCGGTAAGATTTCGGCTGGGTGTAGTCGTCCTTTCCTGGTTTCCTAAGGATAACTACATGGGCTATTTTCCAAATTTTGGGAAGTACGATATGGCCAAGCATTTGTTCGCCATTGATTTGTCCGGTGTTAGTGTTTTACCGTTCGAGCCTCTCAGCAGCATGTCCTCTTGTCTACCTGTTGTTTTCCTCAGAACTCTGTATATACCGTCCCACATGCTCTCCTTTTCCTGTGTTGAGCAGAAAACTTTCCGGCTTTTGGTTTGCGCTTCCTTGGCTTCCTGCTCGTACACGTTTTTGGCCTCTCTGTATTCTTCTAGTACGGATTCTATTCTAGGACTGCATTACGTATTCGTCTCTTTTACGTAGGACGTCTTTCTTTAGCTCCGTTAGTTTTTCCGTCCACCATGGGAGTTCCTGTCCCTTGGTTTGCGCTTCCTTGGCTTCCTGCTCGTACACGTTTTTGGCCTCTCTGTATTCTTCTAGTACGGATTCTATTCTAAGACTGCATTACGTATTCGTCTCTTTTACGTAGGCCGTCTTTATTTAGCTCCGTTAGTTTTTCCGTCCACCATGGGAGTTCCTGTCCCTGTTTCCTGCTTCGTATACTTGGAATTCATTTTCACACGCTTCCGTGATGGATGCTGTATACGATTCTACAAGGGCCTCCATTTCCTCTCCGTTGCTTACCCGTTTTATCGATTCGAGGGTGACACCTTTTGTTTCTAGGGATACATGTAGCTGTCGATCAAACTCTGACCAATTTGCTTTCACGGTGTTATATTTCCTTGTTGTGGGGTATGTAACTTTGTTCAGTTTTTCACCTACACTGAGGAAAAATGTGATCGCATTGTGGTCCGAGGTTGTTAGTGTTCGATCGACTTGCCACTCTTGTATTTTCCCTAGAAGGGGGGTGCTGCATGCTGTTACGTTTACTATGCTTGTCCATAGCTTGCCTCGTCGGTACTCCTCGAATGTGGGTGTTTCGCCTGTGTTGAGAATATGGAGGTCCATCTCGTTCAGGAAGGAATGATATTCTTGTCTCCTTTGGTTTTCGGATGAGCTGCCCCACCACTGGCTCCAAGCATTCACATCTCCTCCCACAATAATGTTTTTTGTTTGATTGTTCAGGATTTCGCATATTGCTTTGGTGCGTTCTATGTATGGCTCGATTGGTTGGTCTCCCTCGTAGTACACGGACACTGCTCCAAATTTTAACGATCCGGCTTCCATTAGTACCGCGCATTCGGTCTCACCGACTAGTTGAGGGTCGTGTATGACTCTCAACAAGTCACTGAATACGAACACGGCGGCCTTCCCTGGCTTTTGCCTATTTATGGAGCATTGTATTACTCTTATACCGGGGAACTGTTTGACTGTTCCCGTGGAACTATCGCAGAGCTATCGCCGTTCCAATTGTCGCTGCAGCTTGGAGTAGCTCGGAGGTCGCTTTTTTTCCCGGGAAGTAACAAGTTATATCAGTGTATCATTTATCAGTTTATCTTCTTAACATCATTATTATAACAGAAAAGGTGTTGGACACAACAGTTTTAGAGAGACTTTATTAATTAGTGATTTAGTGATAAAAGATGATTGGCTGCCATAATCTATTAGAGCACGAACCTTCTTCTTTTGTTGGGTCAGTGGTATTTGTATCGAACTTTGCCTTGAAAATTTTACAAATAATTCGACAGTTTCATCCACCACAATGTGGTTATTTGCTGAGAAATTTGGCCGGTGTGCATAGGGGTATTTTACCCCCCGGGCTGATGGAGCGCCAGTAATGGGGCCCCATCATCCCGGTCCACCACCACCACCCGTGCCTGCGGGGCGGCGGGTATGGCGGCCCGCCGTCCGACCACGTAGGCACATGACGGAGGCGCGCGCGTGTGTTCCGCGCGCGCCTCAGCTGACTAGTGCGGAGGGGAGTGTTTCCATCTTCCCCCTCCCACACTCGAGAAGGGGCCCGCACAGCGGGCCAGCATCCAGGGGGTCGCGGTTGTGTCACTTGTGGTTCCCGTGATCCCCTGACCAAGATGCGAGGAGGAACACCCGGGGGGTTTTAGTTAGGGTAAACGCTTCACGGAGTCCCACATACCCCCTGCCCTGGCGCCATACAGGGCAGGGGGATCCATAAAGGATTTCCCCCCGGCAAAAAAAAAAAAAAAAAAAAAAAAAAAAAAGGGGTATTTTACCCAAAAGTGCGTACAATATTATTTAATGTTATTACTTGACATAAGACGGATATTGTAAAAACATTTGTTTACATAATTTAATAGGAAAATTTCAGGCGAATTTGTTACTTTTCAGAGAAATAAAGAAAAATCTTTTAAATATCATTTATTACATCTATTTATATATGTTACAATTATTCAGAGGACGAGTCCCACCCTTCTTAATCATTAAATCTGTCAAATGTTCAGTATTATCGACTTCTCGCTAATAGTAATATTTTCACTAGGTAATAACATTTCCATGGCTACCGCGCTAAATGGCTTTCATCTCTTTGGTGGCTTTGGCCTTATGCTACTCATGAAGGGGTCTGATGTTAGAAGCAACCTGTTGGTTGCATTGTTCTCGAGAAAACTTGCGCGAGAAATTTTGACGATATTGCCGAAAATGTTTATTTCTGGCCTCGCTTGCTTCCTCTGACAAACTTCCTATAGATAATAGAGTATGTTGGACCACAATGGGTTCGTGAATAAGTATTTTGTGTACTGTGGGTGTCATGGGGTGCCAGGAGTACAACTCTATATAAAGTGATGCTGTATCCAGGCAAAACTTTGAGAATTTCTCAATATTAATATGATGCCCACATGAAATTACTTCTAAGATTGCAGCAAATCTCTATTATTCTAATATCAACCCCAGTAATTTCTAAAAACACTTGTGGGTTCGCAGAATGTCTTCGACTTGTGTTCCCAACATTGCTGTTACCGTATCCGGCTTTAGGAACATCAACAATAAGACCAAATTGATTTCTAAATTATTCTTGAATTTGTCTTTTTTTTAGTTGTACAATTTTCTTATCGGACTGTTCTCTTATCTGCCATTTCTGTAAAGGTATTTTATAGGAGAGATGAGTTTCAAAAAATCTTATTCTTGCATGTAGAACAAATTTAAGATTATCTATATCCACTACTGGTGATGATGCTAAATTGTTAAAATTCTTGGAAGTGACTTTGCAAATATAACACCTCATTGTTGATTTAGTTTGGGTAGCTGAATTGAGGAAAAAATCCAACAATCTGCTTTTCGGAATAATACTAATAAGGTAAGACCTGTCGATTCATTTAGGCGAAACGATTTTAATAATCGAGTTCAGCAGAGATTCAACAATAATAATAACTATAACCAAGGACCATATTCCGCACGAGATTCACCATTTTGCAGGTATTGTAAAAAAATAGGCCATGTTCTCGAAAATTGTAGACTGCGTGAATACAACAATAAAAGGTTTGCTAATGGGGCCCAACCGTTTACTCCTTTCCAACCCTCATTCTCGAGCACTAAACCCCTACCGTATAGGGAAACTCCTCGGGTAAATTACGCAGTAAATAATGAGGCAGAAGAGAGTAGGGATGAGGTGGATAACCCAACCGAACATTTAAACTGCTAAATGTCCCGTTTAGGTATCGCACAGGGCAAGCCCCTATTATTCAAGATAACAATCGCTTAATAATGACCAACGGACAGGGTAACCAGCCCCAAACTCACGGTCATCCATATAAACGGACCAACGGACAGGGTAACCAGCCCCAAACTCACGGCCGTCAATCCAAGCAGACTAACGGACAGGGTAACCAGCCCCAAACTCACGGTCATCCATCGAAAAAGACCAACGGACAGGGTAACCAGCCCCAAACTCACGGTCATCCAGCGGAAAAGACCAACGGACAGGGTAACCAGCCCCAAACTCACGGTCATCCAGCAAAAAAGACCAACGGACAGGGTAACCAGCCCCAAACTCACGGTCATCTATCGAAACAGACAAACGGACAGGGTAACCAGCCCCAAACTCACGGTCATCCATCGAAACAGACCAACGGACAGGGTAACCAGTCCCAAACTCACGGTCATCCATCGAAACAGACCAACGGACAGGTTCCTGATAGTTGGTGATTTTAATATGAGTGGATTATCTTGGCAATTTACGAATAATTTATTAAAACCTCATAACATTACATCTAGTGATGAGTACTTATTTACCGATGAATTGCAAATCTTATCTTTAAATCAATATAATGGGATTCTTAATAAATACGGCAAATTATTGGACTTAGTGTTATGCAACGACTCAATATTAGTGACTGAATGCTTAGATCCTTTGATACCACTTGATGATTACCATCCCGCACTTTGTATTGTACCGAACTTTGTTGACTTCACCTACTTAACGCCCTGTACTAAATATATCTATGAAAAAGGTGATTTCAATTCTCTTAATAAAGAACTCATGGCGATTGACTGGGCGCAAGAATTTAATTCTAGATCTTTTTTAGAGTCCGTTGACTTCTTCTATAATACGTTGAACGAGCTTCAAACCAAATTTATCCCTACTAGACATGTTCAACACTATTCTTATCCGGTTTGGTATTCTCAGGCATTAAGAAGGCTAATTAAAGAAAAATTCAAATATCACCGTAAATTTAAATTATATAATAGACTTTCTGACGAACTTACTTTCAAGTATCTACGTGACAGGGTACATAGTTTAGAACTTGAATGCTATAACGCTTATATAGCTAGTACAGAAGCTTCCATTGAAAAAAATCCAAAGCACTTTTGGAGTTTTGTTAAACATCGTTCTAAATCAAACGCTGTTCCCAGCTTTCTTAAATACGGCGATATTACTGTTTCTTCTGCTGAATCAATATGTAACGCTTTCTCCTCACACTTCCGTTCCACCTTTTTAAATTCATTAGATGAAACATCTGCTCATCATACTAATCTCCAAAATGTCAGCACTAGTATTTCATCTGATATACGCACTATAGAGGTAGATATTCAAACTATTCAGATTTTACTATTGAAACTGGACCCTAACAAATCGCCTGGGCCTGATAATTTATCGTCCAAATTCCTAATAGGATGCGCTAAGTCCATTGCCCTTCCAATCTCTATTTTATTCAGCAAATCACTTTCGAATTGTACTTTTCCCCAAATCTGGAAATCTGCCTACATAACACCTGTTCACAAAAATGGTTCAAAAAGTGATATTGTTAATTATCGTCCAATATCTAAACTATGTATTCTGGCCAAGGTTTTTGAAAGAGTAGTTTACGATCAAGTCTATGCGGCGCTAAAAAGTTCATTCAGTCCCTCTCAGCATGGTTTTTTGAAAGGCCGGTCAACTGTCACTAATCTTACATTGCTCAACGACTTTATAACGAATAGTATGGCTATAGGGGCTCAAACTGACGTCATATACACTGACTATTCTAAGTGTTTTGATCGTATTGATCACAATATTCTTAAATTAAAGTTGTTGAACGCTGGCATCAGTGGTGACTTGTTGAGATGGTTTGCATCGTATCTAGACAATAGATCCCAAGCAGTAGTTGTCAGTAACTATATTTCGAGTTGGGTGCAGGTGCCCAGCGGCGTCCCCCAGGGATCATTGTTGGGGCCATTACTCTTTATTATTTATGTGAATGACATTGACTCCTGTTTTCTGACATCAAAGTTGCTTTGTTTCGCTGATGATATGAAAATCTACTCCTCCATCTCTTGTTTAGAAGAAACGGTAGCTCTGCAGTCGGATCTGGAGCGCTTAGATGGTTACTGCTTACGTAATAAATTAGACCTAAACCCCCTTAAATGTTCTGTTATCACATATAGTCGTAAACGGTCTCCACTTTTAGCATCTTATAAACTCAAAGGCCAGATAGTACCAAGGAGTGACATTGTTAAGGATCTAGGCGTTTACCATGACTATAACCTCCTGAGTCCACCATTTTTTTTTTTTACTGAAAAAAATGACCCGATGTCCTATTTAAAGAACAATTACGAAGAAGGGTTAAAGTCCTGGCACTTTAACGGCCTTGAAAAAAGTTTCGAAGCAGATTTTTTATTTTTTGATAGAATAAACGTTATTTGTATAGACTCAAAGATTATTTTAGAATGAACTTTACTGCACTATAATTTGTTCTTTTTGTAGGACATCGGGTCTCTATAACAAAAATGGTAGGCTGGAATTTGTTCTTTACAAAGGATTTTGGGACTATAGACTTTTAAAAATGGTAACATTAACTCAAACAAAAATATTAAATAATATTCATCTTTTTATTACAAACAGCACAAAAGTAAGTATTGTGGTTGCCTAATAATTAAATTAAAAACAAATAATAAAATAACATAAACTTAAATTATACTTCTCTCAGTCTAAAAAAAATTGCAAAATATGCAGAAACTCAAACTTACATGAACGTACAAAACAAAATAAAAAAATTTAATTTGTGAAATAAAAATTAGTCGGAAATATGAAACTGTTTGAAGCAATTTCTATTTGCCGTCATACAAAGTGCTAAATTGCAACCTAAACATTTAACCGATGTTTTTTTGGAACATCTAAGATTTCTACAACGACTTTGAGTTGATACCATTTCTGGCATGTGGTCAATTCCATGCTTGCGTCTAATTTTTGAAGGCAAAGGTACAATAGGGGGACGCCTTTTTCTGCCGTTTCTTTCTTCAGGTTCTTCATTGTCATTTATAAGTAAGTTATCTTCATCTGCGTAAATATTCTCTTCAATTAGTCTTTCAGCAATCAGTCTTTTAAATTCTCGCAGCTGAACAATTTTGTGGAGACGTATTCCTTTGCCTAACTGTTCTTGCTTGTACTTTATCCAAGAATTCGTTACAGCCAAGTCCAAGCAATGTGAAATGATCCTAACTGTCCATTTACGTGTCCGTGCTCTACTAGGACATACCGCCAGCAACCTATCTGCCAAATCTACTCCACCCATATTGCTATTATATTCTTTGATAACTTCTGGACGTGAAATATTGATATATTGTTTTGTTGCTCTATTGTATCTTCTGCAGTTATCAAGGTTATCAGCAGCATGAATAGTAGATAGCATTAATACCGACTTATTGTCCATCCACTTTGTAAACGCAACTCCGCCATCATTTCGTACTAACATGTCACAACTCCCTCTCCCTTTTCTAGTCAAAGCCTTGTCATCATCAATTTTATCAGTTACTTCTTTAGGAACCCGATTTTTCATAATTGTCCCAGTACATCTAAAGCCTCTATTTGCAAGTTCATCAGCCAATCTGAGCGTCGTAAAATATCTGTCGAAATATATTACATGCCCTGGTACTAGTGATTCGGTTAATTGGAGGACCACTTTTTCTCCTAAATGGAATTCATTTTCATTTGTAAACGTTTTTTTTCCTTGGTAAACTATAATGTCGCAAACAAGCCCATTTGGATTTGCCAATATAAACGCTTTAATACCCGTGGGGTTGGGCTTTCCCGGGCAATACTGTCGTATGGGACAGGCCCCTGTAAATGGGATGATCATTTCATCTACGGAAATTTTTTGTTGCCTTCTTTGGGCACGGCAGCCTCTTAGAATCCTATTTAATATAGGACGAACTTTCCATAGTTTATCTTCACGCCTCATGTCCTCAGTGATATCGTTATCAAAAACTATTTTGATTGAATTCCTAAGTAAAAAATACCTATCTCGTGTCATGGATTGTGCGATTATGGGTAATGCAAATTTTTGGTTCCAGTACAGTCTTATTTGTGACAGAGGTAAACATGCCATCATCATCGTTATTCCAATATATATTTTACACTCTGCTTTTGTAAAATTTAACACTCTACCAGTTCTTTCAATAGACGATTGATTTGTATATTGTACCATAATATTTATTAAATCATCGTCTATATATTCAATAAAATATTGTAGAAAATCTTCGGAGTTTATATCATTAGGTAAATATGAAGGCTCTTGCAGATGTGGCATCAACGTATTAAAAGTATTCCTACTCCAAAGTCCTTCAGATTCCAGAGTAACCAAATCATTAGATCGAAAACCTCTACCTCTGCCTCTGCCTCCCCGAGTACGTACTCCACGACGACAAAATCCACCTATTTAACAAAAGATATGAAATTAATATTTAGGAAATAGTTTCACCAAAATAATTTAGATACCTATCTTTAAATGAGTCAAGTAATAACTATATAGGTACCTCTAGTGCGGGCTCTTCTTTGGCTAGTTGTAGATGATGAACTAGGCATTGACTGTGGAGTGCCTTCTGATTCAGTTTCAGATTCCGACGATGAGGAGGCACGATTTAACTCTTCTGTGGGTACTTCGAAAATATCAGAATCGTCATCATCCTCAAAGTCTGATTGGTTTAGAATATCCCGAAGTTGATCCTCAGTCAAATCTAAATAAGAAAAGTAAATACAATAAGATTATAAGCAGATTTTTATCAGCACAACAGAGAAACTAATTATGAGTTTATAACCGAATGTACTCTTTCAAGTACAAATTGTAGATGCCCTTTTTATTAGTTATAGCCGAAAGTACTTTGAAAAGAACATATACAATTATGGCGTATTTTCAACACTAAACATTCGATTTTAGACACAATTTTAATGTTTACGTAAAAATCATAACTATATCATAATATTAAATGTAAATTTAGCGCAAATTGTACAAAAATAATACAAAAAATAAGTAATTTAGTTACCTGTAGTTCGGTGACGGTCCATTTTTGAACTCGTACACTGGCCAACTGAATGAATAACTGTTTCCTGATTGGCTAATCAAATAGTTTACAGATTGGACGTTACGTTTTGACAATGACATAAAAGTTTTCAAAAACGAGCGCGGAATTCAAAACTAAAAACGAATTTGTGTGTTAAAAAGTACATGCGGTCATTATACCACAGTAATCCGATAAAAGTCGGGACTTAATGGCGTCGAGCAAATTGTTCTTTTTAAAGGATGGTAGGACTCAGGAGGTACTACTATTCAACGTACATATAGATAAGGTAGTAGCTAAAGCGGCTAGGGCACTCGGATTCATTATGAGAATTTCAAAGGGCTTCAAACTAGCCAAAACATTAAAAGTTTTATACTGCACTTTTGTCAGAAGCCACTTAGAGTATGCGTCACAAATTTGGAACCCACACTATGGGACATATGTAGACCGTATTGAAAATATTAAAAAGCGTTTTATAAAATTTCTATGTTATCGACTACATATTCCCTATCAGTCTCATAACTACATCAATAGTTGTAGAAAGTTCCACATTATGCCGCTTTCAAATCGTAGGCGCATAGCGGATTGCACATTGCTACTAAAAATAATTAATAATGAAATCGACTGCCCTGACCTACTGCGTCAATTAAACTTTAACGTTCCCTCTAGATCCTTACGCTATAATGCACCCTTGTTGGCACCTTCTTCATCAACTAACTACAGGCAGAACTCATACCTAGTGCGGGCGAGCAAGGATTATAACAACATTTGTAAAGAGTTTCTATTTGATCCTTATACTACTAAAAGCAGTACTGCAAGGAACAGGCTAAACCTTAATTTTTATAAATAATTTGGTTTTTTCTTTTGTTATTTTAGACTTTAACAGGGTTTTCGTATTTGCTTGCTAGTGTTCTGAAAAATTTATATTGTTACATTACTACTATTCGTGAAAACCTATTATTGGCTTACTGTTGTTTTTTAGCTACTTTTTCAGTTTGTTATATAGCTGTTGGTTTTCCTTATCAAATAAATAAATAAATAAATAAATAAATAAATAAATAAATAAATAAATAAATAAATAAATAAATAAATAAATAAATAAATAAATAAAAGATCGATTTTCTTGGCTTGAAAAATCGATTATTCGATAAATCGATCTCAGATCGCCATCCCTACTCGATAGCACAATCATGAATTCTAACAGGTAATTACAGATCGTTAAGATTACGTTGGATTAGATAGTAACGTTCACCGAGCACGTTATTGCATCTGCACTACCGTACGCCAAAACGGTTCAACACGCAATGCCAGCCTTTCTAAGATGGCCGCTTCACCCGCGCTCGGTGTTCATTCGTTCGCTCATAATGACATTCTCGAGTGACAGGTTACTTCAAAGACAATGACAGCCGATGCATTGAGAAGCAGATGTGCCAACACGGCCAACCCTGACGAATCGCACGACCTCGTGCGCATAGTATCAGTCTGCTCGATGACATGTCATTCTTTTCTGCCTGTTCTAATGAAAAAGTAAAGATAGACATTAACATACGCTCGGTCCTTCCTGACCGAACTCAAATTCATCGCTATTGCATAATAATATGGACCGGGCATGCTAGTCTCCTTCATACAGTTACTCAACAGTGGCCCGGGCTTACCAGGCCCCTTTAACCAACTACTTAAGCATGGCCCGGGCATACGAGGCCCCTTCAACAACTTACCAAAGTATGGCCCGGGCATACGAGGCCCCTTCAATAAACTACCTAAACATGGCCCGGGCATACGTGGCCCATTCAACCAATTACCAAAGCGTGGCCCGGGCGTACGAGGCCCCTTCAACCACCTACCAAAGTATGGCCCGGGCATACGAGGCCCTTTCAACTAACTACCTCAACATGGCCCGGGCATACGAGGCCCATTCAACCAATTACCAAAACGTGGCCCGGGCGTACGAGGCCCCTTCAACCACCTACCAAAGTATGGCCCGGGCGTACGAGGCCCTTCAACCACTAACCAAAATATGGCCCGGGCATACGAGGCCCTTTCAACCAACTACCGAAGCATGGCCCGGGCATACGAGGCCCTTTCAACCAGCTTTACATTAACAACCGTCAAAGCGTGGCTTGGGCGTACTGGGCCCCTTGCAACCACCTTACCATATAACACTTAAAAACACATGGATCACTATTTCTTCGATTAGATACCGTCTCCTGTTGGTTTTACCCTTCACATCCCAACTTCTGATGAAGGCTTTCGAAGGTTTTTTTGGACTAAAAAATATCAAGATTAGCAGACAACTTTAGGTAGGCGTGAATAATCGGGTAAGAAGACGGTATTTCAATAACATAACTACGGCAAATATCACTTCACTCCCATCTCTCGATAGCACAATCATGAATTCTAACAGGTAATTACAGATCGTTAAGATTACGTTGGATTAAATAGTAACGTTCACTGAGCACGTTATTGCATCTGCACTACCGTACGCCAAAACGGTTCAACACGCAATGCCAGCCTTTCTAAGATGGCCGCTTCACCCGCGCTCGGTGTTCATTCGTTCGCTCATAATGACATTCTCGAGTGACAGGTTACTTCAAAGACGGACGCGATGACAGTATAAAATGACAGCCGATGCGTTGAGAAGCAGATGTGCCAACATATAATTCCTCCTATATGTATTTATACTTATAATAAACTTATCATAATACTAATCTATATATTAAATAGTTAGTCTCCAAAAATAATACGTTTTATATGGGTTACTCGTTTTAAAAATGTTAATGGCGTGATCTCCTGATTATTTAACTTGTCGATTTCCCTAGTTAATTTTTTATCGAAAATTACATCGTTCTTCTTGCGTCTTTGGCCGTCAAATAAGGCGCGCGTAATTCTCAACTGTTGCCAGATTGCTTCTTTTCTCAAAGCATGAATAAATAACGGTAATGTTCGTTTCCGACCTACTCTGGCGTTATGTCTTCTGTTCCATCCTTCTAAAGCATTATTAGTACGGTGTCTTTAACTGAAACAACTAATATCTTCTGGTTTTTTATTTATAATCCATTGTTTGTGAAAGTATTTAAAAAAAAGCGAAACGTTTTCGTTCTCCATAATGTGGTCTCAGTCCATACATCTTTAATGTTCACTGCAGGTAATAATGGCAAATTCGCTAACAGTCTTGTTAACGCTCTACCACGTTTAGAATCAGAAACGTTTAGTTTATGTGACTTTCGCCACACGGCGTTATTGAAGTGATAATAGCAACCAGTCCACGTAGCTTCAGGAAATACCAAACGAAAAGCGTTAATCTGAGCTGCTTCATAGTCACTCTTAAAATTATTTATATCAAGACCAAAATAATATTTGACGAGACCAGTCTCTCATAAGTAGATTGTTGTTTGTTAGGTAATAATGCGTACAGAACAGGTACAACGTTAGTGGATTCTGAACAACTTTCAATATCTACGTGTATTGTATACATTTGGTAAAATGGCACAGGTACTTTAAAAGTTCCGTCTCCGAAATAGCAGGCGGTTTTGTCGTGAATATTTTTTATAGTCTTTCGACAGATTTTTGTAGACAATACAAATATTTTGTCAGTGCCTGTGCCATCAACACAAACCAAAAAATCCTCGGAAAGCAATTCTGGAATCTCAACGTCATCAACATGTGAAAACTCTGTCTTTTGCATTTTTAAATATTTTCTTCTGGTTCTATATAAAGTATCTTTTTTGGACTCTAAACTCGGTATAACATCCAGATTTGAATCACGATAATTTTTTTCGAGTATTTTTATTACTGGAGTAAATTTCTCACATACCTCCTTTTTGCAAACATCCATGATACGAGCATTTTTATTTTTATCATAACGTGAAAAAAATGTGAAAATGTCAATAATGTTAAGTACAGTCATTGATAGATGTTTCGTTTATTGAAAATCGTTGTAGAAGGTCCACATGTTTAAACGTTCTAATACCTAAGATAGATACTCCTTTAAGTCCTTTATGCTACATGCTGGCTGAAACTTTTTTCTGAACCTTTCTATTGTTTTCTTGAGTGTACCTGACCTTTTGCATTATTGACATTTTCACGTTTTACTAGTAAGTCGTTTTGCCACTTTAGACATTCTCATTTAGTAGACGTTTAAACATTGTGGACCTTCTGCAAACAATGACATTTTCCCTTATGGACCTTCTGATTCGGAGCCACTAAAATTATCCCATACCTTACATGTTTTTGACAATGTTAACCTACCTTATGACGGTATTATAGGCAACGACCTATTTATACAACACGGCTGTCATATTAATTATAATAAAAGTTTCTTAGAAATAATTTTTTTTAATATTAAGCTGCTTTTTGATGAAGCCTCTTATAAAATCGAACCTAGAACAGAAACCGTTATCGAGTGTTCAGTTAAAAATCCCGAATTAAAACAAGGAATAATTGTTGACCAGCATATATCTAATTCACTTCTAGTATCTAACTGTTTAGTTAAAGTAAAACAGAATAATAGAGTGAACCTAACAGTACTTAATACATCTGACGAACCTATTTTTATTAATTCTAACCTACTACTTACCTTATGCCCAATTGATAGTGATAAACAAAATGTTTTACAAATAAATACTACAAATAATACCGTTGAGAGAACTCAACAACTTCTAAACCTTCTGCGAATGTCGCACTTAAACTCCGAAGAAACAAACTACCTAAAAGAAATATGTAGCCAATATGCAGATATATTTCACGTACCAGGTGATCAACTGACATGTACTGATGTAGTACAACACGAAATTAAAACGAACTCATCCCAACCGATCAATGTAAAATCGTATAGATTTCATGAAATTCACAAGGACGAAGTTAACACTCAAATAAATAAAATGTTAGATCAGAATATCATTAAACCATCAAAATCACCGTGGTCTTCACCTATTTGGATTGTGCCTAAAAAAGAAGACTCCTCTGGACAAAGAAAATGGAGAATCGTGATAGACTATCGCAAATTAAATGATATTACAATTGGCGAAACATACCCTATTCCCCAGATAAGTGAAATCTTGGACCAGTTAGGTCAAAGTAGATATTTTTCGACCCTTGATCTAGCCTCAGGCTTCCATCAGATCCAAATGAACCCCGCGGACGGCCTTAAAACTGCCTTTAGTGTACCGCAAGGGCATTTTGAATTTAATAGAATGCCGTTTGGGCTCAAAAATGCTCCTGCGACCTTTCAAAGGACAATGAATACTGTGCTGTCCGGGTTGCAAGGAATACACTGCTTCGTATATCTAGACGACATAGTAATCTATTCACATATACTCAGTGCACAATCGAGAAAATCTCCCTCGTTTTTGATAGGCTAAGAAAATTCAATTTAAAATTGCAACCTGATAAATGTGAATTCCTCAGAAAAGAAGTCGCATATCTTGGTCACGTAATTAGTGACGAAGGCGTCAGGCCTAACCCTGAAAAGATTAAAGCAGTTGTCAAATTCCCCACACCTAAAAACGCCAAAGATATTCAATCCTTTCTTGGTCTAGCTTCATACTACAGGCGTTTCATTCCGGAATTTTCCAAGTTTGCGAAGTCTCTTACAGTCCTTCTCAAAAAGGATACCCCTTTTGTCTGGACTAATAGTCAACAATTAGCTTTCGAACAACTTAAAGACAAACTATTTACAGCTCCAGTACTTATATACCCTGATTTTACCAAACCATTTGTCCTAACATGCGATGCTTCCAGTTATGCTGTCTCCGCCATTTTATCGCAAGGCGAAGTTGGCAAAGACAGACCGATTGCTTTTACGTCTAGAACACTAAATAAGGCAGAGTGTAACTACAGTGTTACCGAAAAGGAATGCTTAGCTATTGTTTATGAAACAAAGGTTTTTCGTCCTTACCTTTTCGGTCGCTAGTTCAAAATAATAACAGATCACAAACCATTAAACTGGCTTTTTAACTGCAAAGACCCTGGCTCTAGGTTGGTTCGTTGGCGACTAAAACTCGAAGAATATGACTACGAAATTCATTATAGAAAGGGTAAAATAAATACAAATGCTGACGCACTCTCTCGTTATCCAGTAAACCCTATACACCAGCATAATCCCGACGAGACCTCTAGTGACGCCTTACCTGAGAATCCGCCTGCTGGATTGAATCCAGCAAACGCCGCACATACATAGATTTTAATGATTTAGGCGGCCAAAATTATTTTTGGGGTAAATTTGT
The DNA here is from genome assembly GCA_936450015.1 of Meganola albula. NCBI lineage: Eukaryota > Metazoa > Arthropoda > Insecta > Lepidoptera > Nolidae > Meganola > Meganola albula. The sequence continues at coordinate 7,147,739 of OW388164.1, forward strand.
TCTAAGTTCAATTAAAATAAAGAAAAGGTATATATATTTATAAAATCATACATATATTTGTCAGGTTATAAAGAATATTAATATATAACAGAGCTATATTCACTAAAAAATACTAAGGAATGGAAACAGAATTTAGCAAGTTTCCTTTAAATATAAAATTACATTAAAAATCGATATCTTCTGGTCCAGATGTCTCTACTGACTCTGTGTTTGGGTCAGCAGGTAATAAAAGTTTAACAGTTTCATTTAGAAATGCTTTACGTGAAGGTTTTCTTATTTGTCTCAAACAACTAATGAAGGGATCTGAACTTAACAAAAGCCTATAAAAAACATCTAAGTTACATTCTTCCCTAGAAAACTTTCTGGCAAAATTTAGCCGGTACGATCGGAAATGCTTGTTCCGGGCTTCTGCAGCTTCCGATAGCTGCCCAATTGGAAGCAGCGAACTTTCTATGATTTGGCTTCCATGTACCAATATCTTGTGCATGGTAGGCGTCATTGGGTGCCAACCATACTGTTCTACGTACAATTTTGCTGTGTCGTACGCATACGTATCATATTTTTCAGCATCAATTTTATGGCCACTAGAAATAGTTTCTAAAATAACCTTGAATCTGTAAATCAGTTCAAAGTTAATACCTGTGATGTCTGAAGCCAATTCGGGGTTTTCAAAAAACCTCCGGCTTGTGTTGCCATCATTGGTGTTGCCAAAGTTGGCCTTTGGCATGTCAATGAGCAAACCGGTTTCATTTCGAAACCTCTTCTGAATTTCCAACTTCTTTTGGGCTTCTAATGCCTTGTCCTCTTCAGTTTTTCTTTGCCTGTATTTTTTTACTGGCAGCTTATACGAAAGGTGTATAATGCTTTCAAAAATGCGGATCCGAGCGTGTAATACTGACAAGCCGAATTCCAAAGCTTGAGGGCTTACACTATTTTTCTTCGATAGATCATTAAAGGTTTTCGAAGTAGCTCCACAGATGTAACACTGGGATGTTGACTTTGTGTCTGTGGCTGCGTTGCACACCTTTCCGTCAATCATACTCATTTTGAGTATGTGCCCGAACGAAAACTCCTCTTCATTCAATGTAACAACTGTTTTTTTTTAGTTGCTCAATGGACTCCTGCACATATTTTATCTCTTCTTTAGTTATGTCCGTGGTTTCTTTTACACATCGGAATCGAATCTGACGGCAAAACCTTGACGAAGAAGGAGTTGGATTCTGCCAAATAATTTTACTGCCTTCTTTTCCACAAACAATGCGCAAAGGCACAAAGGAACTCATAAAAATTTTGGCATCGGAATCAGTCTCATTACCGTAACTTTGTTTAAATTTTGATTGCTGAGAACCATCACATCACCATTTGCAGATTATCATTAACGACTTCCTTTCTTGCTCGTTAAGCCGGATTAACACATCTTCTAGGTATTTTGACAATCGTGTTACGGTTAGATCCATTAGGCACTGTAGATTACTTTCCGCGCAAGTAGCCGTAATTCTTAGGGATTCTTTCGGCGGATAGCACTCTTGTTTTGCTTTCAAAACAAGATCATAGCAAGGGAAATGTTGTGGATTTGTTGCCCTTACTATCTCATACTGTCGTCTAGTAAGATCAGCTTCAACGAACATCTTGAGTGCTTGCAGAGGCGTCAATCGAAGTACCTCATCGTTGTCGGTAACTCTACTGTAGGCTTTTCTATATTTACTAGCCCGTGTTGGTGAGCTCGTAATATCTTTAAGCACTTTCGAGGCGGCCGATGTCCCGTTGTCTGCAACACAGATGTAGCAGCGTGAACAATAACTTCATCACCTACGGAGTCCCTTATTTCTTTCGTTTTTCTTCTTTTACTACGCTCACTTAGTTCTCCGAAAGCCTTGGGTGGTCGACCTTGCGAGGAGCCTGATTCAATGGGAATCTCGAATGTTCCCTCTAACCATGATTGGTTTTTTTCAGGAAAACATCTTGGTGCTTATTTGCCTTTGTCCACCGTTGCTTTATTTGTGATTTTACATAAGAAAATCTTTTTTTTTAATTTTTTTTTAGCCTCTTTGTTGTGCCCATAGCGCATAAGGAGAAAATTCTCATAATAATCAAGTTTTTCATTTATAGTTGGTAAATTTTGACTCTGTAGTTGGTCAAATAAGTATTGACGAGTCACGACGTTAGTACCCGAGGTATTAGGTAGACCTGGATCAAATAAAAAATAAGTTTAATACAAAATATCGTGCACTCAATATTTCCTATATTTGACATAGAGCCTTTCAAAAGGGCTTAGCTCAAAAAAGCGCGATTTTGCGCGGTTAGAAAGAATAGGAGGGATTTGCCAATGACAGTAGTCTACGTCACACTGGAATAAGGAGAATCCATAGCTATGGAGAAACAACAGTGTATAATTGTTCTCAAATGGAAGGATAAGTGCCAAGTCTTTGTGCTTTCGACGAAACACTCAAATAGCAAACGAACGGTTCTAAAGAAAGGTAGAGCTATTAAAAAACCAAAAATTATACTTGCCTACAATGAAGCAAAAAGTTCACTCGTAATGAGTGATCAAATGACTTCAAATTCATCATCACTCAGAATAACTGTGAAGTGGTATAAAAAGCTGGCCATCGAGCTTATTAAATTTTAAACACAGCGCTGGTGAATGCTTGGATTATGTATAAAGAGAATAAAAACACTGATCAGGGTATAGTGCAGTTCAGGCGTCAGTTAGTCGAGTATCTTGTGAGCAGCAGCAGGAGAGACCTAAAAGAATAAAACACGAATTGCTGAAAAGAGAGGGACCTGTTGCTAAATTAAGACGTTTCTGCGTCGGTTTGCTACAGCGAGAATGTTAAAAAACATGGGTCAAAAGTCGCTCGGAATAAAACAAAAAGTAGTTACATACTGTAAGAACTGTCCTGGTGCAATATGTGTATTATTGCCTACAATGCTTTAATAAATCTCACTGTTATTTGTAAAGGTTTTTTTTTAATAATTTAGTAGCTAACTTTTCAATAGTTATAACAAATAAACACGATTTATAATGGATGCATTATTTTTTCTTAATTGTGTAACATGCATTATTTGATAAATAAATTAATATCATAATAAATCACCGAATTATAACTAATATTCGATTATCCGTCGAATATTAGTTATTAATCTGTTAGCAACGTTCGCCTAACGTCAGTGTGAACTAGAACGTTGACAACGTCAGACAAAAATGACAAATAAAACAAGTTTAAAAAGACATGGATTAGTAAGTACGTAGTATTAAACACTGTTTATTAAGCAATATTATAATAAATTAATGTTTAATGGTACTGAATATGTTTAATTTACTCCGTTCCCTTCTGAGTTTTACATCTCAGAAGTGGGATAATTGCAAAATAAACATATTTAATTTGCATTAACACGCCCATGTAAATTTATATTTTTTATAATTATATATTGCAAATATCTAATTAACTATTATTAAGCTTGTCAATAAGGCTGTACTATAAAAATCGATTCGATTGATTTTGTGAAAAGATCGGTCACATAAAATTGATCAATGGTTACGTTATAATCTTGCACGCGAGCATTTTTACTTTACCTAGTTGTGTTTTTTTTTCTTTTTTTTCTTTTTCCAAAATATTGCCAAGACCCTATCTTTATAGCCATAGTGAATCTCCTAATACACTTTAATGCAGATTTTATCAAGTAGTTTACTGGATGAATTCGGATTAATTATCCTTCTGCTGTAACCTTGTCAGCTACCGACATTGTTCGAAAATAAACATCGCTGATAAAGCTTAGTACTTTGCTACTAGTAGTCTATTGTTGTCATTTAGTTATAGAACAGACCACTGAGCCCTGTTAAATTAGGTATTATAAATACTTTGTCTGCACCGCTTCTTATTAGACATTTTTAATAAGCCAACTACATGTTATTTTCATTTCGTGAGTTTCAGACAATGAGTGACAGAGATAGAGCGCATGATGGGAGGCGGTTGACCACACCACCTGGTGACCTGGATCGACGCAGGCGGAAGGTGAGACCTTCTCGTAGCCGCACTAGGCAGAGCCGCAGTGGAAGCCGCGGCACTTGCCGCCACTCGCGACGGCGAAATTTAAGAAGCCGAAGCCGAAGCCGTAGCACTCCTAGCGACCGTCGATATCGTGATGAACGGAGCTCAAGTCGGAGACTTCGCGATTCCGAACGTGAGTTGTTATCGACAAGAAAACGATTGAGATCACTGGAAGAGGAAGTTCGTCGCAAACGCACGCCTGCAGTCGAGTACCAGGACTCCTCGGCAGATCGGCAAGGTATGTTAGATCCTAAAAATACCAATGCTAGATTTCCACCATTATATTCAGACTGTGTTGCTAAGAAATCAAGAAATGAACAATCACTTATTGAAGAATTTCTAAGTATTTTAAAGAATAGGTCAGGGGATCGTGAATTTTTGCCAACTCTTAATAATGTTTTACCAGAATTCAACCCATTAACTAAGGAACAAACAATTAACGCGTGGCTTGATAAAGTAGACGAATGTGCAGAAATTTACGGTTGGAATGAAAAACAAACAATTCACTATGCCCTGCCTAAATTAACGGGTCATGCTAAAACATGTTACCAGGGCCTCCCTTCTATTAAACATACATGGAATGAGTGGAAGGTATTACTCAAGGAATCCTTCCCATCTACGGAAAATTATACGGACCTGTTGATGGAGATGCTTAATAGAAGGGCGCGCCTTGGAGAATCTCTCGAAATCTACTATTTTTCTAAGATTAACCTGTTAAATCGCTGTAAAATATTCGGGAAGCAGGCAGTGGATTGCTTAGTCCACGGCATTGACGATAGGGGCGTTAGGGTAATTTGCATTGTATAATCTATGATCTAATTGTAGCCAAACGAAGGGACTCGTTTTGCGAAGGATGGCCGAATGTAACATGCATGATAAATAAATTAATATCATAATAAATCACCGAATTATAACTAATATTCGATTATCCATCGAATATTAGTTATTAACCTGTAAGCAACGTTCGCCTAACGTCAGTGTCAACTAGAACGTTGACAACGTCAGATAAAAACGACAAATGAAACAAGTTTAAAAAGACATGGATTCGGTCGTCGTCCGTGGAGCGAGCAGCCAACGTAAGTACGTAGTATTAATTACTGTTTATTAAGCAATATTATAATAAATTAATGTTTAATGGTACTGAATATGTTTAATTTAGTTCAGTTTATACAATTTCAGCCACATTTTCAACAAATTTACTATTTCTCAGAAACCATACTGGAAGATGAGAAATGTTCGTTTAATATGGCCTACGGCTCACAAATCAGTTTCAGATTTAGGTTTACAAATGTAAGGTCACTGATGCACTAAACGGCGTCTCTATCTAGTTAAGGTGAGGTCACCGATGACTTACGCGGCAGAAAACGTATTAAATACCTACTAAACCCCTTAAATATCCATAGAACAATCATATCTAAATGACTGTGACTACACACATTTAAATTCAAAATATTTGCTATGTTTTCTTATAATTGGATCCGTTTTTGCAAACCAGAACCAACCAACAATTGAAGTAAAATAAAAAATGGTTCCATTTTGCCGGCTAACAGTAGAGAACACGTCACTTGAGGAACCAACCCACTTGCGCCATCTTTTAACAAACTGTAAAGAACTATAAGGCATGGTACCCTAAACATTCATTAAAACTGATTGTTAAACACACCCATGACACTTGGTACAAGCATTTTAATTAAGTAAACCAAAACCAATGTCGGTTGGTTTCATCTAGAATAAAAGGTTACAATATTTTTGTAACTAAATAGAACCAAGAAGTTTGGTTTTTGTTTGCATAATGCAAATTAGGTTGATCTTGAAGGAACCATGAACCATGTTCTTAATAGTGTTAAATTCAGCCATTTGTTAACCAAAAATAAAATATCCATTCTTATAGCGAGTATTTTGAAATAATAATATTAAGTAAACTATGTTTGCAGTGATAGTTAAAACAACAAATTTTACTTTTATCGTAATTCTTTTGTTTGCTACTAAAAATATTTTTTAATTTATTTTTTGGACATCCCAAAAAGTACACTGGCAACACTAATACTTTCTACGCGACCTGCGTCTGCGGCTTAATTTTGTTATTCGTTCGGCTTTAAAACTTATAAATGTTGAAAAGGATATAAGCTAGTGCTAGAACAAGAGCCATGCTTAGTGCCTGCTTGTTACAAAATCCAGATGAAGATAGTGACAATACTGGTAAGTTATAATAAAATTAAGTTTATTCGTTTTGTTTTATAACCTCAAAAAGTGAAAATGCTTTTAAATTCAATAACTATAAATTTTAAGGTAGAGAGAATAAAAATGGCGTGATCAACCTTTATCTATATCAATTAATAAGAGCACAGCAAAGCAAAACAGATACAGATACAAAGTTTGTTACATCGGACATGATTGTACCGAAATTAATAATTTACATAGTGAAGAGGCTAAATCTGCTGGTCAAGAAGTGCTTTCTTACTCTAAACAACTCTAAAGTAAGACACGTGTTTGTCACAAAATTTAACCTGCGTACGATTAAGGACACATTCAATAAATGTGACTTCTATGAAAGTAAGAAAAATCAATCATTGGAAGAAGAAAAAAGGAAAATTGAAGAAGACCACAAAAACCATATCGACAAAGCCAAATTTTTGCAACAACAACTTAAAAAGACATGAAACTGGCAAAGGTAGTGATGAACAAGCTCATAATATTTGGGTGGAAGGGAGGCCGGCAGAGGGGCGCAGGATGTCGGTTCATGTTAAATAAAAATATAACAGAAAGTGAAAAAGATGGATTTGAGAGTTTATTTTTCTGGAGCGACTCTTGCGGGGGTCAAAATAGAAACATCAAACTGACCCTTATGTTGAAAGCATTACTGAACGATCATCCCACTCTTAAAGAAATACGTCATCGATTTTTAGAATCTGGACACAGTTTTTTACCAAACGACACGGATTTTGGCCGGATAGAGTGTGCTCTTAAGCACCAACAACGATTGTATAGGAGCGCGGGGCTAGAAATTCTAATTTTCAATTAACCTCAAAAATTGTTAAGAATATATGATGTTAATATTCCTATGCTGCGATTAAAATGAACCTATATATTTCACTTTGCTATTAAGATAGTTATGTGGGTCAATTTCTGTGAGGTATATTTGTAATAAGATTTTTTATGACTATAGACCATATCTGTTAGAGCTATTATTTCTAAAATAAAAAGCATTAATTATTAAATCAAATTTTATCAAATCTGTTTATTCAGTAGTAAATAATCAACAATATCCCACTTATTATCAAGTAAACATTTTTATGTTTTATCAAGTAAACATTTTTATGTTTTAACAAGTAACCATTTTTATGTTTTAACAAGTAACCATTTTTATGTTTTAACAAGTATCCATAGTTTGTGCTAAAAAAATATTCAACATTATGATATATATGCTTATGAAATAACTTGCAACTAATCAGCTTTGATAATTATTTCAGTCTTTAATCATATTGCCTTAGGGATATTCACTTAACATCGATATATCGAATTTATTCGATGTTTTCTTTACGATATATCGGATTGATTCGATGTTTTGTCAAATATTTATTGTATTCGATATATCGATATATTTATAGAAACATCGAATATTTGTTTTTTTATTTTCTTTTTGTATAATCTACTAAAAAACTAAATAATTTTAACACTACTTGATGACTTGGATTTTGGATTTTAAATATGGTTCAATAAGGTAGTGACATCTGTGAGTGACCAGCTTAATTACCTAATCCATTCCATCCTGACAGATCGATTGATTATTCACTCTAAATTTATATAATCTGTGGATTCTATAGGTTCATTCTATTTATTTTCACTCTCATTCACTCATTGGACTCATTCATTGTTTTTACGTCGACTTTTGCTGTTTGGCGGTAACGCATTAAATCATTGTTTTGATTTTATATCTAAGACAAGTTTATGTAAGACTTTTACTTGTTACTACAATTAATTACTCTAAAATAATTGAGTTGACGCATCATCTGATTGCTAGTTCGAAGTTGAAAAGGTATGTAATGTTATATTCCTATTATGTTTATAAACCTAACCTAACCTCTACTCGTTTGTGACAGTGTTTTATATTTAAGATATAACATAATGATATTTTATATTATAATACATTTCATAATAACAATAAATATCGCATCGAATCATTTCTTAAGTGTATTTTTCATTTCAATTTTTAAGCTTATAAACAAATTAACTCAAATACTGGTATGATACTACCTACAACACAAAATAAAATTGTAGAAAAAAATAAACATTAATTGATTTATTCTTTTATTTTAGTTAATAACAAGATGGCGCCTCCAAAGAAAAGTCATGTATGGAAGTTTTTTACGAAAATTGAGGGAAATGAGAATCTTGTAAAGTGCAAAATTTGTCAAAAACAAATTAAATCTTGTGGCAATACATCAAACCTGTTTAGCCACGTAAAAAATATCCATAAGGCTGCGTTTTTAGATATGAATAAAGAAAATTCGCAAGTGTTGAACAATGTCAACTTACTAAATATCCACAATGAAACAATTACAAAAACAAATGAAACAGATTCTGAACCTGTTTTTCCCAGCCCTGAACCACTGCCATCAACAAGTACAGCTGCGTCAAAAGGTATCCATGTCGATAATCCTGTACCTCCGCCATTAAAACGGCAAAAGTCGATTCATGAAAGCTTCGAAAATATATCTGCTTATATATTTGACCGTAACACTTCGGATCATATTGCTGAGATGCTTCTGAATTCTTGTTCTGAATGGAACATTGACGTTAATAAAGTTTCGGCTGTAGTAATGGATAACGCAGCATCTATGATTAAGGCGGTCGACCTGGCTTTTGGTAAAAAACACATACCGTGTTTTGCGCACACTCTAAATTTAGTTGCGCTAAATGCGATTCAACACTGTCCAGAATTGCAAAATCTAATAACTAAGGTCAAGACTATTGTAACATGGTTCAAGCAAAGTAATACAGCAAGCAATGAATTAAGAAAAGCCACAGAAAAAGAAACAAAGTTAATTCAAGAAGTTTCAACAAGATGGAACAGCACCTACTATATGATTGAGAGATTTTTAGAGTTACGTATTGTAATCAATGAAATAATATTTCGCCATAAGACAGCGCCACCTATGCTCAATGCATCAGAACTGTCAGTTCTTTCTTCTGTGTTATTAGTTTTAAGACCGCTGGAAGCTGCTACTAAAGAAGTTTCTGGGGACAGATACTGCACAAGCAGCAAGGTGATTCCGTTAGTTCATTGCTTAGTTTTAAAAATCCAACCTCTCCAATTGGAAGATTCGCTTGCCAATGAATTGAAATCGTTTGTGCTTAATGAAATTGAAAAAAGAATGGGCGCTATCGAGAGGGTAACTCCACTCGCCATAGCAACTGTATTGGATCCCAGGTATAAAAAAATTCACTTCCAAGACGCACTTGCTTGCTCCACAGCAGTCGCAAAAATTAAAGACTTTATGAAAAATACTACACAAAATATTGAAATGTCCGAATCAGATTCTGATCAATCTGAAAAACTAGAAGAGAGCTTTTCTTTATGGGATAATCATCACAAACTAGTAAGCAAGAGTTGGAAATCATCACAATCAGATGATGCAATTTCTGATGAATTATCAATGTACTTGCGTAGTCCAGTAGTAGGAAGGCTCAATGAGAATCCTTTAGAGATTTGGCAAGATCTAAAAATTCAATTTCCTAAGCTTTATAAGATTGCCTTCAAATATTTAACTATTGTCGGGACTTCTGTTCCATCCGAACGATTATTTTCTAAGGCTGCTCAAATAGTTAATCAACAAAGAAATAGAATGAAAGGTAAAAGATTAAGTAAACTTTTATTTTTGCAAAGTTTGTCTAAAGAGCATTGGTTTTAATTAAATAGGTAAAGTGAAAGTAAGTTTTTGCAGGTACATACCTAGATTAAGGCTAGTACTAAATATGTCTTTTGTTTTCTTTTACTGTTTTGAAGTTATGTGATATGTAATAAAATATTTCTATTAATTTGTCGTTTATATTTGCAAATGTAGGTATCGTTGTCGTTTTCACTTGCAAATGTAGGTATAACTCATCTCACCATTATCTTAGTATTACAATTCTATTTAAGTAACTATGTAATGATAGTGATTCTCATAGAAAATCACTATCATTACACTATTAGTTTAGCTATGTTACTCTGGTATCTGATTCTACATTCACACCTGCAAAATCAAAGACCACAAATTTTGCGCATTTCACTGGAAAAAGGTAATATTAAACTTTTGTGGAAAGTATTCGATAGTAGAAAAATATCGATGTTTTCTAGCGATATATCGATAAACATCGATGCTGGAATCCGATGTTTTACATCGAATATAAATATCGATATATTTTTTAAGTGGACACCCCTATATTGCCTTGTCTTAGGCTGAAAATATGATAATTCTATATAAAAAACATAGAGAAACGCCATCATAGGCTCAAATAACTTTTAATTATTAATCTTCAGAAGATATATCAGATCACAGTTCGGGCATATAAACTTGATTCTGCCTACATCTGGCATGGGCCCAGTTCTTACAATTTTGACACTGAACCCATTCTTCTCCAGAACGTGAATTAGAATGAATTGAATTCGGCGTCGTCGAGATTGTCATATTCTCTCCTTTATTCCACTCTTCATAACCTTAGGGCTCCCACACATAAACACGACACGACGTCGTAACGTGTCGATGCACGATACGATGTCGTGACAACGATGCAATCCTGCGCAGTTGATATTCGAAATTCAAAGATGACGGATGTTATTGAAGTCGATCATTTAATAACCCTAGTCGAGCAGCGTCCCATACAATGGGACAAAACATCTGAAGAATACAAGAATAAAAATGCAAAAACAACTGCGTGGAAAGAGGTGTGCGAAAATTTATTTCCTGGTTTTCAAGAATCAAGTAATCAAGAAAAAACAAAATATGGTAAGTAATCTTAATATATATATTTCTTGTGTGCGTGTGTATGTGACTAAACTCCTAAACGACTGGACCGATTTTGATGAAATTTTTTGTGTGTGTTCAAGGGGATCTGGGAATGGTTTAGATTCACAATTTTGTCCGCTGGCGGTACGAAGTTCGCTGGGGCAGCTAGTATTCTATATTTTATTTAGTTGCCAACTAAGAGCTCCCACATCACTGTTAAAGTAATCACAAAATTCATTTCTTATGTCGGTAGCTCTTGTTGTTGTTCTACCCTCCTGTGTGGACTGTTGTAGTTCAATAAAAGAATCATCAATTAACATATCTTCAAATGTTTCGGCTCCTTCACGGTTCAGAATGAAATTATGTAAAACACAGCTTGCTTTTATGATATTTGTGCAAAGATCGAAAGAAACATTTAATGGTCGATGAAATACCCTCCACCTGTTAGCCAGGATACCGAACGCACATTCCACAAATCTTCTTGCCCGGCTCAAACGATAATTAAAAACTCTTTGTTGTATCGACAAATGTTTTCCTGGGTATGGGCGCATTATATTATTTGTTAACGGTAAGCCTTCATCTGCAATGAAAACAAAAGGAAGAGGCGTTTGGGAGCCTGGTAAAGGCTTTGGCGTTGGTAAAGGAAGTTCTCCTTTCAAAAGTAATTCATTCAATTTTGAATTATTGTAAACGGTTGAGTCACATTCCTTGCCATATGCTCCAATATCAACATATATAAATCTGTATTTAGAATCTACGAGAGCCAACAAAAATACAGAATGATAATTTTTGTAGTTATAAAAAAGAGATCCACCATGTTTGGGACTCCAAATACGAACATGTTTCCCGTCAAGTGCGCCTATGCAATTAGGAAAGTTGGCAAAATTCTCAGCAATTTTTATCAGCAGTTCAGTAGTTATTTTCGGTATATTTTCAAATAAAAGATGCTTCCATATAGCTTCACAGACTATTTTTACTGTTTTAGCAATAGTAGACGCTCCACGATAGCAGTTTAAATGCATGTCTTGAAAGGTGTTTCCTGATGCCAAAAACCTGAAAAAATAAGTGGAATTGAATGAAATAATTAAAAATGTATATGTACATAAATAAATAATCTATGTGAAGGTATGCATGTGTATATGTGTATCAGTGTAGTGCGTGTGTGTGCGTGTGTTGGTGGGATGGGCGAGTGAATGTATAATTTATTTATTCATGCGTGTCTAAGCATAAAATACTATTGTTTCAGGTAATTCTGTGATAAAGAAATGGACTGGTATCAAAGATAACTATGCCAAGTACGTAAAAAAACTTAAAGAAGTAACTAAATCTGGAGCAGGCGCTAACAAACTTAAAGAATATCATTTATATAAACAGCTTCTTTTTTTAAAAAGAAATGATCAAAATGAAACCGATGATAGTATAATAGATCTGGAAACAAACAAACAGAACACACAAAAGAAAAGTCCAGGAAGAAAATTTAGAAGTTCATCATTACCCCAGCCATCACGCAAAAGGCGAAATGTCGATGCATTTGAAGACGAGATTATGGCAAGATTAGAAGAGCCCGAAAACAGACATTTATCTTTTTTTAAAGCTATAATACCATCTTTAAATAAACTAAGTGATCATCAATCATTAATTTTCCAAAGTCGGGTCTTACAAGTTTTAACGGATCTATACGAACAATCACAACACCATACCTCTATATACCCCAAAGTTCATGGCAAAGTTCTTACCACGGTGGTTACCAAACAGCCGGAAGTTCAGCACAGTCTACCCGAGAAGCAGCACTGACACAAGCTGCCAACAAAGGCCAAAGCGACGAGAGCGAATCTATTGATTATTCGAATACATCACGTGAACCAATACCATCACCCCTATCGCTTTACGACTTTTCTTAAAAAAATGAATACAAAGATGTAATGTTGATTTAAAATTACCTATGTTTAAGTTGATTTGATATCTGTTAATTTGAGGTGAAGATTTATTTGTTAATTACTTAATTTGTGGTGAAGCTTTCTTTGTTAACAACTTAATTTACAAAAATTGTTGTATATTGTCGTTGATTTGTGAAATGAAAAAAATATGAGAAAGCTGTTGTTTCATTTACCTTACAGTTAATCCCAGCATCTCGAGAGGTTCAATGGGTGGTCTGCCTCTGCCATATTTTCCTGCTATATGTGGCGTTATCCGATGAAGTAACTCTTCAAAACTTGATGCACTCATTCTGAAGTAATCAAAAAACTTGTTGTGGTCTATTTTCAAGGCATTGTACTTCTTTATAAAGTGACTCCCGTTATTCATTGTTGAAAGAAATGGGTGGATCCAGTATCTTCTGGGTATCTGTCTTTTCTTTCTTCGTCTTCTTATTAACAGCAGAAGCAATATGTGTCTAGTGCGGTCCATTTTTAAGAAATGAATGATGTATCGACGGCATCGTGCTGCGGAACATAACGTTACGATGTCGTGTTTTTTTACGATGCTTGTCGTAGATTTCCGCGACGCGACGTCGTATCGAAAAACGACGTCGCGTCGTAGCACGATGCGACATCGTGTCGTGTTTATGTGTTGGAGCCCTTACTGCTCCTATCTGTCTTCGTGAACGCTTTGAGTATTTAGCTCCCCCGGGCAAAGCATGCCGTTCCGTTACCTCTCTCCTTCTACGAATAGCCACCCACACGTCAAGCCGTTACGATGGCTCCTTCACTGTGCGCGCGGTGCGTTTGTGGAATTCTCTCCCACAATCCATACGGTCGCGCTCTTCGCTCGATATGTTCAAAGGAAGAATAAAAGAACACTTTCTTAGTGACCACTGATAGGCAGACAAATCATTAGTATATATTTATTTTGTATATATTATATAATATATCTAAGTACATAGTATGTAATGTTAGTATGTAGGTATATGTATGTATTTAAAGTTATTTGTTGTGCACTTCTACCCATTCCACAAGTTTTCCCTTCTAGAGGTTTGCTGGTAGAAAATTCATATTTCAATTAAGTTCGCCTGTGTAAATTGTTGTTTCCTATTTATAATTGTTTATGTAAGTGTTTTGTGTACAATAAAGAATAAGAATAGAGTAATTATCACAGCACACTAGGCAATAATATTCTAAGCTGTCCTCTTCACTCAGAATTTTCACTACTTGTTTGTAATAACTGTCGTCTAACAGAGTTCCCCTTTCCTTTCCCCTTTCCATTTCCCTCCTTGGGTTTACTCTTCCCTTTTGTTTCTTGCTTTGCTCTTCTGCTAAGACCTGTTTTTCAGGAGTATCGGTTAGAATGGTGGACTTCCTTATACGTCTCTTCTGCGTTCCTATTCAGGGAGGTGCCTTTGGAAAAGGACGTGTAATTTCCGGAGAAAAAGGGACATGCTTTCCGAGTTGTTCTTCTATGACACCAGAAGATGTAGGCAGATTAACAACCCCTGGTGGCCCTGGCGCATCATAGATTTGGTTTTCACCACTAATGTTTACATTTGCAAAAGCACAATCGTCTATTCTGGTAACAGTCTCTGAGAGTAGTTCTGGATTACTTGTAATTATGTTATCTGAAATAGCTAAAGCTGTAGTTTCGGAGGCGTTATTAAAAGCTTAAGGGCGAGCTGTAACAAACGATGGAGCGTAGTCGTCATCTGTAAAAACGTTGGAGTCAAAAGGCCAAATACCAGCTTTTCGGAAAGCGCTCATGACATTTACGGGAGTCACTGCGAGAGGTAATGCGTATTTTACTATTTCTGGTATCTCGTAGATCGTCATTGTTTTACCCGGATTATTTCTCATCCAATTGTCCAATATATTACTTTTGCACAATAGTTTTTGAAAGGTGCATTCACTCCAACATCTAATGGTTGTAGGCGGTGTGTGCAATGAGGCGGAAATGAAAGCATTATAATGGAGTTAGATTTCGCCTTCTCCACCACATTGATGTCTATATGAGATTGGTGATTATCGAGCAATAACAAAATCGGATCTGAAGGTGATGGTTTTGTATGCTTGATAAAATGGTCCATATATATTAGGAACTCTGTGGCTGTCATCCATCCTTAACCGTTTTCTGCGCTAATAGATTCAGGTGGACCACTTTTTATGAACATATCATGGGAGGAACTGTATGACCTAATGCATTTACTGCCAGTTCGACATGAACTGAATTCGTCATAATGATACCATATATTGGTATTTACGCATAATATATCACAACAATAAATAAATCCTTATATTGAAACAATAAAACACTAAACGCGAATCGTTAAAATTCATGAGACAGACCAAAACTGCTAAATACGAAAATATTTACTTACAAAATATACAAAATAAAACAGTTCACTACTGGTACGAGCTTATAAAAGTTGGAGCACAATTTATAAATTCTTTCCTCGTCTCCTTAATAAACGAATCTAAATACTTCCAAGACTCAGTACTCGAATCAGTTTTATTTTTAATAGTTATTATGGAATGCCGCCATCGATTGTCTGGTGGCACCTTCTCAACTTCATTGGTATTATAAACGCTCAATCCAATGTAACTGCCAGTTTTTTCTTTTTCAATTTGTCGCGAGAAACCGTTAGCTAATCTCCTTGTTATGTAGGTATTCCTACCATCTATTGATGGGCGCTATTTTTTTTGCTGGCGGGCATGGTATTATCCAACTCGTCGACGTCGCTGTCGCTACCGAAGAGATCTAGCGCCGTAGCTTTCACCCTCGTCTTCTTACTGGTAGAAGACTGACCGCAATTAATAAATTCTTTCCTCGTCTTCTTAATAAACGAATCTTAATACTTCCAAGACTCAGTACTCGAATCAGTTTTATTTTTTATAGTTATTATGGAATGCCGCCATCGATTGACCGGTGGCACCTTCCCAACTTCATTGGTATTATGAATGCTCAATTCAATGTAGTAACTGCCAGTTTTTTCTTTTTCAATTTGTCGCGAGAAACCGTTTGCTAATCTCCTTGTTATGTAGGAATAGATGGGCGCTATTTTTTTACCGGCGGGCATAGTATTATCCAACTAGTCATCGTCGCTGTCGCTATCGAAAAGATCTCGCGCCGTAGCTTTCACCCTCGTCTTCTTACTGGTAGAAGACTGACCGTCCGATGTCTTCTCAGGAATCTTGCGCTTCTTTTTGTTCGTTTTGACTGAAATGCTATCCGTTGATTCTTTTGATGACAGAAACAATTGGTCCACCATTTGCTTAGACCTGAAAATAAAGATTAATTAGTAGGCAGCCATCTAAAGCGAAAGATCTGTCACAACATATTAGTTGAAAATTAAGTAGGCACCTATCATCATCACTACATAGTATAAAACAAAGTCGCATTCCTTTCCCTTATTCCCTATATGCGCTTAATTCTTTAAAACTACGCAACCGATTTTCATGCGGTTTTTTCATCATATAGAGTGATCCAAAAGGAAGGTTTATGTTTAAAATACGATTCAATTCAATACTTTATTGCGTTCCACAATGTTAATTAAGTAAGGTGTTCAGTATAACAATTTTAGGTATCAATAGTGGACCCTGTCGGGCACAGCAAAATGTAGGAGAGAGGAGGAAGGTCGCATAAAATAATAGTTATTAGGGTGGATCGAAAAAAAACGCCATCTAGACTTACAATAAGATGTCGAAGTGGCAACTCATTGAAATGAAAGACACAAATAAACCAATTCACCGGCCATCCCAAATCTCTCTCAATTAGAGCAATAACTCCGTTTTTAGCACCAGTGTTCCCATTTGCTCCATCACTACCTACAGCTCGTAATTTCAAATAATCCGAATTTTGCTTCACATAACCCATGATACTATTTTTAATGTTTTTTGCAGAGCCAGAGGAGTTACATGACCAAAATAAATAGAATGAGGCTCCGAAATCAATACAATGTGTTCTTCAAGCGATGTTTTTCTGTAGAACTTCGTATCAATTTTTTCATTTCTTAATTACTTAATTACATTTATCAAAATTTAAATTAAATGTGACTTCGAAAAAAAAAAATAGTTGCCATCTATGGGGAAAAAATGAACTAGAAGAAAATAAACTTTTCTCTTATCATTAACTTGAAAACTAATGATGGTAAAAAATATTTAAACGATCTGGTGTTATAGTCATAAAAAATCTTATTACAAATATACCTCACAGAAATTGACCCACATAACTATCTTAATAGCAAAGTGAAATATATAGGTTCATTTTAATCGCAGCATAGGAATATTAACATCATATATTCTTAACAATTTTTGAGGTTAACTGAAAATTAGAATTTCTAGCCCCGCGCTCCTATACAATCGTTGTTGGTGCTTAAGAGCACACTCTATCCGGCCAAAATCCGTGTCGTTTGGTAAAAAACTGTGTCCAGATTCTAAAAATCGATGACGTATTTCTTTAAGAGTGGGATGATCGTTCAGTAATGCTTTCAACATAAGGGTCAGTTTGATGTTTCTATTTTGACCCCCGCAAGAGTCGCTCCAGAAAAATAAACTCTCAAATCCATCTTTTTCACTTTCTGTTATATTTTTATTTAACATGAACCGACATCCTGCGCCCCTCTGCCGGCCTCTCTTCCACCCAAATATTATGAGCTTGTTCATCACTACCGGTATCGATACCCAGGTTATAAATAAGTTTATAAAAAATAACATTTGTGGGTATTCTCGGAAGAGGCAAGGTTTTTTGTAAATCAAAGGTAATAGTTTCCACAGTTGGATCATCTTTTGCCAGTTTCATGTCTTTTTAAGTTGTTGTTGCAAAAATTTGGCTTTGTCGATATGGTTTTTGTGATCTTCTTCAATTTTCCTTTTTTTTTCTTCCAATGCTTGATTTGTCTTACTTTCATAAAAGTCACATTTATTGCATGTGTCCTTAATCGTACGCAGGTTAAATTTTGTGACAAACACGTGTCTTACTTTAGAGACATGTATGTCCCTACCTCGCAAAACCCGGCTGATTTGGCATCTCGTGGGGTTCATCCACACGAGTTGAGCTCATTGTCAGTGTGGTGGGAAGGACCTACATTAATTCGAGATGGTGAGGAACATTGGCCGAGCCAACATTCTATCATGACGGATGCTATGTTGTCGGAAGTGCGTGCTAACACAACTTGTGTTAACATGTCACAATCCATAATCAATTTTAGTAGGTATTCAGAATGTGCAAAATTACGACGTATCATTGCATACATCATTCGGTTCTGTAACAATGTAAGAAATGTTGAAAGAAGTGAGCAACGTTTAAGTGTAGAAAAATTGTCATTGGCAGGGGAGAAATTAGCTTACCTTTCTCAATTAGAAAGCTTTCCTGAATATAATAAGCAATGTAAATCTGCATCACTGTTAAGTTTGAATCCATCTGTAAATGAAAAGGGATTAATACGAGTTGGAGGCAGGCTAGAAAACTCTAATTTCGAATATGGTAAAAAACATCCAATAATTATTAATTCTAATCATCAATTTTCTAAACTACTTATTAATTACTATCATATTAAGTACATGCATGCAAGTCCGCAATTACTTCTTTCGCTAATTCAAGATAATTACTGGCCTATTAATGGTAGAACTTTAGCGAGAAAGATATATAGAAATTGTATATTATGCTAAGGGAGTAATTGCGAAACAAATAATGGGTAACCTACCATCAGATAGACTAAGTCCTGGATATCAATTTGAAATTGTAGGTACCGATTTTGCCGGACCATTCCTGATTAATAATAAGAAAGGTCGCGGTTCTAAATTAATAAAATGTTATTTATGTGTATTCGTTTTAAGGTAAAAGCTGTACATTTGGAAAATGTCAGTGATTTAAGTACCGAAGCTTTTATCTTGGCATTACGACGATTTATAAGTAGACGAGGCAAGCCTGGCACAATATGGTGTGATAATGGGTCCAATTTCGTAGGTGCCAACCACGCAATTAGAGCTTTTCTTAGAGCTCATTCTAATTCTGTGTCAGAACCTTTTGTAGAAGAAGGTATTACATTTACCTGCATATTCTTCAAACTTTGGTGGGCTGCACGATGCCGCTGTAAAATCGGCAAAGTATCATATGAAAAGGGTCTTGGGTGATACTCACCTTACGTATGAAGAGCTAGCAACGCTGTTCTCTTAGATTGAAGCTATACTAAACTCACGACCTCTTTCTCCTCTCTCACGATCTGTCCCCTCTTACTCCAGGGCACTTCATCATCGGACGAGAGTTGACGTCGCTGCCAGCGCCAGATCTACAAACTGCAAATACCAGCCGCCTTCATCGCTACGCAAGAATAGAGCAGGCCAGGCAACACTTCTGGACAAGGTGGAGCCGCGAATATGTGAGCGAACTCCAACAGCGAGCCAAGTGGCAGAAACGCCACTCCGACATTGAGGTCGGTCAATTGGTACTGATCAAACAAGAAAAGACACCGCCGTTGAAGTGGACAATCGGCAGGATAGTCGCCGTTTACCCAGGCTTCGACGGCGTATGCAGAGTTGCAGACATTCAGACGGGCAAGGGTATTGTCCGACGGGCAATTAACCGAATCTGTCCGTTACTACTTGAAAGAAGCTTTCAAGGCGGGGGAGATTGTTGAAACACAGCACATCACTAACGACATCGTATGGCACCGCCCGCCATTACGCGACGATCACTTGAACAAAGCTCTCTAATTGGACGTAGTTAAACAGAAAGGACTCATTCCACAAAAAGTTACTTTTGAGATAATTGCGTTTAAAGTTTTAGCTGTAATTTCTCTAACAAAATGGAAGATATTTCAAAATATTTGCCCGTGGTTACTAAGAAGGTATCTTATGTTTTATTTGCCCATCAACTTATTGTTAAATTTTGCTATAGATTTTGAAATAATTAGTAAAATGTGGATTGAGTCCTTACAAATAAACTTATGTTTGAAAGACTGATATCTTTTTTTTTATTTCTCAGAATGGACTCAAAACTACCCATTGACTAGAAAATAATTAAGGCGATTATCACACGGCACCGCGCGCCGCCGCGGAGGGCGGTGGCGGTAAAGCGGATTTCGTAGCGGTACCCCGCGCGGTAAGGCGGTTTACGCGCCTGTCCACGCGGTTGGATTTAACGCGGATTTGACCAGTTTGATCATAGACACTGGCAAGAATGGACGCTGAAGTGGTGGCAATAATCTGGCTTCTATGGCGTAAAAAGAAATTAAAAAGAAGATATTGGGTTCATCCATTTTTACGAAGCAGAATACTAAATAGGACATTCATGTTATTCTATAGAAGTTTGAGAAAACACGAAGATAAATTTTTCAATTATACGCGAATGTCTACTTCTTCATTTGATTATTTGCTCGCAAGGATAAGACAAGCAATTTCTGGAGTAAATACGAACATGCGTCCTTGTATTTCACCGGAAGAAAAGCTTCTTGTGACCTTGAGGTAAGTGAAAAGAAAAAGCACATTTTTCCAATTTATATTTTTATTATTTTAAATAAAATCAGTCAGTCATTCTGATGATTGAATCTACCTCAGTCTTTTTAATGATTATTTACTAAGTACTTTTGTTTTGTTCTCTCATAGCCTAAAAAGGAACATTTTTATTTTTTTTGTAGGTACTTACATCTAATTATAATTAGTAATTTTAATATCTTATTAATCAAATCACAGTATGTTTTTCTTAATCACAGGTTAAATCACGTATTTATATCTACCTAAAACTAATTCACATAATCACAGTTTTCTATTTTCCGTACAATATGGTATACACTACACTATGGTTTTAAAACAGTGATAAAATCTCTGATTCATCAGTAAGGTTTGAATGAACTGTGGCAGGTGTTGCCGGTATTGCTTCTGTAATATTATCTGTAATTCCGGCAGCAGATGTCCCTTGGTCATTTTGATGGTTATACTGCATTACTTCATAGCGACTGGAATTGAGTGTATATGATGAAGAATTCGTAAAATAACCCTGATTTTGATTATTAGCATAGGACATTTCAGCATCGCTTGGTTCTTTATAATTGTACATTTCATCTTGAGCTTGTGATATGCATTTAATCATATTTATTTTCACTATTGACTTCAATCGATCGGGGACTTTCTTGAAATCAGGCACCAAAGAGAGCATAAACTGTCGGTCAGGATCTTCTTCGTTTACTTTTTTGCTCATTGAAGATTTCAGAGTATCGATTAATTCTCGAGTCATCTCTTCAGAATGATCAGATTTCTTTCTTTTTGGACTGTCTTTATATGGTCCTCCAACCGATTCCTTACCTTCCCCAACTGATTTATCGTCTGCAGCAGACAAACTATTCTCGGTTTTATTTATTCCAGCGTAAGGTTTTAAAAATAACAATTGATTATAAAATCGATATTGATTATTTTTCTTAGCTCCCGCTCCGCTCTTAATATTTTTTTGCCTTCGGCACTCCTTCATGAAGGCGTCTCGAAGGTTTTTCCACTTTATTTGTAGCGAGCGCCCTGTAATAAAAAAAATATATATTTCAGATACCTGGCCACGGGGTGTTCCTTTACCGATCTGCATTACAATTATCGACTTGGGATATCAACCATACGAAGTATTGTAGAAAAAGTATGTGATGCATTATGGGATGTAATGAAAATGGAGTGTTTTCCCGAACCTACAACTGAAATGTGGCTAAATATAACTGAAGGATTTAAGTCAAGAGCTAATTTTCCTCATGTTTTAGGTGCCTTAGACGGTAAACATGTGCGTGTTATCAAACCGTCTCTAACTGGATCCCTGTACTACAATTATAAGCATTATTTTTCCATCTTACTTCTGGCTATATGTGATTCTAATTACAAATTTATATATATTGACATCGGTGCTTATGGGAAATGTAGTGATTCTACAGTTTTCCGTGATTCTATTTTTTATCAAAAACTTCAAGATGGAACACTTAATATACCAAATTCCTCTGCAATTACTGGTATCACCAATCCCGTGCCATACTTTTT
Source organism: Meganola albula (assembly GCA_936450015.1). NCBI lineage: Eukaryota > Metazoa > Arthropoda > Insecta > Lepidoptera > Nolidae > Meganola > Meganola albula. The sequence continues at coordinate 7,169,711 of OW388164.1, forward strand.
TATCGGAGATGAAGCTTTCAATATCTCAGACAAAGTTCAACGACCCTATGCAGGACATCACTTAAATTACACTAAAAGAGTTTTCAATTATCGCTTGAGCAGGGCACGTAGGTATATTGAGTGTGCATTCGGTATCTTAACACATAAATGGCGTATATTTCAACGACCTTTGAACGTAAACAGAAATTTATCGATAAAAATTATTAAAGCATGCTGTATTCTTCATAATTTTGTTAGGGAAAGACATGGCGTTGATTTTAAAGATATTTTATATACGAACAATGAGACAGAGGGAATAGTTAATATACCTATAGACAATAATTGCAGAGGAAGTACAAGCGCTACAGTGATCCGTAATAATTTAGCTGATTATTTTGTAAATGAGAACACACTACCATGGCAAAGTAAATATGCTTAAATTAAAAATAAATATATTTTTTAAACTTACCGAGTTCTTTTTTATCTTTATCAGAAGTTTCTCCTGGCTCCAAATATAAGGTAACAATTTCTTCCCATTGTTTCATTTTAAGGAGTCTATCACTATATTGTGTGCTTTTCATGTCCCATATAGCGGAGCGACTTTCAATCTCCGAAATAAACTTTTCAATATCAAAATCCATTTTTAAATTGCAACACATCCTGCACACACGATGATTCGCGCGGTTATGCGGCGCCCCGTGTGTGATGCACCGCCCCTCCGCGCGGCCGGCCGCGCGGAGGGGCGGTGGTGGTGAGAGCACCGCTCGAACGCGCGGTCAGGCGGTGTACGTGTGTTAGGCATCGACGGATTTAATAGAAATCAATGCGACATGAGATCCGCTTCACCGCCAACCGCGGCGGTGCGCGGTGCCGTGTGTTAATCGCCTAAATAAAAAAAATAAAACAAGTGTTATAATAAAAGAGTTGTATATTAAATTGAGCTTAATCATAAAACTAACCTAATTACGTAAAAATGTCAACATAAACTTTAAAAAGAAATAGAAAAAACAGTTCAAAGGTTGATCAATTAACTGTCTTCCTCCAGGTCGAAATCAAGAGATGGCCCGAATCCATCAACATACTCACTGATACAGCTGTTTCCTTTAAGGCTATCATAAAATGCGTGACAGTCTTCGGGTATTAAAGAATACATAGATCTGAGATCTTCGAGCTTTGCTTGAGGAATGGCTTTGCCCTGGGGCCAAAGAACGTCAAAATCTTCTTCTGAAAATTGGATAGAAATCCCTTTGCTTTTTTTCGACACATCCAGGGTTTGAATTTCTCCACTCTCTAACGTCATCGTAATTAAATATGGATCTTCTTTTTTCAATAAAATTTGTTTGGTTTTCAACCAGTTTACTTTATTTTTATTTGTACATATTTTGCGGTTAACTATTTTTTTTCAATGTGTTTTGTGCTTAAAAAATTTTGTTTATTCATTCTGATGACCTGAAGGGGATTTTTCTTTTTACAGATTTTCATGATATTCATGTATTCTTCTGCGGTGTAAATGCGCTCATGATGCTTGACCTCACATTCAATTTTGCTGAAGTCAGTGTCATTAGGCAAAAAAGAATGGCCGGTCTCTAAATATTTGAATGTTATCGTTTCAAGATTTGGGTGACTATTGAGTACAGTTTTCAGCATCAGGATTATTTTAATATTATTGATAATAATATTAATAATAATAATTTTATTATTTATTTATTATTATTATATATTATTATTACTCAACTTTGCCATTCATTTAGGCCTTTCATTCATATCATAGTCAATTTTTCCAGATACCTTTGCAGTTGAGGTCCTTGGACGCATCTGTTTCAAGTCCTGAAGAAGTCTCTGGTATATCTACAAATTGAGAGTTGTCATAGTAGAAGTATTGAATTAGTAAATAGGGTTTTGGGTGCTCGTAGGCTAAGGCATACGTGTAAAGCTTAGTTGGTGCAATTTCATTAGACATTACTTAAAAGAAATCAAACATAACAAACCAAAAAAAGGCAAAAATATAGCGTTTAGTACAGCAAAATACCACAAACATTATACCCTGTAGCCTTACAGCTGGATCATGTTATATTAATTCTCATTTTTTTTAATCATTGAAAAATGATAAAATAATATGTTATCATGAATACCGCAAACCACAACAAAAAGGTGCAACCTTTTGAGCGCCAGGGTCACAAATACGTGACAAGCGAAAACTGTCCCTGAGCGCCAACGACACAAATATGTGACAAAAACAGCGGTACATTAAAACACGAAATAAACTATTTAAACATTACTTTAATGCCTATTTATTTATATACCTGTAAAATAGAAGGTCCAAAATTTATTTATTTCCATAAAACTAATTAAATTGCATTATAAATATTGAGAAATTTTACGTTAAAAAGAAAGAAATAAACTCTGAAAAAAGAATGTCCTCACACGCCAGAGTCATAACTGCGTGACCGCTAGTGATGTAGCGCATGTTGGATAATATCATTATTTCAAATCAAAGATCGATTCGAAACTTTCCTCTGGAATATATTATTTTAGGTATAATTTGGTACTAGGATAAAGCAGCATTAATTTTATAAAACCAGTCTTAAAAATCATTCAATAAGCTACATAGTCAAAAATAAAATTTGGTTGGGTCGAATTTCGATATTCACTAATCCCAACTCAAGCGCATCCCTAACGCAACCCGAATTATCAGTACCCTGTACGCCATGGTCACGACTAGACGACAATATCGTGACGTCACAAGCGCGGCGACCAGAAATTAGTGGAGTGAATGAATAATATTTATGATTAATTTACTTGTGATATCGAGTTCAAGATTTATATTAAGTGACTATTATAATGAGTGGGAATTTAATGACTACGGAAGAACTTCTTCGCATATTAGAAGGAGTCTCAGATGACGAAGAATTTTCGGAAACAGAATCTTTGGACGAATTTGATTTAGAGGTAAGTTATTTTTATCTGCTTTTATTTTAAAAATTTTGAGCAAATATTAATCTTATTAAAAATCACGTTGAAATCTGTAAGTGTGGCCTGGTATTGGTGTTTGTAGACCGAAAGAAACATATTTTTTACAGAAATAAGTTACTTTTGAGAATATTATTGTTGTAAAAAAATAGATACAGCCGATATACAGAGTTTTTAAGTTGATATATCGATCGTTGTTTGTTTACATACGATTCAGTGTTACCAGATTAAAATTATAAACTACCGTGTTGACAGGTTAGGATTACGGTGTTTCAGCTCCAAATTACCGTGCATAGATTTAAAAAATACCATGTAAATTACCGTGCAAAATAAAGAGAAAATGCAATGATTTTTCGATATTTTTTATTTAAAATTTAGTCTTCTAAAGTAACAACTTCTTTTTCATATATTGATGCAGTCATTTTTTGTATCATTGCCTTGGATGGCATAAAATCCACACAGCTCGTTCCACTCCGGTGTATGGATTGCTGAGCAAGAATATTTCCTTTTATGGTGTTTGTTATCAACTTATTTCTTTTTTTTGTTTTAACGTCTTTTACTTGACTAAATATTCTTTCACAAGCGGCATTTGAATGTGGTAAAGACAGGATATCCAACATAAATGTAGTCAAAAATTTAAACTTCTGTATATTTCCATCCTTTAGTTGAGCTATCTGTGAACAAAAAACAAAATGTTTTAAGCAATAATCTAGGTACTCCACATTTTTTTAAACAGATGGAGTACAATAAAAAAATCTGCTGATTACCTCGTGCCAAAACTCGTCAGCCTTGTCAGTTTTGGGTAATTGCGTTTGAGCCATAATCATGGGGAAATTTCTCCACTCATCGTCCAGTGTTTGTTGGTCACTGAGATTCCTTGGGCTTATACGGGGGAAATGATCGAAGAGCATTGATAATGTGGCAAATCTTTCGTTAGATCCTGATGAAATGCAAATTTCCGGTTTTAATTTTGAAATAATGTTCATAATTTGATCATCTAGACTATATCTTTTCCTGATACCCACACAAGCTGCCACAATAAACTGTCGACAATTCTCTTTGAATTCTAGTTTTTCAGAATCAGAAACCTCAGGCAAATTAAGTTGTTGCCGTGCACCTAGACCAAGATATATTTCGTCCAAACTAAGATACTGGTCACCATTTGTTGGATCGATTTCATCCAACATAGTGGATTCAACGTACGAAGTATTCATTATCGTCAGAATTAGCTCACGGTATAGTTCTGTCATTTTTGAATGAAGCTCAGTAATGACAGTAGATTCACTTTGGAAATATAAATTGGTTTTTGAAAATTTAGGCAGCATCCATGCTAAAAAATAATAATATGCTTTCATGATTGGGTCGTTTAATGCTTTATGAATCTCTGCGCATTCTCTGTCATTTAACCATCTGCCATCAAAAAATAATCTTAAGGCTTGCCATTGTTCTATAATTCGTTCTACCACTGCAGTCAATGACAGCCACCGGGTTTGTGCTGGTCGCAACAATTTGTGGACATCTGTTTCAGTGAATATCTGGAAATCTTTAAATTCAGATTGCCGTTTACTACTTGATTTGAAAAAATTGTATATTCCTCGACCCAACTTTTCACATTCTTGTGGCAATTTTTTACAAGCATCGTTTGCACATAAGTGCAGTGAATGGCACACGCATTTTATAACAGTGATTCCGGGACAGCGTTGACGAAACCTGGTAGACACTGAATTGTTGCAACCCATCATTGTGTTGCACCCGTCGGAAGCAAAGCCAATAATGTTATCCAATGGGATTTCATATTTTTCAAATGATTGTGTGACGATGTTAAATAAATGTTCTGCGTTAGCTGTGTAATCTTCAGAACTGCTATCAAACAGCTGTATCAAGTCCCAAAAACGAGAAACAATTTTGCCAGTTACCGGATCATAGTACCTGATAACTACGCATACAGTTTTTACCACCGCTATATCAGTGCTCTCATCGATTAGCACTGAAAATTTTGATTTTTTTAAATCTTCACACAAGATCTCTTTTTCAGTTTTCCCGATAACATTGTTAATAATAGCTTGTACCTTTGTACGCTTAAGTTTTAAATTTTTGGCTATGTTTGAATCCGTAAAAGTTTTTGCCAAAAGATCGCACATGTGATCCGCCACTCGATGTGATAATTTATGTTCGGCCATGAAGGCAGCTAGCTTTAGTTCTGCTATTTTTTGTTTATCGCCACTGGGCTTCAATTTTTTGAATATGCTATCTATTGGCTGAACGTTTGAACGTACAGTTTTAACGTTTTGTGAATGTTTTATACCTTCAGAATGTCTTTTTATGATAGTTAATTCTGCATTCATCGTTGTGTCGCAAAATGAGCAGAAAGCTTTATATTGGTCCTTAGGATGTTGCTGAAGCCAAGGGGAAAAAGCTTTATTATTTCGCCACTCATCTTTGAATTTTTGTTTATAATGCTTACGTTTTTGTCCAGTTTTCGGAATCTTGGATGATGACGCTTCTTTATCTGTCTCGTAGCTATCAGTATCACTACCCATTTTATGTACGTTGTGTCGAACAAAAATAAATATTGTTTCACTGATTAAATACACTGCGCACTTGCCATACATCAAACAGCAACAAACAAATCGAAGAAAAAAAGAGTGTGAGCAAGCGATTCATTCATTCATTATTATGCAACCAATTTTCATAAACATTGATTGTTTGAATGGATATGTAAACTAACACACTTTTACATTTAAACGTATTGTGATGAATAAAATATTTAGGGATTTCCCCGGTAGTAGTGAAGCGAAATAGCGGCGACTTGATGTTGCCATGCCATATAGAGCTGGATTTTCGTTTAGTTCTACGTATCTTTTTATAAAATAAATACTTCTGAATAGTTATTTACATGTTGACTGTCAAGGTAATTCTTAATAAAAATACCGTAGAAAAGTACACGGTAGTGAAACATTACCGTAGACCGTGTTTTAGCCAAAAATACCGTGCATCTACGGTAATTACCGTGTATCTGGTAACACTGATACGATTTAATTAAGATATGAATCAGCATACAGTTACCTACTAAATGCTTGTTGTATTATTTAACCTATTGATCGCTAACATAAATAAGTAAAAATCAAGAATGATTTTGATATTTTTACTTGTGTATATGTTTAAGCGATATAATATGTTTAAATATTACATAATATATTTATGAAATATTAATTGCGCCTTATACCTAAGCCTGCACTCATAGGTTTCTAATATATGTATACTATTATTTCAATTAATTATTATGTATATATGTGTGCAGAGAACTCGACTTTTCAGTTTTGTTTCGGTAATTCGGTATATAGTTCCTATAGTGTTCGTCAAGCTATATGATCCCTCCGAAAATGTTTTTAAGATATAATTTATGTAGAGCACAGGGTTAAGAAAGAATTAAGCCACGTCTGAAAAGTATTTGAAATAAATAAATGAACGAATTTACAGATTTTATGATTTATTTTGGGATATTTATTAATTAGACAATAATCAAACTTATAACCTTTTCAATCATTTATTATTTCTTAATCGGAATCCTGGTAGCTCGGTAAACTAATGTCATCTAAGTCTTTTTGGTGTCGTACTTTACGTATAATATTAATTATATTGGTGTAAGTTACCGAACGCTTCTCCGCTGGTACACTATCTAATTCATGTGCGACCAATCTTGCGAATGCCTTATTGCGTGGGTCCTTTGGCTCTTCTTCGAAACCCACATTAGGTAAATGTGAAACTTCACATTTTAATTCGTCTTTGTCCCATATACTGCGCTGGTACATATTTGAGGTTGCAATATCCTCAGTCGTTACCTGTGTTTGCTTTGATATCATTTCTGTTTTCACTCCTTCACACACACAGGTCACTTTCACAGGTTCAACTGAGAACTTAATTCTCTTGGCACGGTGTATATTTTGTAATAAACTTGGTGATGAAGGTTTGCTCTCGTCACCAGAAGACATATTAATTATGTAAATAAAATATTTCAGATAGAATGAAGAATGGTGATGAATGATAGAATTTCGAATGTTTGAAACCGATGTACGAATGTCTAATAAAACGTACTTTTCTAGTCAACATCAGTATTACCAACCTAAAAAAATTGCAAATACCAATAATGCTTGGGAAGAAACATAAAAACCATAGACGTTTTTTTAATCTTTAGCTTATTTTAATTGTATTCTATTTTCTTTACAAATAGGTAAAGCGTAGCGTAATTAATGAGAATTTAATTTAATGCAAATTAAGTTTCTTTATGTAAAATGATATCTTGGCTTACAAATTACCAAATATACGAAATTCTAAGATCGCTAATGTTTATGTCTGTTTTTTATTATTGAAGTTTAAACTAATTGTGCTATTGACCAGTCTTCAAATATTATGCTCTAAATAAACCTAAAGATTTTGTTTTGTTGATCAAAGTAAAACATTCTAACAATAACGAGATTCTTAAAAGGTTTTACCTTAAAAATATTAACTAATGGAACAATAAACTTAAACTAACTGTCATAAATCTGTAGCTTTTGTTTTGTTGTATAGCAATAACCCATCTGCAACAGCGCAAGTAGTAATTTCAAATTTCATGATGAATTAGACACAATATAAGCCGATAACTCGAGTTGGAGTACAATAATATCTTCGGATCTGTCGGCCGTAAAGATCTATTGTTTTCGGGCAGAATTTAGAACAAAGAAAAATACTTGTTTCTCACGCACTGGCTAATTAACTTCCCACAATGAATTATTGTTTTTATTTTACAGCCAGCAACTGTTGCCCATCAAGAACCATCAAATGATACACCTTCGACGTCTCGAGATGGCCACCATCGAGGTCATGAGCCGGAACCGTCCTTCCAATGGACCTCGGAACGACGTACACCCGAAGTAGCTGACTTCAATGATTTTCAATCTGGAATCCATTTAGAGCCGTCGGAAATTGCTTCTGAATGCGACATATTTCAATATTTTATGGACACAGATTTTGTGTCGACGATTGTCAATATGACCAATAAATTTCATCGATACTTTGTGCTGAATGTAGACTTGCGTATGCATTCTCGTTTACATGCTTGGTACGACGTAACAGTCCCGGAGATGTACATGTTTTTTGCAGTCATAATGTTAATGACCAGAAATAAACATTTATCTATAGAAGAACATTGGTCCACAGATATTTTATTGAATTCTCCGATATTTTCGAAAGTAATGACACGCAACAGGTTTTCTATGATACTTGGCATGCTCCATTTTTCTGAGCAAAGCGAAGAAAATACAATTTTATCGAAAATCCAGAAATGTGTATCTCATACACGACAAAAGTTTAGAAATATTATTACGCCATATAAAACTATTTGTATTGACGAAAGCATTGTTCCATTTAAGGGTCGCTTGTCCATAAAACAATACTTACGAAAGACGAAAATGAAAATAAAATTGATTATCGATGAAGTTTTGGAATCCCTATTTTTTTCGTAGGTATTTGCGGTGAATTTGTGGCCTGGCGTTGAGGGCAAGTTCATGCGTTTGTGCTCTGGCGTTCAAAAGGTTAAGCTCACTAAAAGTGCATCAGACAATACAAATGTCTTCACAAGATTTTGCACACCTCTATTGATTGCCCAGATTTGTTGTCAACTCTTAACTTTAACATAAAATTTAGAAGTCGAGAACCTCATCTTAAGAGTTTTATTTTGAATGTCTATCAAAACAATACGTCATATTACAACCCGGTAGTCAGAATGTGTCGCCTTTATAATGAACTTTTACCTCAGTATAGCGCCGAACTGGACATATTCGACCTCAGATTGCCCACTTTCAGGCGTAAAGTTAGACACATAATGTCAAAAATCACTATAAATTTACCTACCTGATTCTAATACTGTTTTTTGTTAAAACTATTTTTTTTTCTTTCCCTCTAATTAAGTATAAACTAATTTCACTTTAGTTTTAGTGTTCCTTTTTTTTTTTTTACTACTACTATAAACACAGTGTCTATGTACGTTGTCTTTTGTCATGCTGTGTACACATGCTTTGGAATACCGTTTTGGACTAAACCTTTGTAATACGCTCTTTTGTATTTGTAATTGGACTGTATTCTGTTTTGTGTGCCAAATAAATAAATAAATAAATAAATAGGACACTAGCAATTCTTACGAAGGTAGATTGTAAATAGTATTGACGGAAATACCCAGATAGGTAGGTAACTAAATTTACTCAGTATGTTGATTGATCGTCACGTCAGTTTACAGCTGGAAAAAATTAATAAAATCAACATCTTACTTTAGTTCTTAAACAAATTCAGTATTTATAGTAAAATTTAATTTGTACTTCATAGTACCTACTCGTAAGTCTATGAAAAACAAAATTATTTCTGCAAACAATAATAGGACCCATTAGATAGGGTACAAATCCTTATAAATATTAGTTAGCTATGTATAAAATACCTGTTGGAACTACGTCATCGTTTATAGATTCCAGCACTATCTTCGCTGCAGAAATCTCTTCCAAGCCACTCTCTGTTCATTATAAAAAAAATGTTATATTGGATAGTTATGATTACAATAAAATAATGATAAGAAATCGTTACAGTTTCTTCTTTATGGCCATTACTTAAGTATTAATATGTTATGCAATAACAAATGTTTGAGGTTAGAAATGAACTTTGTGAATGTTAGGTATTTACCATCTAAAAACTCAGTATTTTCGTTAATGTTATGTCCCAAGGCACTAAACAAAATTCGATCAATTCGTCGCATTTTAATTCACTTCTTTTGTTTCATATACTTAAAATGAAATAAAAACAAAACACGCGTCCACCAGCCCCAGGTGAGATAAAATGGCAGAGTTGCCAGTTTTTGAGAATAATTTTATTTACCAACAAAATGTTGCCACAATAAAAATCTCTGGAAAGTTGTGTTTACTCTTAATAATTTTATTTCAGACCATAGTTTCCAAACTCATTACACTACTTGACCTGATCCACAAAAGGGAAATAGGTAGTTTGAGTCCTTCTAAATAAAAAAGAAATTGATTTATTATTACATAAACTTTATACACAAATGTTTTAAGTCGTTTCAATTCAATCAAATCTATATGACTATCAGTCTAATATCTATTTCTTACTAACGACTCATTCTGCTTGAGTCATTTCTAAATTATTTGATATTAAATGCGCTGTTCATCAAAGCTCTTTTTCTGTAATATCTTTTTTTTTTTTTTTATTTACTCAAAATCTGCATACATTTATCTTAGTTACTATTCTGCCAAACTGCATAACAGTTTGTCGGCAGCAGTTCTCGTTATTAACTAATTATATAATACAGATTTTACTTACTGATTTCTAATACTACTTACTACTATTAATTAAGTTTAGGTAAACAAATAAACATCATGCAAATAAACAACTTCTATGGACACAGAGAAAGATAATGTTTTTTTAAAACCCTTTTAAATTGGTTTTTAGATGTGATGTTGCACAACAGATCTACAGGTAACTCATTACTCAGTGTCGGTACTATGTATCTTCTAGTACGTTTACCATAGTAGTTGTTTGTTTTTGGGACAGCGAGTCTTCTTTTTGTAGCTAAACGGGTTGGGTACATATGTTTTCGTTCAATTTTATGCTCCAAGTTATTAAATTGTTCTAATAAAATATTTAATTTAAGTTTTTTTTCAATAGGGAGTATTTTGCATATTTTGAAGAGTTTATCATAATTATTATTTAAAGAATATTTAATTTTTTTATTTATCAATAATTTAAGTATCCTCATTTGTAAATCTTTAATTTTATTTAAATGTGTAGGAAATGTAAGTCCATACGCACCCAAACCGTACTCAATGTTCGAGTCCGCTAATGCATAATACAGAGTATACATAAGTTGGACCGATTTATGCAAAAATGATCCAACCCACAATCTCGACAATTTCGAGTTTTTGTGACTTATGTACTCTAAATAAGGTTTATTTTAACATATCAAAGACTCGGAACTCTATGTTAATAATTGACGAAAATCCGTATGGTCCAAACCACAACTGTCATAGCGAACATCATTTTTTCATAATGCATAAATGTTTCAAGCTATTAGAATCATTTTTGCATTTTCTTGGTTGCCCTGATATAGGTTTTTTGTTTTTTGCTATAATGATTCAAACTACTTGGAACAATAATGCTTTTTATACAATATGGAAAATATAAAAATCATTCTGCTTAAATGTTCCAATAACCTTGAATCATTTTAACTCAATTCCAAATAACATTCGACTACAGAAGTATACTGATTGACACATGACTATTCTATTTAATTAAAGAAAAACGAAAAATTCAATTCTTAAAAAACGATTCACGGTTAAATATAAAATTATCATTAATATCTCGGCTAAAAAGTAAACAAAATATTATTTTTATACCGAAAACTTTAATGAAATACGTATATAACTATTTAAACCTTCTATCTTTTATTGCATTTTTTTGTACCTGCAATAAAATTGTATGTTTTGCATGAAATTTATTCTATTTTTTTAGAATAATGTGGTCATGTAGACAAACTTATTGAAGATCATTTTTGCATATTTCTAAACCAACCATTTCAAATGCGCTAAAGTTTTGCAAAAAAGATTCAAGTGAGGTGGATCGTTTTTGTAAAACTTTAAGCGCAGTAAAAAAATTACTGTTAAAGTTTTACAAAAACGATCCACCTCACTTGAATCTTTTTTGCAAATAATGCTGCTGCGTGTTTTCTTCATTTAAATTTTAACACAAAATGAACTTCAGAGCTTGAAACGTTTTTGCAATTTTGAAATGAAAACTATATTATACTTTAATTGAATAAACAAAAAGGATCCACTTCGCAATTTATGGCAAATTTGTTTATTAAGTAATTGTTGAGTAAATACTATTGTGTCATTAAATATTTTTCAAAACAAAAAACTGCACTCATTGCAAACATTATTACTTTATTAGGTTGTGGGTAGGTACTTTAAATAAACTTACCTACTCGCGCCGCTGCAAACGCGTAATATGTGCGGCTGCAGCGGGCGGAGTGGGGAGCGGGCGTCGTCATTTCGTACTGATCTCGTCTATTGAAACGTTGTGTGAAATTTATTGCTGCGTAGTAAAAATAAAGAAAAGTGCATGAGTAACATCTCATTGTAATTGAATTTGTTAAATTGTGTTTTGTAAAGTTGGTGATTCGAGTTTTTATCAAAAGTTTAGTCTTAAACCTAGAAATGAATAGAAAAGATTCAATATTAAAAAGTGTACGTAAAAGAACAGATGCAGGGCAAAAAGATGATGGTAAGTAATTTTATTATTGTAGATAGCTACTGGTAATAATTATTAATATGTCTCGTAGATATTTTACGATCGCGTTGTGTTTATGTACCTACTCATATTCTTTTAAATTGTTTTCATTGCAGTAACTTCTGTGGTTTATGTATTTTATAATCATATTTTGTTACAATAATTACTATTACGTGCAGGTGACATTATCTACTTAATCTACGGATGAACTTTTAGGTATATTTAGCCGCTAAATAACCTTTATGCCCGGCTTGCTACCTATACATTTTACTCAGAATAAGTTGGTAGGTACCTAGAAACACAGCTATAGGTGAGCTCCAAATTATTTGGAACTAACCTACCTACTATCTAACTACAGCCGACCGTACGTACCTACTTACTTATTATTTACCTATTTGCATTTTTTTTGTTTTGCCGTAGAAGGTGGCGGTTCGCTTCTTAATTATTCACATCTCTCAAAGAAATGTAAGAGGAGTGATAACATTATAAGGATGGTTCAGAAAGACTATTGCAATAAAAACTCTCGTCAAACCGCTCAAAGTAAGCTAGGTAAGAACACATAATACTAGGTATCTACTTATTTCCACATTGTTTTTAAAGTGTTTTTTAGAAAAAAAAACAGCTGTTTTATACAAAATGTTTATACCTACTTAACCAAAATGTGTGAAACAGCTGATTTGCTTTTTCGCGCTTTGTTTGAGACCCTATATTGAACGTGGCCCGACGTAATTTTAAATAGGTGGAACGTAAAGAGTTAAAGTACTTATCAGGGATACAAAAATATACACGACGGCTCCATATTGTTTCAGATGACGAAAATCAACAATCTTGTACGTCATCGCCAATCAGAGAAATGTCTCCAGAAACGGAAAAAATTTTCAACATTTTGACAAATGAGATGCTTGAAGAACCTTGTGAAGACTCTTTTGTTGAACGGTGCTCTGAAAATCCACTTCAGGGGATTGTTAGTATTAAAGATAGTTCACATTTTAATGAAAGGCAAACATATGTAGAAGCAAGCGACAGTAATGATGAGGAAACGGTATGCCCTTTTAAGCCAAAAGATGTCATAAACTCTATGTCGGGGTCAGAATGCACAGTAGTTCAGCGCATTGACAATACTCAAAGTCGACAAGAAACATATATCGAGGCAAGTGATGACGAGGAATTAGCCTCTTGTTTACAGCGAGATTGCACGAATGAAGTACGTAACTTGAAAGATCGGGAAAGATCTTTTATTTTAGAGAATGCTATTGAAGAAACTGAAGTTAACAAATCGCCAATCAATGTTAGCCAAATGGCTTCTGGTGAAGTTTTCCAAAAACGAATATCTGAAGGTAAGGTACTATTTAATACCAGGACAGTAAAATGTTCGTTAGACTAAAGTTCAAAATACAATAATCAACATCTTAATTTTATTGCAATTAATCTTTCAGATAATGATGATGTCAGTAGTCCAACGCTACTATCCAATTTGTCAATTCCTCCGCCGTCATATTCACCTCTGACTCCACATATAACAAAGAGTGTTCCTAATGATGCGCACATTGCATTTGACCAAATAGTTGAAGAACCAACATCACCGAGATTAGAAGGTACTATTATTTACATTAAAATTCCTAAATGATGACTGTTTTATGTATGTATGTATGTATGTATGTAAAATTATTATTATAAAAACAAAAAACCCGACTGCTTAAAAATAATGAACTGAAAAGGGAAAAACAAGTCTCACAATGTATATTCAAATTAGTTAAACTAAATACTTTAAGGCGCTGCAGGCGGGGACAAACAATACTTTGTTACCTACTGGCACAGAAGGATCTAGCAAAACTACGTTTAAAGCAATCCCGATTAATATCATATTATTGTTAAGAAAATTAAATTGGATTGTCAGAACCACTTATTTTTCATGTTTCAGATAATGATGGCGTTACTAGTCCAACGCTACTTTCCAATTTGTCAATTCCTCCGCCGTCATATTCACCTCTGACTCCTTATATAATGAAGAGTGTTCCTAATGATACGCACATTGCATTAGACCAAATAGTTGAAGAACCAACATCACTAAGATTAGAAGATAATGATAACCTAACATATAACAGTGACGATAGCGTAAGAGATCCAGATTTTATAGCACAAGATACCACAGATTCAGAAAGTGACACTGATTGTGATGAAGTAAGAATCAAAACCACACAGGCATTAATCCATTCTCCGAGTACGGCAACTGAAAAAAGAAAATCAACGGAGAGACTTAATGTTGAAGATGTTATGGAAGAAATAGAACGTGAAACAGAAAATAACACCGAAGGAAGTGAAGAAGCGGAAAAACAAATTAATTACCGACAAGAAATTGCTAACGATATCGTATGCAGTTAAAGAATGCACCAGAAAACGAAAATGAAGGTCGTAAAAAAAGAGGAAGGAAACTCAAACAAAAATACAGTCGTCAGGAAATTAAAGAAAGGAAATACAAAAATTTACCTTACCAAACTAAAAAGAAGGAAGTATCATCTAAAAAATTCATAGATTTTAAATGTTCATGCAAAAAAGATTGTGCTAATTTAGTTTCAAAAGAAGATAGGGAACGAGAATTTCATAGATTCGTACATCTTGAATCGTACGCAGCTCAAGTTTTGTACATAACATCTAACATTACAGAAAGCAAAAAGAAACGAAGTTACGTTACATTATGCTCCCCGTCGAAGAGGAAACCTCGCGAATTTATTCGCACGTATACACTTGTCTAGACATGTTTTGTAGAACTCTGCAAATAACACCTCAAAAAGTTACTGTCAGTCTTCGAAAAAAACGCAATGGCAGAGAAATAAAAGATAAAAGAGGAGAAACAGCAGGCGGATGGAATAAAACGCCACAAAGACATATTGAGCTTATTATCGATGTTATCAAAAGGTTGCCAAAATACGAGTCACATTATCGTAGAGAAAAGAACAGCGATGCTTTATATCTGCAGCCAGGAATGACGGTACCAAAAATCTACGAATTGTTCAAAATAGAATTCGAAAAAGAATTTGGAAAAGATGAAAAATGTCCATCCTTCAATGTTGTTAGACATATTTTTGTACAAAAATTCAATTTGAGGTGCAAGAGCCTTAAGAAAGACACGTGTAACAAATGTGATCTTTATGAAATGACATTGAAAAATTCTACTACCTCAGCTGAAAGAGCAAATGCCCAAAGAGAAAAAGAAGAACACCAAAAAATTGCCGAAGATTTAAGGAAGAAGCTGAAGGAAGATTTTGAACAGGCTAAAACTTGTGAAGAAACTGAATGTCTGACTTACGATTTGGAGAAAACCTTGCCTTTACCTAGAATACCGACCAATATAGTTTTCTACAAAAGGCAGTTATGGGTATACAACTGCGGTATACACTCGGCTTCCAACGGTGTTGGGAATTGTTTTGTTTGGGCTGAAGGCGAGGCAGGCAGAGGGGCCCAAGAAGTGGTTCATGTTTGAGGAAATATATTAAGTGCGTGCTACCTCCTACAGTAAAAAAAATGATTTTGTGGAGTGACTGTTGCGGAGGGCAAAACAGGAATATCAAAATCGTTTTGATTTTAAAGGCTTTATTAAAAAGACACCCCACTCTCGAGACAATCAGCTTCCGTTACCTAGAATCAGGACACACTTTCCTACCAAATGACAACGACTTCGCTAAAATTGAGACTCGACTCAAGCAATATGAAAGGATATACTCCGTGGATGATTATATTGCCATTATGAAACAATGCAAAAACAAAAATCCTTTACAGGTCCATAAAATGGAAAGTTGTGATTTTGTTGGATCTCAAATTCTAGAAAAGAAAATAGTTAATAGAAAAATATTTAATGATAAGAGCAAAGTAAACTGGCTCAAAACAAAAGAAATTTTAATCACAAAAAAGACTCAACATTCTTTGTTCATGAGAACTTCCTTTAATGAGGACTACAAAGAACTGAATATTAAAAAGAAATTAAAAGGTGTTGATTTGGGTGTCATAGAAGAAGATTTGCAAGAATTATGGCCTTCAGGAAAACTGATTAACAAAAAGAAGTTAAACGATTTGAAATCGTTATTCCATCTCATACCAAATGATTGCATTGGTTATTATAAAAAACTGAAGGGAGACGATGCAATAATAGACGATATAGATGGTTATTGTGATGAACCCGACTTTGATTTGGATGAGGAGTAGGGTAACATTTGTGTTTTTTTAAATAAAATAAAAATAATAAACATTTTTAAGCTTTTATTTTTGTCATAGTTTGGAACATTTTTGCATTTTTCTTTCCGCAGCCTACACAGCTAATTCCATACAAAATGTATTATGTAATAATGATCCACGCGCAAGTTTTCTTGAATATCTACGAAACTATTAAAATTTATTTACTAAATACATGCATGTAAATTAGTTTAGAACACTTAGAATAACATAAAATTAAAAACATAACATTTAGAACTACAAAGCCAGAGAAATACCAAAATAAACTTTAAACTCTATTATCTCGAAATGAGGTTAGTGTGGACTGAATCATTTTTGCTTAAATCGGTCCAGTTTACCACTGACAACCCTTCTTATGAACCTTAATTTACCCAAAATAGAGCGAAGTTTATTACAAACGTTATTAACTTGTAGGTTCCATGTAAATGTGTTATCTATCACTAGTCCTAAGTATTTGTATGAGTTTACCGTTTCTAATATTAAACAGTGGCAATTCTGCTTTTTATTATGCATACATTCATAGGTATGGCCTTTGACGGTAATTGACAAGACTTTATTCTTACTGTAAGGCGAGTGTATAACCATACATTTCGTTTTATTTATATTTAATATAATACCATTATCATGTGCCCATTGTACTATGCTGTCGAAGTCGTTTTGCATAGCTTCCTGAATTACATGACTGTTTTCATGGCTGTATACTAAGCATGTGTCATCGGCATACATAAACGCCTTGCACTTTTTCAGGACATTACTCATACTATTTACGTGCATTATGTAACCTAGCGGGCCATATACAGATCCTGTTGGAACACCGAATTTAATAGAACCTAGCTTACTCTCCGTCCCACCAACGCTAACCTTCATTGACCTATTTTCCAGATATTTTCCGAACCATGCATTCATAGGACCTCTTATTCCACATTCACACATGGCCCGCAACAAGCTGCCATGATCTAAGGTGTCGAACGCTTTTTTAAAATCGATATATATAACCATAACAGTTTTCTTTTCGTTTAGGCTATTATTGATTATCTCAAGTGTTTTGAGTCGTTTCTGATAAACAAAAAGATATATTTTATGTCAGTAAACCGGTATCACGGAAACGACCCAATCTGTTTGAGTCGTTTCAGTTATTTGGTAAAATGATATTTCTAATCAAAACTAATTCCTAGAAAGGATTCAAACTGATTGAGTTTATTCTGTTTTATCGACCTTAGGAACACATTCATAGCAATCTCATTACTCAAAAACAATTCAAGCGGACTGAGTTAATTCAGCAAATACATTTTGTATGCTCTTCATACTTGTGGGTTGAGTCGGAGTAGTGAAAAAACTAGTTTGAATGTACAATTTAAAGCTAGGGTTTTCATTATATGATAGATTCGACCCTCGGGAGTACGATGGCATACTTAACTCAATTTTGGCCAAAGTGTGGATTGAGTCCTTTCTGCTTAACTACGTCCAATTTTACTGTATATGTATAATTTGAAATTAAATTCCTTTTAAGTATTTAAAATAAAAGTTTTCATTGAAGAAATCTCAAAACCTGTGGAAACTGTACTAATGTAACTTACATCATAGAGAAGATCTGGATAGCTTCTAGGTAGGTATGAATGCCGTTCTTGCCTGTAGCTCTTGAAGAAATGCTTTGAGGTCTTACTTCAGCAGCTAAGCTCTTAAATAGTGGTAAATCTATGTCATAGTAACCCACACATAGAACGGGCACGTGTTAAATTTTGCTGTGTCAGATAAATCTATCCTAATTAAGTACCTAATAAAGTTTATATTACATCCAATCTAGCTACCACCCATGGCTTTGCTCATGTAGTATTAGGATAAAAAGTAACCTGTGTTCTTTCTCAGGCTCTAGAATATCTCTGTAATTTTATTCAAATCGGTTCAGTAGTTTAGACGTGAAAGCTTAACTGGTAGACATTTTTTCACATCATATCCTACTAATATTATAAATGCGAAAGTGTGTGTGTGCGTGTGTGTGAATGTTTGTTATCACGTATCTCCACAACCGCTCAACCGATTTTATTGTAATTTTAACTGTAGGTACAGTACACCTTAGAATAGGACATAAGTTAACAATATTTTCAAAAATCCTCCCCGAAGAGGGTTAAATTGAGGGATGAAGTTTGTATGCAACTTTTTATTTCTTGGACCTATTCACTTGAAAATCGGGACACTTAAACCTTAAGACAAATTATGAGATACGTGTATTTAATTTTTCTAAAATTACCCCCAAGGTGTGTGGAAAATGAGTTTTATTGGTAAAAAATATAGTTTCTGTGGATATGTTTAGTCTCAAGTCCGATTCACTCCAAATTCGGCATACATAAACTTTACAAGAAATCATGACTGAATCAGCAGAGGGCGCTGTGCGCAAGTAAACATTGGCTCCGTAACTAAATCTTTTAAAATATTCGAAAAACGTTAATTTAACATTGATAATGAGTTTAAAGTGACAACTTAAGTGGGATATATCGAGTGTATCGTTATCTAGACAATAACTAACATAAAATCAGTGAAATATTAAAAACAGTGAAGTGGAAGTGATTCTTGTAACAATTAATAAACTAAAGCTTTGGAGTACATTAAAACATAAAATTTTATAATTACAATTCATTTATCTAGTGTGCATAATAATCCAAACAATATTTTTCCATTTGTGAGCAAATTTATAAAATAAGTGACAGTTGTGTGCAATCATTCATGAGTCACAATTAACGATTTCGTTTACATTTAAAAAACGCCATTTATTGATTAAATTAAACAATTTCGACCATGTTGCTAATGTTAGCATAGCCGAGTGGCCAGCAGCTTGACTGAGAAATCATCGTCACCAAGATCGATCCTCAACTCGGAAAGTCTTTTTGAATGCAACAATAAGTTTAAAATAACGCCATCTATTGACAATAATTCAAACTAAGTAAACAGTGATAGTTGACAATTGGCAATATCTCAACTCACTACTGATAGATGACACCACCACTGATCAGATTGATAATATAGAGGGCACCACTTACTAGCTACAGTTATAATAGAAGCAACCACTTGGCACTTACTAATCAGATTGAAAATCTCCACTAGCCACTAGAAGACAGCTGTCCTGTACCTATCATCTATTCGTCGTATATCTAACTAGTTTACAATGGATTATCAAGATAACATTACTCTAAGAAAAAACAAACGTACTAATTCTGAAAATGACTTAACCAACTTAGAATCAAATACTTTTCTCAATAAAACAATAACGTTGAATGACACTATCATGGACCAAACGATGTGCAGCCTACCTAACCTTTCCTTACACGATAACTCACGTTTGATACAGCTAGAACAGCGTATAGAACAGCTCACTGCCAACCTTGATATAGCGAATGCAGAAATCGAAAACTTAGTACAAGAAAATGGAAAACTTAAAAGTCAACTGGAAGGATGCTACAAGTCTATAAAATATTTAAAAATTATGAGCACACCCATAAACAAACTCTATCCTCAACCCCCGTAAAGAGCATAGAAGTAATTAGAAGCTTACCCAAACAAACCCCTTCTGTCAGCAACGTGAACCTTTCAGTACAAACTATCAAAAAATCGAACATTCCACCAGAACAAAAACCTGAAAAAACCACTTGTACTACATTATCAGGAAGTTTGCCTATCAACCTAACCGAAAATGAGCAATCAGTACCAACTAAACGAGAAAATGATTGTAAAGAGAACGATAAAAGTCAAACAACTGTACCAAAGACACCAAATAGTAAAAAGATTTTAATATTAGCAGATCAGCAAGGAAAAGGGCTAAGGAATCACATACAGAATATACTTGGAAATGAGTACAAAATCACCTCAATAGTTAACCCTGGAGCGCGAACTCATGAAGTCATTAACTCGGCAAATAAAGAAGTATCTACCATGACAAACAACGATTTCATTATATTATTGTCCGGTTTAAATGATTCGAATCCTTTTGATTTTACAACAGATATTACTGTTTGGCTAAGTAAATTTTCTAAAAATACTAACATAATTATGTCCGAGGTCCCATACAATAACAAAACATTAAACGAAAACAAGATGAACTACGAACTTCGATTTTTAAGTAAAAAGTTTCCAAATGTAAGTTACTTAGATATGTATTATAGTCGCCACATACCTAAATACAATGTATTCAGTTTAAATTTAAGTCGTGCAATACATAGAGAAATTTTAAGAGTCTGTTACAAATATAAGCTGTCTGACTATCGTACCAATAACTATAATAGTAAAATAGATAAAAGAATAGTTTTTGTTAATAAATCAACTCAGACTGATGGTAACTACACTCTATCCAAATCTATAGGACCTAGCAGCATAGTGTTAGAGCCGACTAATGTACCACATGAAGACAAAAGTACGGACTTTTTTCGTGACCAGTAGTTTTTCAGTTCTTCATCAAAATATTAATGGCCTTATTACAAAATCCGACATGCTGGCGGTTAATCTAGACGAACTTTATAATAAAAATAAGAAAATTGACGTGGTATGCATAACGGAACATAATATGGTCGAGGGCGATATACCAAATTTAAATATACCCAATTTTCAATTATCATCATATGTAACGAGGGATAATAGGTATGGTGGATCATGTATACTAATTCGCAAAGGACATAAATATATTACTTTAAATGCAATTTCATCGAGATCAATTATGAACATTATTGAGTGCTCGGCTGTTGAACTTATTGACCATAACATAATAATTGTATGCATATATCGTCCGCCTAAAACTGTCAAGAGATCTATAAATATTTTCTTTAATATCTTAGAAAAAATACTACATGAGACTTGCCTAAAGAATCGAAAAAAAGTCATACTGTGTGGTGATTACAACATTGGCATATTAAAAAATAATAATTTGACCAGAGAATTGACATCAATAATAAACTCATATAATCTAAAAATTGCATTTAATAAACCGACACGACTTTGTAGTCGCACTTGCATTGATAATATATTTCATAATACACTTCGTAGTCATAGCTCGTTAATAGAGCTAGCACTATCTGATCACTTGGCACAAATATTAAAGTTTCCCGTAAATAAAGTGTGTAACGTTCCATTCTGGTATGTTATAAGACGCGATTATTCGCAGGAAAATATACATAAATTTCAAGAATGTATCAACAACCTAAAATTTGCGAAAGTGTACGAAACAAGCAATGCTGATGAAGCTTTTAATAGATTCATAGAATTATATAAACTTTTCTACGATTTATGCTTCCCAAAAATTAGAATAAAAAGAACCCTACACAACAAATCAAAATGGATATCTAAAGGTATAAAAACATGTAGTAAACGCAAACGACAATTACTTTGGCAGGCTAGATTCACAAAAAATAAACAAACTAAATTACAATACAAAAATTACACACAAAAATACAACAGAATTTTAAAATTGACGCAAAAAGCCCAAAATAATCATTATATACTGACATCAAATAATAAATCAAAAGCAACGTGGAAAATAATTAAAGACAGGCAAATGGAAAAAACTAATGTAGTTATCGATCAAATATATGACAATGGCGTAACTATTAAAGACCCTAATAATTTAGCAGAAGCATTTAATAACCATTACGTAAATCAAGTTAAAACTAATAATATGAATAGCTTTAATCACACTATGACATCTTGTAATCCTAATTCTATATTCTTATCATATGTTGATCCAATTGACATAATAAATACTATTAATAATCTAAAAAATACAAATTCTGCCGGTATTGATGAAATAACAACTAAAATAATTAAAGTGACATCTCGTGCTATAGCACCTATCTTAAGCTTTATTGTAAATCTATCATTTCAAGAAGGTGTATTTCCCTCTTGTCTGAAAATTTTTATCGTGAAGCCTATTTTTAAAAAAGGAGATAGTAAATTAATGGAAAACTATCGCCCAATTGCTATTATAACGATATTTGCGAAAATATTTGAAAAGGCTATTTACAGCTCTATGTACAAATACTTTGAAAATTTCAATTTAATTAGAGATGAGCAATATGGATTTAGAAAAAATAAGAATATAAATATGGCTATCTATGAACTACTTAACAAGGTAATAAGTAATCTTGACAAAAAGGTACCAGTTTCAGCTCTATACATGGACCTTACAAAGGCTTTTGACTACGTTGACCACACTATATTAATGAAAAAGCTGTATTCATATGGCATAAGGGGAAACGCTTATAATTTGATAAAATCGTATTTAACTGATCGATATTAAGTAACTCAAATAACTAAAATCAATGCGTCAACTAGGGTTGAAACTGTTCACACATCTACTGCTAAAAAAATTCTATATGGTGTACCACAAGGTTCTGTATTGGGACCTTTATTATTCTTGGTATACATAAATGATATGCCGAACGTAGTAAACCAAAAAATTGTACTATTTGCAGATGACAGCACCATATTGTTTGAAGGCCATAATATTATCAACTATGAATTAGAAATCAATAGGACATTAGAAAACGTTATTAATTGGCTACAAAATAACAATTTAAATATTAATCTATCAAAGACAAAAATAATGCACTTTAAACAGAGATTCAATAAAGATAATTCCAAACCTGACGTTAAATATTCTGGACAAATCATCGAAGAAACTGACGCTACAAAATTTTTGGGCATACATATAAATAGTAATATGACATTTACAACACATATTAATGACTTATGCAAGAAAGTGTCGCGATTTTCCTACGCTCTCTATAATTTAAGTAAAATAGTTAGTCAGAAAGCTGTTATAGCTGCATATTACGGGTATGTGGTGTCAGTGCTAAAATATGGCGTTACATTTTGGGGCAACGCTACCGGTAGAGAAGATGTTTTTATAGCACAAAAGAGATGCATTCGAGCCATTTGCCATCTACAAAGAATGGATACATGTAAACCTCACTTTATACGCTTGGGCTTGCTTACATTTCCCGCACTTTACATTTACGAAATGGCAATATTTGTATACGCAAACTTACACATGTTTCCAAAACTAAACAGTAAACGGAAAAATAATTTAACTTTACGTAATATTCCATGTCATTCATCTCTTATGAGAAAAAGCGTACTTTGCATGGCCATAGAAATTTTTAACAAATTACCAACTACTATAAAAAATACCACAGACTTAAAATTTTTCAAAAAGAAACTTCGTACGCTTTTGGTTAACAAAGCGTACTACTCTATCAATGAGTTTTTAATTGACAAACTATAGCTGCTGTGTGTGATCTTTTCATAAGATAACTTGTAAAGTTACCATATAGTCTGAGTTAAATTAATTATTTTTATCTACCCACTAACTTGACTTCTGTAGTTTTGTAATGGACATTTTATTTTGACATTTTATTTTTGACATTTTATACTATAACTATTCTATTTTTATTTTATTAAGACTAATATAATTAAAAAATTGTGATTATTTTTGTATTGCTACATAAGTGGCAGAATATAGAGGCACTTACTATAATTTGTACCACCTTAAATGTACCTATTATTCACAAAATAAATAAATTTGAATTTGAATTTGAATGAAACACGTGTTTTTTATTTTTCCAGAACTACCCCCAGGGGGGTGTAAAATGAGAATTTTGGTAAAAAAAAAATATTCTAGAATTGTTTAGTCTTTGGTCCAATTCACTTTAAATTCGGTATTATACTTTATAACAAATAATGAAACACGTTTAATTTTTCTATTTTTTTATTACTTATCCTAATACTACGTGGGCAAAGCCTGAGAAATTATTTGAAGGGTAAATGAAATGAATGGGTGGTTTTCTTCGAAGTTGATATCAATACTCCTTCGTGATTTTCATATAAATTACTCTTTATTTTGACAATGACATGTTTGATAACTCAATGCGACGAATAGAATTCGAAATTTAAATTTTATTTGTTCTGGGTTGTTTGAATGAAACGCTTACATTATGGTTTAAGAGCCGTAGAAAATCGAGTTAGACATATTTTTTATGAAACCCCTATAAACTTATGGACATGCCTATGGGGGCTTGCCGTTTTCCAAATGTTGCTTACACGCCTACACTACTGAACTAATTTTGTATGGAGATAGATCGACCCGGGAAAGGATAGTTTTATCCGACTGCGTAAAAAGAGTTTAATGGTGGAGCGCGATAACCGACATCCGCGGGCGGAAAACTAGTTCATAATATTAGTAGAGATAATAATGAAATATAGCTTACTTCGGTAGTTGGTATCAGACTGCTTCAACCAAAAGAAGATGATGTATTTAACATTTTTCTATGAAACCATTTTCGATACAGTTCCTCCACAATAACATCGATTTAAATGTATTTTCCCTTGGATAAGCAGAATAATACTATAATAACAATAAAACATTCCAGATAATTATTATCACCCGGCCCGCTGTGTGGCAGTGCAGAGTACCGCAGCCTTTGGCAGCAACTGAGCCCAAACTAGCTGATTGTCAGAAAAAAATTAAAAGGTTTAATTACAGTAAGTAGAAAATAATATAAATGTATACCACATTTCTCATAACCGCGCATGCTCAAATTAGTTTTCGAGCCATACTGTAAATTATAACATAATGACTCATCCCCTTTTTCCTGACCTCTACAGATATTTTCATGAAAAACACGCGAACTAGGAAAGCCAAAGAAAAACCGCGGTATGAGAATGCAAAAGTAACTGGCAGCAAAGTACAACGTAATATAGTCCCATTAGAATTAAATAAAAGACCAACAAGAGCTGCTATAAAAAATGTTAAACGACCTCCACAGATCGTGCCTGCTACTCACGTTACTAGTGAGGACCACTATGACGCTGGACCTTCAGAACCTCGGTTAGAACCCGGGGCACTGAAGATGGGAGTAGCAAGTGAGGAGGAGTAGCTATTGGACTATATTTAAGACATTTAATTTAGAATCTGTAGGATTACAAAATAATAATAATTTACGGCACTTTAGCAATTTAAGGAACATAATACGCGATAAAAAGTTAGCTGTTAGATAATTAATTGTAGCCATAGGAAGCCAGATATAATATTTAGTTAAAGTTACTTAAGATAGGTTATGTCAAATTTTGATGTTGAATAATCGAAACCTACGAGCCATATTTAGCCCTTTAGGATCACTAGTTAAAATCATAACAGGTAATTTTGATTTTATTGTTACAAAATAAGGAACATGTTGTCGAACGTAAAGTATCATCAATGCAAAAAGCTTTTAACAGATTAGTAAATGATTATGACGTAATAAACTTAAATTTTCAGAAGTTAGGTTTAAAAGCTGATGAAATGGAAACACTTGTCAAAAATGAATCAAAATTCAACAATTAATTCCACATAATGAATTCTATGTATCAGGTTCTAAGTAACTTTTGCAGCTGTTATGAAGATATCCAAGAAATAGAAACAGCGATAGCTTTTAGTGAATTAAATGTACTACATCAATCTATTATTAATATTTGTAGTAAAATCGTATTTAGATAGAACTAAGTTAGTTTTTGTTTTAGAAGTCCCATAATAGACACTGACACTTATAATTAGTACAAAGTTCAATTCTCAAAATTATTCTTTAATCCTTTAATACACTTACTATAATCCCTAAATACCCTTATTTAATGGTGAATCGATTGAAATACATGCCCGTAACAAATCCCTGTTAAGAAATTGAGAATAATACATTCCTGTTAGCTGAAAGTTGTTGAACACTCACTGAAGTTAACATAGTCCAGTATCCATTAAAGACCTGCATAGAACAAATAATGTTGATGAAGAACAACTACAGCAGTTGTATCCAGAACCACATTGAGATCGAGAAAAACAAAATACAGAGGATGACCGACTACCAATGGCTAATCTACACTGAGGAGAATCAAATTATCACCGAAAACTGCAACGAAGAATTCCGTAAATACAGAATCCGAGGGACCTACATCATCACGCCGAATCAGCTGTGCGAAACGCAAGTAAGGAATGTACTAATAAATGCAACCTTCAACACGACAGTTCGCAGTTTCCAGCAGCCGTTAGTTGAGATGCCAGAAGTACAACACACCCTAGAAACTAGAACAAAAAAGCTGGATCTTAGGAATGTAGATTTTAGTGACATCGAAGACATAATCCAAGTAGTAAAATTAAGTGACATTGAAGAAGATTTTGGACAGTTTATAACGTTTAAAACCAGTGTTTGGACCATTTCTCTTTATATTATTGTTTTTATTCTGTTTAGTGTTTGTATTGTTTTAACATTTAATTTTTTTTATTCTGAAATAGGCCTGCGCTTGACTACAACATGCCTGATGTGAAGCAATGATGTAGTCTACGATGGGACGCGCCTGCCCACTTTACCGAATTTGGGTGAAAAGGTGGCAGTGGAATAAAGCTCTTGGTAAAAAACCATAAAGCAGCAACAATTGCGACCCACCCTCTTAAATGGTGTCACCAGACATCGCACCGGAACACGGCAAGGCCGCTTGGCGGTGCGGCTTTGTCTGGTGGGTGGTTACTAAACACAGCCGAAGCCTGCCACCAGTTAATTACAAGTGAACTTAATTATTAGTTAATTGTCACCTGATTTGCACCACCCGGGGGCCACGTGTGGGGATTTTGAAAAAAGGTGCACTCCCACGGACGAAGGTAACTCAGCCCCCAAAATTTTTTTTAGAATTATTAATCGGGGGAGGGGGGAGTGTTATATGTTATACAAAATCGTACTGGCCGATATGCACTGCACTGCACTATGCACACTATCTAACTCCAGGCCATACGTACATGCCAGTGGACAGTATGCATGCAACTATAGAACGTGCGGTTCGAAAATCAATTGTGTCGGCACCTTCTCAGTGGCCGACTATCATGGAAATGGCTAGAAAAAAACCCGTTTCCCAATGAAGTTCATGTACGAGATGGAAACTTTTTCATTAGTTTTAATGACATCGTAAATAAATTTGTTAAAAGAAATCTAAATCTGCATATTTCTACGATAAGTGTTGTAGTTTTCAAAAAGAAAAAGTCAAACGTGATGTTTATTAAAAGATCTATGGCAGATGATGCTGAATGTTCTGAAATTACACTGGGAGATATGGGTAATACCAATCCAAAGGTAAATTTATATACAGCGAAATTACCGATTTCTTGCCAAAAATATAAGAATCTGAATAATCTCGTTCTAAAAAAAATTCACCTAACTATGCAAAAGAATTTCTGGACCTAGAGCATAATAATAAAACAGTAGATCGCTTGCCAGATACTGATGAAGAGGATTGAAAATGTTTAATTTTGTGATGTTTTTTATATCTAATTTGATTTACTTGATTTAATTTGTATTTTATTTTTTCTTGACATTTGACATTGAAAATGTTTAATTTTGTGATGTTTTTTTTTTATATCTGATTTGATTTACTTGATTTAATTTGTATTTTATTTTTTCTTGACATTTGACATTGAAAATGTTTAATTTTGTGATGTTTTTTTTTATATCTGATTTGATTTACTTGATTTAATTTGTATTTTATTTTTTCTTGACACTTACTAAATACACAAGTACTAAATGTTATTTTATTATTCCACCTAACTATGCAAAATAATTTTTGGTCCCTAGAGCATAGTAATAAAACAGTAGATCGCTTGCCAGATACTGATGAAGAGGATTGAAAATGTTTAATTTTGTGATGATTTTTGATATCTGATTTTACTTGATTTAATTTGTATTTTATTTTTTCTTGACATTTACTAAATAACCAAGTACTAAATGTTATTTTATTAATAATTATGTTGATTTCATTTATAATTTGATTTTGTTGACTATGTTATAGTTTTAATAAAAGCAGCAATGTTTAAGTTTTCAAAGTCTTTCATTCGTAAAACAGTTTCCTATTTTCTATTCAGTTAAATCAATAATATCAATGCAAGACAATCCTTCACCACGGCTTACGCCTTTTTAACTATACTTGAAAAACAGGTATGTCTTTTACAACATTTTATAGATTTAAACGTAATATAAATATTTAGTTGCCATAGAAAATTCCCTAAGGTTACAGCGTTATGTAGATTAGTAAAAAATAATTAGTTTTTTGTAAGCCACAAAAACATGGACAACAGTTGAGTGAGTAGGATATCTATATAGCCAACATATAAAACGAGAAAAAATAAAAATACGTTTTTAAAATCGGTTCCTACGATGTGTAGTTTTTGAGTTACGATTTTTTTTTAATTTAAAAAAAGTTTTTTGGCTCTGGTGAACATTTCTTATTTTGCGGCTTACAGCAAATACGTTTTTCTACGTCGATATCCACCTCTTTGATGGCTTTTGACAGGGGTGTCCCAGTAGATACTTGTTGACCCAGTAGAAGTTGTCGAAAATGTTCCGGAGGTTATATTCGCTCCGTAGCTTTTCTCTCTTCTCATAAGTAGTAGGCATAGTAGGTTACTATTACACTTCACTAAATCCCTGTGTTTTGAATCGGGGGTCCAAAAAAGTATTTAAAGCCAGGGTTCAGCTTTGTTCCACTCTTTGGAACCTTTCCTCTAGGCCTATTTGAAGTATCATAGCTACGAATCAAGAAATAATGGTGTGTCTAAAATTTTCTTGCATGACTCTTTCAAACAACGCAAACTTTTTTTAAAAGCTCCTTCCTCTACTATTGTGTATGGGTGAAATGAATCAATACATAAATCAAGCAAATCTCTGTCTATTTGTATTTGACGTGACAACGTCTTATAAATTGGTTTGCCGGGTGACATTTCAAGAAACTGCGTTACGCTCCGCTCACGTTATGCGCTCAGAATGAGAGCGAGTGAGAGGCACGCGTCCCTTCCACTCGGGCATGGTTAGCCCGCCTAAGAGCGAGAGAGACAGACATAAAAAGTGAAAGGCACGCGTCCCTTCCACTCGAGCACAGTTAGCCCGCCTAAGAGCGAGATTCTTTGTATAAATTAATGTTTTAAATATAATTCTTTGTATAAATAAATGTTTTAAATTGTTACTATTATTTCATCCTTCTTCCTACTATACAAATGAATATTCACATTAAAATTATTTTACCACTCAAAGTCGTTGTCACGTAAAACTTTCGCCCGTATACCGACTTTACAGGCAACCAATTTTTTTTTTGTTCAGCACTAATTTTTAAGCATAGATTTAATTCCAGAATGTTCTTCGGACACCTCAGTATCATTAAATATAAAATATGTATAAGAAAATTGATTAAATTATTTTTCTACTAAGTATCAATTTTCTTGTAACGTATTGTATCCATAAATTAATGTAATGACAAGTAGGCACAGGTTCCTACATATACAGGCCGCTGGCCAGCAAGCCGGCAAACTTATTGGTCGCAGTAGGTTAGTTGTGAATGTTGTCTATTGTCTCAACACAATGAGCTTCGAATTTGATTTGCGGAAATGATGTCAGATTGCTTTGTTAATAAATTTATAAAATCAAAACTAATTATCGCATACCTTTCAAACTTCACACGATTAATTTGGGTAGATTAAATTTTTAGAATTAAATGGATCAGTGTTAGGCCGACTACTTTTCAATCCACCCTCGTAGAAAGAAACATCGCAATACAATTATCAATCGTCATGTTTAACATGATCACACCACAGGATTGCACTCGTGAGCAACCTAGCCCTACCATACAAATGTCAGTTCTACTGTAATCTAGCTGCTTACCAAGTCCCGTAAAATAATCCATTGAATTAAGTTCAAGTCACTACCCGAATCTATTAACGCACACGGTTTTCTAGTTCTGACAACGTTTTGCTTTTGTCGTTGGTGAAGTATGTGTCAAAATTACGGCGTTGACAGATGCCACTATCAGTGTTTTGATTTGTGAGTTCAATTGTTCCCGAAATTATAAATTATAAATTATTGTAAAGCTGCGCAATCGCACCATACGAGACAATCTTCTAGCAGCAGTTCAGAAGTTTAATAAGAACAACCCCAACGATAAATTGAACTCTAGCCACATAGGCACAAGTTCTCGTCAACCAATATTCTTGTCAGAACATTTAAGTCCGGCCAACAAATCTCTTCATGCAGCGGCTAGAAAAAGAGGTAAAGAAGTTGGGTACAAGTTCGTCTGGGTTCGAGATGGGCGCATCTACGCAAAAAAAGATGAGAATTGTCAAGCACTTCATATCCGTAATTCTGATAGTATAAACTTAATCAAATAGAGGCTTCCGCACTCGATAACAATGATCATAGGATGTCAATTGTCAAAATGGTTTCTTTTTACTATCAAAACGTGCGTGGTATGAGAACAAAAACAAATGATATATACAACAACATTGCTCAATGTTCCTATGATGCCATTATTTTTACTGAAACGTGGTTGCATCAGGGTATTCATGACGGAGAACTTATTGACTCTCGTTACGTAATTTATCGACGCGACCGTGTTAGTGATACTAAAAAGGATGGTGGAGGCGTACTTATAGCTGTCTCTCGCAACATAAAATCTGCCCGGCTACAGAGTTGGGAAAGTAACTGCGAAGATCTTTGGGTAATGTTGCATCTGCATGGTCACAACACAACAAAAAAAATCGCGATATGCGCCGTGTATATTCCTCCTCCGGTAAAATCTGATAAACTAAACACGTTTCTTGACAACGCGGGTAGCTTTATTCATGAGGCGGATGAAATTCTT
The DNA here is from genome assembly GCA_936450015.1 of Meganola albula. Taxonomy (NCBI): domain Eukaryota; kingdom Metazoa; phylum Arthropoda; class Insecta; order Lepidoptera; family Nolidae; genus Meganola; species Meganola albula. The sequence goes on from OW388164.1 coordinate 7,200,890, forward strand.
CTACTCGGTGATTTTAACTTACCCTTCATCAAGTGGTCAAAGCAACCAGACCTCAATTCAATGGCTCCGTCTCATTACAACAACACTCTGGGCAACGCCCTTATAGATTTTATGGCTATATCAAACATATCGCAGTATAACTCAATTCATAACGAGGACGACAGAATATTAGACTTAGCTTTAAGTACTCTCGATAAAGTTAATGTAACTGAACCACAGGATTCACTCTGCAAAGTCGATGCCAAACATCCACCTTTGTTGTGTATGTTACCTGAAAATGATCTCAAATACTTACGTCCTAATCGTAAAGTGCATTTTAACTATCATAAGGCCGATTACGGCGCCATTTCTTCTGAACTGAATAAAAATGACTGGAACACAATTTTTAATAAATGCAACTCAGTGAACGAAATGGTCACCATATTTTACCAGATCTTGGATCAAATCATAAACGATTTGGTACCTAAACAAAAATTTTGCAAAAGCAACTATCCGCCTTGGTTTAACAAGTCCTTGCTAAAAATATTGTCAGAAAAGGAAAAAATGAGAAAGAAATTTCGTATCTACAAAAACCCCCGAGACAAACTTGAGTTCCAAATCTTAAGAGATAGAGGACATAAGCTCAATAATGAACTATATACTAAGTACGTGAGAACAACAGAGGAAAGTTTAGCCCGGGACCCCAAAAGGTTCTGGCGTTACGTTAAAGATAGACGAAAAAATCGTTCTTGTCTTCCAGACCAGATGTACATGCAAGGCAAAACATCTAGTAATGGCGTAGGCATTGCTAATCTCTTTTCGGAAAACTTCTCTAGCGTATTCTCCTCTGCAAAGTCTACTGTCAGCCACAACTGTCACAACAACAGCCATGGTCCCACATCGAATTATTCAAACTCTTTGGGCACAATACAATTCTCTGAAAAAGAAGTCCTAAAAAAAATTAAATCATTAGATGTTCTAAAGGGGCCTGGCCCTGATAATATTCCTCCACTATTTATCAAACGTTGCGGACCCGCTTTGACACTACCTCTTACACTTATCTTCAATAAGTCGGTGCAGACTGGCATATTTCCTGAGATTTGGAAAAAGGCTAAAATAATACCACTACACAAAAAGGGGATATAGCAAATGTCAATAACTATAGGCCCGTATCTATTCTTTCCTGCTTTTCTAAGCTCTTGGAATCATTGGTTTGCCCACACTTGTCCCACCACTGCCGACATATTATAACAGAGCACCAACACGGCTTTCAACAAGGGCGTTCAGTAGAAACAAACTTAGTTCCATATATATCGGATCTTTGTCGCGAAGTTGATGAAGGTAATCGGGTGGATGCCATCTATACTGATTTTAAAAGCGCATTTGACAAGGTGGACCATGCTATATTACTCGAAAAACTTGAGTGCGTTGGCATACATGGTTCCTTGCTCTCATGGTTGGACTCTTATCTCACAATGAGACCACTCATGGTTTCTATTAATGGATTTGATTCTGCTACTTATTATGCAAAATCAGGGGTACCACAGGGATCCCATATCGGCCCTTTGTTGTTTTCTGTATATATCAATGACATTACCAAGTACATCAAATATTGCAAATATAAATTATTTGCGGATGACCTTAAAATGTATAGGACCATCAAGCATATTTCTGACATACGTTTAGTTCAAGAAGACATAAACAACCTAAAGGAATGGTGTGACATAAATCAAATGCACCTTAATGTTCAAAAATGCTTTTACATCAAGTATACGCGAAAAAAACAGACTATTCCAACAACATACACTTTAAACGGATGTAATCTCCAGGAAGTCGATGAAATACGCGATCTAGGCGTCATCGTAGACAACAAGTTGAACTTTAGGTCACACATAAATAATATTGTCACAAAGTCTGCTAGATTGCTAGGATTTATTAGACGAACTACTAAACAGTTTCGATCGCCACGCACTAAGATAGTGCTATTCAACTCGCTAGTCCGTAGTCACTTGGAGTTTGCTAGCGTAGTATGGAACCCATTCTATACTATCCACTCACAACGCATCGAAAGCATACAACGCGCATTTACACGGTCTTTAGCATTCTCTTCATCTGGCATATCACATAGAAGTCCCTATGATTTCAGGCGACGTTTCTTCAATATGAACTCCTTGCGAGAACGAAGAACATTTCGCGACTTATCGTTCCTGCACAAAGTCACCCACTGCTGTATTGAGTGTTGCGATCTGCTTTCTGAAATCTCTATAAGAGTGCCCTATAATTATCCTAGATGCAGACTTACAGACACTTTCCGCATCAAACCTGCAAAAACTAACTTAGGCACAAATTCTCCGATCTCGCGCATATGCCGTACTTACAATGAACACAATAGTCAAATCGAGAACCTTGATATATTCCACGATGCTCATAAGAACTTCATTAACAAAATTTGTTCAATGTATTCATAATGCTGGCAGTGATTTTATCAATTTAAACCTCCAGCTATTAAAAGTCAGTAGGTAAATGTATCATTTGTTTTGTCCACCATCAATTCTATTTCAACGTAGTATAATAAACTATAGTTAATCTTAGCTGTTCACAATTATTATTGTAGTATTTGTTTTACATTATGCATGTTTTATGAATTTTCATCCTTGTTTTATATTCATGTCTAAGCTTGTTCAATTTTAATATGGATTTTTTTTTGCACGCGATCTTAAAATAAATGTTGAATGTGCCTGTTAATTGTATACATATCAGTGCGGAGTCCTTGATATAAAATTGTAAATTTCTAATATGTTTACTGTTGGCACATCATAATGAAATAAATAAATTATTTTCACTCCGTAGTTGAAGTCGTTCCTACTTTAATATATAATAATAATAATAATAATATATGTTTTATTTCTCCTCATAAGTAGTAAATTTACATGGTTTATTTATAAATATGGTTTTACATATGTGAGGAGCTGGTGTTCGAATTAGGTATTGTCAAAATGCCTTTGCCTACTTTCATTTGAACGAAATGGTTCATTCGTTCTCGATGTATGTTCATTCGTCCCCGAAGTAAACTTCACTCCATAGTTCACGTTGTTTCCGTTCCAACCGCCATTGGAACGGAACAGAACGAAATGTAGACGGTTCATTCCGTTCTTCGCTCGGGATGCACCTGCAGCTAACTTCATGTTGTGTACATTGCTTTTTCCACTAGAATTACGCCATGAATTCGATTTGAATGCACACGTAGCCTGTTTATGGGGACATTTTAACGACATGTGCTCATACTTGTTACAGTTAAAACACTTCGGGCCCTGTGCCTTCTGCAGACACTCCTTCGACAGATGTCTACCATCACCACAATTGTAACATTTTATTAGAGGCCTTCTCACATCACTCGCCTTGAATGTTCGTTATTCACTCTGTTTAAAGAACTTCTAGTGTTTTTTATCTTTTCCTTGATAGTTTCGTAAATTTAAAGTTTTTTCTTGAGATCAGTGTATGTTGTGACTCCGTATAACATGACTTTGTTATTCTCGTTATCAATATTGCCATCGATTATACAGGCTGTCCCAAAAATCAACGATAATCTGGGACCGGATAAAAGGCCAAGTTACAAAAGTTCTGGGAAAAATAAAAATAAATCCATCTCATTCACTTCAGCGATAATAGACATTTTTTCAAAAAAGTTAAAATGGGGTTTAAAACTGACTTTTGCTCACTTCAGATGGCAGCACTAGATTGTAGATTGTAGATTGTAGCGGGCTTGGATTTCCGCAACTCGACGTCTATTATGCACCTATTTTGCGTGGTGGGCTGGCGTAGCTACTGCCAGCCCAGCTCCAGGAAGAATCCTAGCAGACTCTTTATGTTGCCGACGGCTTCCTGGAGCGGCCTCGGCGACCCGAGGTGTTCAGCCCTGTATTTTGCCAGTCCTGGACAGTGTAAGATCACGTGGACGGCTGTTTCTTCTGTCTCCATGCAGACTCTGCACAGAGGACTGTCCGTGACACCTATGGTAAAAAGATGTTTGTTTAGTAAGGCATGTCCTGTAATAATACCTGTGAGTAACCGAAGTTGCGGCCTTGTAAGCCGTGTTAACCTGCAAGCAAGACTGGCATTTAAATTGGGCAGCGCTACTCTGGCCTGTCTGCACGTGTTTAGTGTATGCCAGTATTGCTGATGCGATTTTTTAGTTATTAGACGCAGTTTATTCCGTATCCAGTTGAACGGCAAGGGCAGGATTGGTTCAGGACCTACAGTGACTTTCGCTGAACCCTGCCTTGCCAGTTCATCTGCAGCGTCGTTACTCTGGCCTGTCTGCACGTGTTTAGTGTATGCCAGTATTGCTGATGCGATTTTTTAGTTATTAGACGCAGTTTATTCCGTATCCAGTTGAACGGCAAGGGCAGGATTGGTTCAGGACCTACAGCGACTTTCGCTGAACCCTGCCTTGCCAGTTCATCTGCAGCGTCGTTACCTCTTGAGCCACTATGTCCTTTGATCCATTGCAGCACAATGTGGTTTTGAGTGCTAATCGCTGTAACAGCTTGGTGACACTCATATATTAATCCAGAGGATGTAGTGCAGCTTTGAAGAGACTGCAGTACTGATTAACTATCAGAGTGTATACGTACCTTCTGGTCCTTTACCTCCCTGACAGAGATTGCCTTAGTTGCCATGATGATCCCCATGCATTTTGCTTGAAACACGGTGCTGTGGGAGCCCAGTGGTGCTGAGATATGTATGTTTAGTTCGTCCGAGAATACACCATATCCTGTGCCCTCTTTCATTTTGGAGCCATCAGTGTAGATTCTCAGTTCGGTGCTGTTTTCCTTTGCTTTTTCGTGCAGTTGTATTTTATATTTCTTGTCAAACATGAACCGTTTCGGTATTTTGTCTGTCACCGCCTCTATAAGTGGCTCCTCTGCCACCATTTCACTATAAATAGCGGTGTGTTTCGTTGCTCCGGTACTCCAGAGGTTGTTGATTTTTAGCCTCGCTAAGGCCGCTGCCGCCTCCTGCTTAATATAAATATGTAATGGCGGCAGGTTGAGTAGCACTTCAATGGCCGCCGTCGGGGTGGTGGTCATGCAGCTCGTTGTAGCTAGGCAGGCCAGTCTTTGCAGTCGTTGCAATTGAGCTACTGTAGTGGTGAGTGTGGCGCGTGTCCACCACACCACGGCCCCATAGCAGATCATCGGTCTGATGACCGCCGTGTAGAGCCACAGTATTATCTTGGGGCTGAGACCCCACTTTCTTCCTATCATTCTACGGCACTGCCAGAACACTATAGCCGCCTTTTCCAATCTAGTGCTTAGGTGCGTGCTCCAATTTAGTTTGCAGTCAAGTGTTACCCCAAGATACTTGACGTCTGATTTTAGTTGTAGCTCTGTGCCGAAGAGTTTGGGTAGTCGGTATCTGCCTAGGTTCCGTCTGTTTGTGAACATAACTAGCTCTGTTTTTTTGGGGTTTACTGATAGCAGGTTCTGTGCGCACCAGCGCTCTACTATGTGTAGCGCTCCTTGCATGATTTCGCACACTGTGCTTGTAATTTTTCCACTTGTAAGTATGGCTAGGTCATCTGCGTAGCCCACAGTGAAGTCATGATTCTTGTTAAGGGTTGTAATTAGGTCGTTAATGACCATGTTCCATAGTAGTGGCGAGATTACTCCACCTTGAGGACATCACTTCGCCACTAACGCGCATTGTGTCTCAGATGTGCTAAGGAGTATAACTCTTCTGCGGAGCATGTTTCCTATCCATCTTGTTAGCACTGTGTTTACTTCATGCCTTTTCATTGCTGTTGTTATGCAGCCGAAATTGGTCTTATCAAAGGCGCCTTCTATGTCGATGAAGGTGCCCAGGCACAATTCTTTGTTTTCAATTGCCTTCTCCACTTTTGACACCATGGCAGCACTATTGAGTGATACATGATTTTGTTGCTTATCTTTCAATTTCCGTAGTATTTTTGTGAGGTAAAATATTAAAAAGATATTTACTCGGCAAGATGCCCCTTTGCTTGTAAAAATATGGGAATTCATGTTTTCCCTAAAGATAATAACCGGAGAAAACTATGGGTGAGAGCTTTAAGAAGGAAAAATTGGCAGCCTAGTAGCTATTCTAGGTTATGTGCTGATCACTTTAAAACTGAAGATTACCATGAGAAAAATTCTTACACAGGTAAGAACCCACTTGTTCAACCCTACTAGGTGTACGTGTACTACTAATATTAAGTTAGCACTGAATTTTTAGTAATTATTGAGTTTTTAGTATTACCTCTCATTATAACTTTATTTTTTGTTTATAGGTGATCAAAACTTACATAAAGTTTTAAAGAAAACTGTAGTACCTTCCATATTTTCATTTAACAAAGATGAACGAGAAAACCGGTTAGCTCAACAACGACTAGAGCGACTGCAAGAATGAAACCGGAAGAAGCTTTGTTTTGAAATGGTTTATAAAGATGAAATTCCTGGAGACAGCATCTTAGCAGACAGAGGTTACAACATACAGGATATGTTTATTGGAAAAGATGTTACACTCAACATTCCCACATTTTTAAAAGGAAAGGGTCAAATACCTAATTTAAAATTAGTTGATGATAGAAAGTTGGCTAGCCAGCGAGTGCATATTGAACGCTTAAAAGGTTTAATGAAAACATATAAGATTGTTATAATAGAAAACATATAAGAACTACATCACAATTTTGTACCTATTGCATCAAAAATATTTTTTGTGTGTCTAATGTGCTGTAATTTTAGAGAGAGTATAATGAAATAAATGAAACTTATTACATTCTATATGGTTTTATTACAGTATCATAGTACTTGTACATATATTTATTTAAAATTGCCGGTTCTAAATATTCTTCATAAAAAGATGATAATTTTGGAATCATTTCATTTATAAATTCTTCATGTCTTTCAATGTACAACACTTTCATGTCTTTAAATGTAAATATGATTAAATTGCAATATTTGCGATTTGTGCAAAATAGCTGTCCCTGAATTTGTGTATAATAACAATGTTTTTTTTTTAATTTTAATTCACCATTATTTTCATACAAATATGTAACTGTACTAGGTGTGATAATGCAGTTTCTACTAAGATACGGACACTTAACCTCTACAATTGTTTCGTTTGAAAGTAATCCATCTGGTGAAGCCGCAAGAAATGGGTGTGTTACTGACATGCACAATCCACACCTTTCTATTTTTGTACTCAGAAAGCTTTCATAGTTTTGAAGAGCAATAGGCTCATTCACTATACCATGTGTTGTAGCTCTTGATGAAAACCTTTTCGGTGCCAATATGTTATTGGCCAATGCCTTTCTCGTACTTCCTCTGCTGTGGCACACACTATGAAAATTACTTGCAGTAATTCTGACATTTCTGGCAATGTGCCATTCTTTACATGCATTTTGTTGTACAGTCCGTGCCATCATGTCATCAATGTGATATTGATTGATGTTTTTTAGTAAAAGACTCTCCAACAACAAATCCTTTGGGCTTTTCTGCAAGTAGTCATGATCATTTTCAACTGCATACGGATTTGCAGGTTTGACTACTTGCAGGTATGGCATTTTACTGCCAGAAGTACTAGCATATCCTATTGCTAGATTTTGAACATATTCTTCATAATTTTGCATGATGTCTTTATCCTTGATTGGTTCGTATAAAACTTTCATAGGTTTTGCTCGATTACTGGGTAAAACTTGAGATTGAATGGGTGAATCAAAAAATATTTTATTTGGCTTTTTGAACCTCATTAATTTTTCTGTGCACACTTTGTGCATGATTATGGTTTTTGATCGCACCATATCCTCTATACCATGAAAAACAGTAAAGACATGCTTGCAGTGCGCTTCCAAGCCACTTCCAGCTGCACATTCACAATGACTCACCTCTGTCGTGCCACATAAATCCATTTTTACCAAAACTATATATACCAATTTCTCCATTTACGCTTTGCATTGTGCATGAAAATAGGCAGAATTTCCTTCAAGGGCAACACGAAGTGTGAATAAACTTCTACTTTCGTATAATACTTTCCCTTTGGATGGTACTTGAAACCTGTAACAATATTATCATAATTTTATTACAAACCACATTAGGAAGATTTAAAAAAAAAATCTTTATTACCTTTCTGCAAATTCTTGAATGTGGTGTTTAGACAGTGCTGGTAGTTTGGTGCCAGCGTTAACGTCTCTGAACTTATCCAGGGAAGGAAACTCAGGAATATCATCGTCTAACTCGTCTTCTATGCCAATAATGTTGTTTCTATCGTATGACTCAAGTCTAGAACAAGAAAAATATGATTGAATAAATTGTGTTGAAACTAACCTGCAAATAATTAAATATCTCATAGTTATTTACCTTTCAACTAAAACAGCTTTTTTACCAGCTGTAGAGGCTTTTCGTTTACGTAGCTCGTCTTTTAATTTAATGACACTCCATGTCGCATACATTTTCGGACTTTATTTGCAATTTCAATTTGATATAAATGTAAACAAAGATCTATTATGGCGGCAGTTAAGGACACTCAACAGTGGCGACACCTGTAATCCGCTTTCAGTGTTTAACCTCATTGACACCCTTTGTCGCATTTTCAAATCCTGTGATCACCAATGTCACAATTTCGCTGTGATTTTTTAATTTCGTGATCTTCATTAAGGATGCTGTTAGTCGCAATTACAAAATAATGCAAAAACATTGTTAATTTAATAAAATAAGTTGAGGCACCCGCTCCGGAAGCCCCCGATTCATTTTTATCTTAATAAATGTAATTTACTAGTAGTTTAGCTAAGAAGTACCGTCTGCAGATAATATGTTTAATATAGTTTGATAATTTACAAATAAAATAAAGTTGAATAATGCAGTTGTACTTTTCCGCAGCAGAATTATTTAAGGTGTGTAAAGAGATGTATGCAATTGGAATCAGTTGGCAATCGTGATCACGTAATAAAACAAAAACCGCGAGTGAGCGATTGTAACATACCTAATGCCAGCCGAGGACCAATAGTGTGCGTCGGCGACGGCGGCGGCCAGTTCCCGCCACGCGCTTGTCAGTGATACACGTTAACATATTTCGACCGGTTTTTATGTAATTTTTCGTCTTCATTGTTTTGAAGGTAAGTTACGAAATATTTGAGTTTTTACTGTGACCATGGTATTTTATTTGAGCCGTAGTATTAAACTTCTTAATTTATCAATGTAAATTTCTATTAACAAGTGTTGTGTTTGTGCTTAGGTATTTTTTCCCGATGTTCTCAATGTAGGCAATTGGAATTAGGTGATCACCATTGCCTACCAGTGATCACCATTGCCGACACAAATAGTTTATTAATGGAATTGTTATGTTATTGGTTTCAGATGGTGAAAGTGCGTCCAAGAAAGACAACCAAAGCCAACTGGACCATGGACCAGCTGACGAAGGACAATGAGGAGAGCTGCACTTGCAATGAACATTCCATTATCAAGTTTACACAAGAGAAAAAAAAACAAATAAGAAACCTCGCCTCGGACGAACTACTGTTTTCACGACTGAGATTGAACAATTTGCGCCCACTGTTAAAAATATGTCAAATCTTTTTTATGGATGCACCGCTACGCAACTACGAAAAGCGGCATTCGATTATGCGGAATCCCTTAACTTGAAGCATAATTTTAAAAAGCAATCCAAAATGGCTGGTCGTGTGTGGTTCGAAGGATTTACTAGCAGAAATAACATATCTATACGAAAGCCTGAAGTAACGAGCATTCACAGGATCACAGCTTTTAATAAGACGGAGGTTCACCGGTTCTATCAACTGTTGGAACAATGATGGATAGATTTAAATTACAACCTAAAAACATCTACAACTGTGACGAAACAGGAATTTCAACTGTCCAAGAGCCAGGCAAAGTGTTGGCCGCCAAAGGGCAGAAGAGGGTGGGCTCAATCACAAGTTGGGAAAGGGGGAAAAATGTAACTCTTCTTTGTGCAATGACTGCTGCTGGCGTATACGTTACGCCAATGTTTATTTTCCCACGGAATAGAATGACACCAACTCTCGAAAGAAAAGCCGGAGCAATTTATAGATGTTCAAATAGTGGGTGGATTAATGAGGACCTTTTTCTGGGGTTGCTTAAGCACTTCAATCGTGCAAAACCTTATTATTTATATATTATTAACGATAAAGTAAAGTGCGTTTTCCCAAATATAGAAGTGGCGTTTAGAATCTTTCACAGCTTAATGATTACTAACTGCTCTGCTGAACGATCCTTCTCACAACTAAAAAGATTAAAAAACCCTCAAAGAACAAAAATCCGTCCAGACAAGCTTAATTCTTTAGCATTAATGTGTATTGAGGCAGACATACTTCGTCAGATAAATTTCGACGATGTAATCTCGGAGTTTGCTCTGATTAAGGCAAGGAAAAAAATGTTTTAAGTTATTCTATTTCTAATAATAATGTCTAATAATAATATAATAGGTAATGTCTATTTTGATGAACTTTCATTTTATACCTACTTTCTACCTTCCATTCCATTCCTTTCATTTCATTTCTTTTTTCGATTTAAGCAATAGAGGGCCTACACAGGCTCTGTGCTTAGGGCCTCGGATACTCTTAATCCGCCACTGATTTAGACTACAATAATTAATGAACAATTAAGTGTCTTAATTGAATTGAGATTCGCTCGCGGCCAGTGTTGCCAGATCTGTGTAAGATCTAAGCCTAAAAAATGTATGAGTCGTATGACTGACCTACCTACTAATTTTCAATAGAATATATTTAGTTTACGGAATTCACACTCAATGTAATATTTTAATCGAATAGTATTGTCTTAAATTTACGCGAATATCACACATTGAAATAAAACTACTTTTTAACGGATTTTATCGCGGTTTATTTTAGATTTTAGTTCCCGACGTTTCAAAGTCTTTTCAGACTTCATGTTCACGGGTGGGTGGTGTTTTATTTCAATTTTAATCGAATTCAGGCAAGTGTAAGTATTTGAAGAATAGCGTGATATTGCAATGAATACTGTACCTATATATCGCCAATTCATAAAGATCGTTTTGTTTATCGTACATGCTTAAGGTAAATATGAATGGATATCTATTGCGGTACTATTTGACATGTTAAATTAGACATTTAAATTCTGCATGTAGCATGCAGCTAGCTTTTAATAAAGTACCGCAGTGGCAAGACTATTTTTACAAATTAATCAGGCCAAATTGAGAAATCAATTGAATACTAGGTTATTGCAGAAATTAAGACTAAAAATGTACTGAAAAATAAAAATTGTTTTAATTTTTAAAAACAAAGCTAAAAAGTCAAATGTATGAAAAATATTAGTTATTGTTTAAGAATAATGTAAAATTAAATGAATATTTTATTCATTTCCTAATTTTTCAGGTCAGTCTCCTGATTTTTGTTCTATTATTTCCTGGATTTTGAAATTTTGATCTGGCAACACCGCGTCGCTTTGATCCTGACTTAGTAGGTATTCTATTCTACATGTCTTTAAGTTTTCTTGATGTTATAATAGTGTTAGTGACCACATAAAAGCGATTATCGGACTTTGATAGGCTTTCTACTTCAATCGACTCTTGGCTCGTAAATGGCCTCTGGCTCGGCTGCTATTGCGATTGACTATTGGCTTTCCCACACTGGACTAAAGAAACGTACCTACGAACACTGTTGGTAAACAGGGAGTTTTGGCAGAAATTTATAATCAAAATGCCATCGCACAGGTGTTCGTATTTTAGATGTGAAAATATTTAATACTACTTTGTCGGTGCTCATCTTCAAAGAGAAAGCGATTTTTTATTTGATTAAGACTTTCAATGTAAAATTCAAGACATTTTTTTCTTAACTGTCTTATTTGATCTGGATGAACACTGTTTCTGTTCATTATAATTAAAGCAGCAACATTGCCTCCTAAGTAAATGTCTTAATGTTTTCAATTTTATTTACGTTTATTAATTTTTTTTTGCGAAAGTAAAGGTAATTATGTCCATTCAGTCCATTTTGCAAATTTGAACAATTTTGATAGAAAATACGTAGATTCTGGGACTAAAGTTCGTAGGTTTGCAAGAAAGGTTTAAAGTACGTAGATCTACGTAAAAAGACGTAGAGTTGGTACCACTGTTATGCAGACGAGAGCGCTATGTACCTATGTAAAATAATTACGTATTAATTATGTACCTTACTTACATAAGTACAAACCTTTACAAATACGATAGGTACTTAATACTTATTAGTACCTATCGTAGTCGTCAGATTATTATAAAATAAATAGGTAGGTATTGTTTGCTGTTTCATCAAATAAATAAAAAATACACTCGGATAATGGCATGAAAGTTTTATGAGTGGGGGTTCTCGTTGGGTTGACATGTTTTTATCCTATAATGGGCTTGCGCTTGACCACAACTTGCCTCTTCTTAAGCAATGATGTTGTCTACGATGAACCGCACTTACCCAGTAAATACCGACTTACTCGGGTCTTGAAGACAGGCAGATTATAGCTATCGGAAAACACAGACGTCGGCAGCGATTTCCACAACATGGCAGTTCGTACCTACCTACACTAAAAGTGGAGCGCTGCCTTGTGCTTAGGTAAGTTACACACGGCTACACATCAAGCTATACATTTTGAGTATAAGCTGACCTCTCGTTTTACGAAAATCTTATACAATGCGAGATCAGCTTATACTGGAAATGTATAACTTGATGTGTAAATGTGTAGCCGTATGTACAAGTATCGGCACGAAAGTCTAGCGCTGACCGTTCTTGCGCAGAAGTCGAAAATTCGGTATCACAGGGGGGTGAACGGTATGCGGGCGGAATGAGTAAGCGCTCATTGGCTCTCCATTGCTACGAGTCGCACCGCTCACTTCTGGTGTACACTCGCGCTCAAAGTTTTATTGTTATCGCAGTTAATTATTTGTTAAGTTTTCGTGCTGTCCATCTGACACAATAACTTTTGCGTACTTTCGTCAATCTGACGTTCAATTTTCTTCCGTGCCTGTCTTCTCAAAACAGTATTTCTTCCAGTCATATTTTAAATTTAAAATCACAAACATTAACAATCTATAACAACACTGATTAATTAAAACTAAAACTTAACAAAAATTCACTGCGATAACAATAAAACTCAACCAATTACTAACAGCAATACTACATTGCTCGGCTACTTTGGTCGTCATCATTAGCATTGTCATCATCAAAATCATCAAGTTCATCTTCGGAACTCGTTTTTATATGTTTTATTTTTATCTCACCATACTTACTGCCACGTGACCAATTGTGTCAAAAAACTACTTTACACGAAGTTACTTTTTTTTCACAGAACTTTTTACTCTTTTTTACACCGGCACGAAAGTAAATATTTTCATTAATATTTATTATTATTAAAATTATTAGTATTCAATATTTATGTAATATGTAATAGGTACTCTTATTATTATTATTGGTGAAGATTTTTAATTGAATTTCTTGATAACCGTTTTGTTATACATTCAATAAAATAATAAATTGGTAGAGTAATAAATGAGTGCGCGGTAGTACAGATGCGCAGCTACCCCTCCGTACTTCGTTCAGCGCTAGACCTACGTGCCGCTACCTGTACCTACCTACCCACGTACTAAGCAGCGCTCCACTTTGGAATTTTCACCGGTTCAATGCCCGGTCATGTTCTTAGATCTTTGTGTAAATTAATTCACAAGAACTCAATATATTGTTATTATATAAAAATAATAAATAAAGAAAGAAAACGAGAAGAAATATGAATATTGTCTTTGATAAATCCAGAAAAGGAAGATCGGTACGCTCTACTAAACGCTATCACTAAACCTGGGTCCTCGGTGCACAATAAGATATTTACAGTGAACGATAGAAAAGGACAGACATAGAGCCCCACACAGCGTGCAAGCAGAATCACGATAGCCGTGCTGTTACATGAATGACATTGCAGTAGCCAAATACTGAGTCGGGCGAAGCATGTGCGTTGCCTGTCTTTTTGGCAAAATCTGGCGGTTAAAACTGATTTTGTGACCAACTCCACGCGTGGCCTTGAGTTTTGTATTGAGTTGTGCAAAATCGTTGATAAACATCGGTGGAAAAATAGGTCGTGTGCGGGCAGCGTTAGATGAACATTTTTGCTATCGATTATATAAGTAGGAAGTGTAAACATCGTTTCGGTTGGACGCGGGTTACGACGACTCGACGGACGACCATATCCGATATACTAGGTAGTGATTATTATTAGTATTAGGGTGAGATATTCGTAGTCCTATTATTGAATAAGTATATTGATTATGTACATTATTAGTGTGGAGATTCTTTATTCTCTATAATTAAATATTGTTGTGTCTAATACTGATATCGTCTTAGCATATACAGGTGCCGTATTATGGGTGTTTAAATTTAAAGTGCCTGGATGACCGAGTTAAACTCGTTTTTTTTTGGAAATTATAGTACAGTGCTCCCAGTACTAGATTTTCTCTCAAAAAAAGAATTAAAAAATATCTGGATTCGAACCGGGATCACCCAACTTCTCTCCCGAGCTATTATTATAAATCAATGCGGTGAAATATTCTACTGATAGATACTATATTAACAGTATGCAGTTTTGCTTTCCCTAATTATACGTAATTATTTTACATAGGTACATAGCGCTCTCGCCTGCATAACCCAAAGGTGTAGGTAGAGGTGACTATCATACACTTTTCGCCGGTTACGTTTAGGTTCGATAGAATATAGTACCGTAAAATGGGGGGAATCGGGACACTTTTTAAGTTCCACATTGATTTTTATCGTTTTTTTTTTGTAGTTATAGTAATAAAATTGAGATCATAATGGTTCCGGTAGTTTAAATTTTCATTTATAATGCATTAAGATATAGTTTATTGAAGAATAATCATAAAAAAGTTACAAAAACTCACCTGTCCCTATTCACCCTGGCGTTGGGGTGAATCGGGTCTCTTAAGGGGTTAATAGAGTTTTTCGCTAGGGCTGACACTTTCATACTATAGGTTTTAGGTTACCTACGTACTTATTATACCTACCATTTTTTAAAGTGTTAGTCTCCTAATATATTATCATAAATAAAGTTAGAAATGTAGTGAAAAATAAAAATCCATGAATGAAATCAACGTTTGTATTATATTAATTTTCTTTAAATTAAACAAAACAGAAAATAAATCTTACTTCCAAATAAACATAAAATAAAGTCCTCTCAAATCAAGCAAACTTAGAAAATATTAAAAATAGACAGTAATATTTTTTAATTAATACGTAGATATTTATTTAATAATTAATTATTAAATAAACAGTAGATATTTGTTTAATAATTAATTATTGAATAAATACATAAGTACTTTTTCAATAATCAACACAATTAATACGATAAACAATTACAAGTCATAGCTCAAACTCACTAATTCTCTAAAATCTTTAAGATTTCATCACTGTCATTATAGTAATTCTTTTTCTTAGTTATATTTATTTTTTGGTTTATGGCTACTGGTTTCAAAGTTTGCTTTGTTGGATTTTTCGGAAAGAGTTTTGTTAATTGTTCTGAAGGTATTTTTGTATTACTATTAATAACAATGTTCGGTTCATTTGTAGTGCTAGTACTGGCGTGTTCATTTTCAAATTCTATCAGATTTGTTTCTTCTGTAGGTTCGCTCCATGGTATTACTATTTCTTCATACAATTGTAAATCTGCTGTAAGCACAACGGGTATTTTTTCGACTTCTATGTCACGCCAATCATTACGCTGTTCTTGATCATTATCAGATGCGGGCAAATTGTTCGTTTCAGTTATGATTGCTTCGAATGTCCTTGAACAATGTGCTATTGGCGATGGCGATTTATTTTCTTTTTCATCACATACTTTTTTGGTTTTTTTTCCTACGCCTTTACCTTTAGCACTTTTTGTGTTATTTATTTTTTGGATTCGTTTCTTTTTTATTTCAGGTTCAGTATCTGTACCAGCGTAACTTTCTACGTCCTCGTGTGAAACACTTCGACCTGAAATTCGAATATGTAAAAAATATTGTTGAAAGGACATAAAATGTAGGTCAGTGTGTGTGTGTGAATGAAATTTGAGACTTTTGTGAGTTAAGTACCTACTATCTGAAAGTATGAATGCATTTGAGATATTACCTGTATGTATATTAGGCACCTACTGTGTGTAAGGTCGAATGCATGTGAGCGATTGCGTGTATGTGTATAATGGCGATTTTTCAAGAATTAATTATTACCTGAAATAGCATCGATTTTTTTTTTATTCTTTGGTTCTTTAATATTTATACTTCCGTATCGCATTTCTTTTAATAAATTTAAAACTGACTTGTCTATAGCTTCTTTAACCTCTTCATCATTCTGCGTCTCTTCCATAATCTTGCCAACACTTCATTAGGATTTAATGGACTGATACCTAATAAAAGAACATTAATATGATTATTATTTATTTCAGGATACTTTAATTTATTAAAGAAAACAGAGTAAAACGAATTATCTGTATTCACTATAATGCTTACCAGTTTTACGAAATCCTGCCCGAATATTATTTTCCGAATTTATATTAATTTTATCCATGAGCAACTTTAACATTCTTGGGAAGCAACCTTTTGGTACACATGATAGTGAATGGCCGTCCGTTTTCTTCCATTTTTGAAGAATTTGACGCCAGGCTATTTTCATTGGGCGGAAAAACGCCACATCCAGCGGCTGCGTAAGATGTGTTGAATTTGCCGGTAAAAAGACGAAATGAATGTCAAAATTCTTACAGATATCTATTAGTTCTATCGATAAGTGAGACGATAGGTTATCGCCTATCAAGACTTTTTTCCCTTGCTTATTTTTAAAAAATGGAATGACCACTTCTTTGACCCAGTCTTTAAACACTTTTGCATCAAACCACCCTGAAGACGTTCGGTTATACCTTGCGTTTACGGGACCATTTTTCACCCACGTATCATATAGGTTTGTGGATTTATAAACCACATACGGTGGTAATAGCTCTCCTTCTGCAGTTCCTGCCATCATCAGTGATATTGAAGCTTTAGAATGATTTAAAACACGTTCTGGATATTTACATCCTCGCCTCGTTATTACTTTGTGACGGCCTGGGTCGTCCGACAAATTTGTCTCATCATAATTAATAATATTGCCCAGTGGCACATTTTCAAGTGACTTTTCTAATTCTGTAAAATATTTATTGATAATGGTTGGTGATGTGGCTGCTCTAGCGCGTTTAATGTTTTGACATAGCCTCTCTGAAATTGTACTTTTATGTCGTTCCAAGAAATTGAAGACAAAATCTCTCCCCGGCAAATTATTTTTAAATCTTTTGTGCGTAATCCCTAACATATTTAAATAACTTTTTACTAAAAGTCTTAAATCTGTTACATCTAAAGGATATCCCCATTCAGCACAAATGTTCAGATTCAGCACAATGTAATCTTCTGTTTCTTTAGTAAGTGCCATTTGGCCTCCTGGTGACCTCATTTGTCTATTGCTATGCCTCTGTAAAACTGATCTGCTAATACTATATTTTTCTGCTACCGATCTGATTGTTGCATGACGATTTAAAGTTAGCTCATCGAGCGCCTGTTTCATTACAGTCTCGTCATATTTTTTATATTGTTTTCCACCAGGTCTTGGCTTATATACTCGTGGCATTATGTATTAGAGTATAACTAAAACAACAACAAACAAATAATATGAGGTAAAAAAATCAATAACATTTATATATGTATACTTATATGTATAAATAAATTCACGCGTGTTTCCCATGGGGATAGGCAGAAACTACAGAGCGCTACCTGCTAATATCAAACAATTTAAATTCAATATCGCCTAAATTACGTATGTATTAATTTAATCAATAATATGAAATTAATTAAAATAAATGTGAAGGTAGGTAAAGATACTCAGTCAGTAAGTATGTATTAGGTACCTACCAACACTTTTATTAAGTTACGTTTTAAGTAATTTAGAGATTGCGACAACCCTAGAAACAAAAACCCAAATCACCCATAGCCGTCCCAATTAACCCTAATCGGGTACCTATTAAACCCATTCCTGACCCGATTCCCCTCACCTACGACCCTATACACCCCATAGTTCGACCCTTATCCCCCCAATTAATGTTCAAGTCTACTTTAGTAAGAATTTGTTAAACTAAAGGAAAAACAATAAGATTATATCACTTACAGTATAGCTTAATCCGTTCCCAAACAACTGTAAATAATGGTGAAAACTTCACTTCTAAACAAATCTAGTAAACACCAGAGAAAATTAAAATGTTTCACAGAGCAAATTTCACACAACTTTGACCCAATGTTTTGAAGTACGTTTTTTTTTAAAAAATACTTATGACAGGATGACTGTGTGTTGCCAGATTTTAGAAAAAATATTGCAAGCTTCAAATTTAAATCCTACCACAAAGTGTAACACGTAACATAAATGTGTGAATAAGGTTGCAAATAAAACTTGAGATTTGTCCCAATTGACCCCTTAGACCCTATTCCCCCCATTTTACTATGTTTATATGTATTGTTCTTTTAAAGGTATTAGATCATACATACGAATATGTACACATTGCACATTCCGTTCAATACTGTGTTCCAAAGTAGACGTGTGTCAAATTTATTCCAAATATTTATTAACTTTTTACGCGATTACATGCCGTAAATATATACGTAATACGCCTAAATTCTCATACACATCTAACAAGCTGCAAATCCGCCACCTTACTGAACGAAGAGCGCAAGCGGTGAGGAACTGCCCTGCACCCATCGCCCTCACCTCCGCGGAAGCAGTGCAGTGGACATAATTGCTGTCTCGCTCCAGCCTAGCAAGTTGACGACGTACGCGCCGCCCTTCTGCTAAGTGCATCCCAAACTAAACCTACAACTGTGAGTACTACGGTCACTTTCACTTTACCTGGCTCACCGACGATGTCGCCGTTCGAGTTCATACTTACCCACAATGCCTCGTGTACAGCGTTCACCACCGTCAAATACTACCATGAATACTACCAACATAACTCAAACATTGTCTGACTCAGATATTCCACAATTAATATCAAGCAGCCCTCAAACATATCGCACCTTTGGTAGAACAAGGGCACAATTGCAGTTTTTGCAATTTTACAGGAGAGTCATTTTAAGATATTTTTTGTACTTAATTTGGTCTAGCTATGTTAATAATGTTCTAAGGTTGTTCTGCTTTGTATGACATAAACTATATACTATATTCTTTTAGGTGTATCGTTTACAAATATTAAAAACTGCTAGTTTTTTTTTTATAATTATTTTTCGAAAGTAGGTGTATATTTGTGCCCTTGTTCCACCAACAAGAAAATTAATTAGTAAATATGACCATATCTTAAGCTTTAAGTTTGGATAATTTTGGAATGAAAATAACGTGTTTTTTGTATAAATGTTTTATTTTCTTAAACATTTCGAAATCCGCAGTACTTTATCACAAAAATAGAGATCAAAACTCACTTTTTTCCTAGCAAAAATCTTTGGAATCGCTTTAAAAATTGTAATAATTATTATTATAAGATAACAGTATCAAAATAAAAGTAATGTAAACGTAACAAAATAATCTCTTACCTTTTTTTAGTAACAATAGGCAACTATTTTGTAATAAAATTTCAATCAATCTTTTAGTAACAGAGGTTTTACTTAAATTGGCATTATTTCTTATTAAAACTCTTTGGAATCACACTTAAAAATAGGCTGAAATAAGATATCAGTCTAAAACTTAAAGTAACATAAACATAAAAAAAAATCTCTTATAATTTACCAGTTTCTGTTTTGTTAAACGACTATTAGGACTATTAGAAACACACTTAAAAAATATAAATAAAAATAAAATATTTTTTAGAAAAATAAATTAACACTTCTAAATCAGTCAACACTCTCTCTTATTTTTTAAAAGAGGTTGTTATAATATTGTTCGTAAAACTTAGGAACTATATTTGAGGATATCAATTGAAGAATGTCTTCTTTCTTTCGGTTAGGGATTGGTAACTTTTCGTTGTATAGCTGTTTTAATATGATATCTTTCACTCTTATATTTCTATTACCAATACGGCCTACTCGAATGTTTGCTACTGTCCACTTGTCTGACTTGTAGCTGTCCCTGTATTGGTATGTCTCTGAACCTTTAGTAAATTCGATCGCTTTGATTTCCAAAATCTTAATCGAATTTCTATCAACATCCTTGGTTACGTTCAAATTAACATCATCAGATAACATCTTCATATCAAAGAAAGAATCGAAATTCATTTCTTTGACAGTAAATGATTCCCCCTTTTTCTTGGCATTTTTTATAAGGCTTATGTATTCTACCGGAGTGTATATTTGGACGTGTATGTTTTGGACGTTTAACATTCTTTTCTATTACAGAATGGACAGCATCGGCTTTATTCTGGGTATGTCCCCTAATAAGAAATTTATGTGTGATCGACTTTATAGGCAATGTGTTCACAGCAAAATAATACATTCCGAAAACGAATCTGAAACAAGAAAAATAATTATTGACGAATAAATATCTTACTAATATTATTATGTAAACGCGAAAGTTTTTGAGGATGGATGTGTGAGGGTATGTGTGTAGTATGTTTGTGTATTTTAAATGGCAGTCCTATTGTTTAAATTTCTAAACAACTAACTTGTTTTTTTGCTGTCCACAGCAATTATCGGAATAAAATATTATGTCCTTATTTGGCTGTTTACTAGACAGTTCCTCCAAAAACTTGTAAACGCATGTTCCAATTTCATTGGCGCCGCGTTTCCCAAGACCCTCGTGCCAGAAGAAGCAAACTGTGGTATCATTATGTATATTGGATACCTAAAGCAAAATATTAATTTTAAAAGCACATAAACTGATTAATTTTATTTATATCATTAACAAAAAGAAAATAAGTTCTCACAGTGAAATTGTAACAATTCAACTTTGATTTATAAAAGAAAGCTGACGATTGGCCAATTGGACAAGGTAAAACTGCTTGGAGATCGAAAATGGCAACTATATTATTAGAACCATTACTTTTACATTGTTCTATGTCGTGTTTCAATTCTAATCTACTTAAACTCTTCTCTTCTAGGTGTTTATTGTATTTGTCTTTTAGTGGTCCTTTATCTGTAGAGTTTTTGTACCCCTCGCATTCATCGCAGTGATCTTTGCGGGGATTAAACAAACCAAGATTGAAATCATTATTGAAAATTCGATAGTAGGCATCATAGTTTGCGAATTCTTTTCCAGCGGCTTCTTGAATTAGTTTGTAGTCACGATGAAGCTCCGCTATGGTTAAACTTCCATCTATAAATTCTCTTGTTGTGTTTGCCCGTAAGTAGTGGCTCTCTGTTCTAGGAATGGAATTTATATGATCTCGGACAGATTCTAAGACTTCATCACTTAATTTACTATGATTATTATGTTTCCCACGATTATCGACAGGACCCATTATATTCAATGTTTGATCGGATAATTTATCGATTACAAGCCGCAATGTTTTTTCACCGATACACAAAGTGTTCAACAAAAAAATCTTACAAACCCTGATTTCTTTACCATTTATTATAAAATGGTAGGTTGAGTTAGGTTTTCTAGGTGATTTAAATGTGGTGCTATTTGCTGCGATCTTAATTCTTCGGGTTGTAGGATTTTGTATTTTAATACATGACGCAAGAAAGTCTTTCTGTCTTTGGTTTGATCCTAATTCCCAGTAGGTTTTAAAAATAACACTTCTCGTTTCAAAAGAAACTTGCGTAGAACACGATAGTCGGCACGAGCTTTTGCATGGAGGACGTACAGATTTTGCTGGTGCGATCTTTCCTCTTTTTGTTGTGTATTCTTGGCCACTATTTTTTAAACGTTTAGAAACAACTTGTTTCCATTGCTGTGGATTTTTTTGTCGCTTTCTAGTCTGCTTTTTATTAATTACTTGTTCAGTAGTATTTTCACTCGTATCCAAAGAAGGTCCTGGTTCGTTGTTAGCCACATCAATGTTATCCTTAACAGATGAACTAGATGAGTTGCTGTTGGAGCTAGACGAGCTACTGCTGGAGCTAGACGAGCTACTGCTGGAATTAGAAGAGTTTGACGAACTGCTACGTTTGGAAGATCTTGTTTTAAATAAACGCTTATGTTTGTAAGTTTCTGACGGTTTATAATCAGACCCATCAGATGGTGAAAAATCACCATTATTTGAAGAATCAAGCTCACTTGCAACACCTAAAAAGATGACGAAACAATAATAATATCTCACTTAAACATAAAATAATTGATATATTTGTACAGCAATTTTAATATCTTACCTGTTGTATTAACCATTGGAGTATTTTCCATTTCCAAATTGTTATTTTCTATTATTACAATTTCATTCTTCTTCTCTAAATCTAAAATAGTTTTAAGCATAATATAATTCAAGTAATCAATAAGTAAAAGAAAGAATGATCTAAAATTTGATATATTTACCCATGGTGACAAGCGTTGGTCTATTCACTGGTTCCAATATTTCGTATTGAAACAATTTTGGATCCTGATTCTCCACATCTAAATGAATTTTAGTTATAGATTAATTAACTTAGCAAAAATAACAGGTTAGACATTTGATTTTAAAACTAAAATAATATTTTTACCTAAATCAGCATTTGTTATAGGTGTATCCATTATGTCATTGTCTAAGATGTTGCTTTCCTTAATGGGATTCTGACTTTGGATATTTTTATCAATCCATGTCTCAACCATTTTTTTAGCTGTAAAATCTTAAAATAAATTAATTTTAGTATATAAAAATATAGGTAATTAACTAATATAATAAGTCTATGAGATTCTTACCCGTTGACGAATTTTCGTTTGAAATTGTCACAGTCTTATGGCACTCATCTCCTTCACAAAAAGTACTATCAGACTTGGCATCAGTTTTTTTAGTCTGATAATTACTTTTAGCATTAAGCATCATTAAAATTTTTTTACTACGCGATTCCATCTTTATTTTCTGAAAATTAAAAGATATTCAAAAACATTTTATAAATCAATTTACGTCACTCTTAAAGTAAAGAAATTATTAATTGGAAGCGGGCTCAAACTCAAATCCCATTTTTTTTGTATTAGGTCACTATAGTTGTAAACGTGCGAATAAAAAATTGAAAAGGTACCTACATAATTGAATTTACCATAATGATAATATTTCAGTTATTTGTATTATCAAACATTAAATCATAGTCTAATCCACACTAATAAGACTACACTTTGGAATGACAAAGAAGTAATTGTTATTAAGTCCATCCAGATTTTATTGCAATTGGAATAACAAAAACACATTTACTTTTAAGACCATGGAGTAAAACAAATCTTGGACAGACAAGGGCACAATTGTCTGAACGACTTTGTCCTCCCAATTTTAAAATCATAAACTAGGCATAAGTGTGACGAATATGGCCTTGTCGTTCCAGAAATCAAAAACATCAAAGGGCATATTTACCTATACGGCGTTAGCGCTCCAAGTGACGGCTACCTCGGTCCCCGCCGATGGCACAACTGACCAATGAGACTTTGTCGCGCCAAGAGAGTAACAAAATGGCGCCAAAAAGACAACGCCACTATTTCCATCTGGCGGTTTTTGAAGGAATTAAACGAATGTCTTTGTCCCTCCAGTTCAAAGGGCCTTTTTAAAGCATTTCTGCATATTTAAGTCATTTTGGCAATTTATGACAATTATGCCCTTGTTCTACCAAAGGTGCGAAGTGTTGAGATCCAAAATATGCCCTTCTCTGAGAACGAATCGGCGGCGGACCTGTCAAATATTATTCATAAAGTGGGCGCAATAGTTGGGATGCCATCCAATAGCTCTAATCTGCGTGACGTGTACCGACTACCGGGCAAACCGGGCTCGATTAGACCCATTGTTGCCGAATTCACTAACGTCCAAGCGAAAAACCAATTGCTTGCTGCCGCCCGCATAAGAAACATAATAATGCAGACCGCCTCAGCACTTCTAGCATAGGCTTGGCCGGTGAAAGGCGTCCAATTTATATCTCTGAACACCTACCCGCCAGTTCACGAAAACTCTTCTACGCCGCTAAGGAGTTCGCTAAAGCCAAGAAATATGAGTTTTGCTGGAGTACTAACGGCAACATTTTTTTGAGGAAAGCACCAGGATGCAAACAAATTCTAATAAAATCGGAACAAACACTAAGTACCCTGGACCAACCTTCAGAACAATGACTATGCTTTCATTTTGCTACACCGTTCAATACATTTTTTCTTTGTAATTTTAATGGTTTTCACAACAAAAATTTTCAGAAGCTATTTAATGGTAAAATGGGGGGAATCGGGACACTTTTTAAGTTCCACATTGATTTTTATCGTTTTTTTTTTGTAGTTATAGTAATAAAATTGAGATCATAATGGTTCCGGTAGTTTAAATTTTCATTTATAATGCATTAAGATATAGTTTATTGAAGAATAATCATAAAAAAGTTACAAAAACTCACCTGTCCCTATTCACCCTGGCGTTGGGGTGAATCGGGTCTCTTAAGGGGTTAATAGAGTTTTTCGCTAGGGCTGACACTTTCATACTATAGGTTTTAGGTTACCTACGTACTTATTATACCTACCATTTTTTAAAGTGTTAGTCTCCTAATATATTATCATAAATAAAGTTAGAAATGTAGTGAAAAATAAAAATCCATGAATGAAATCAACGTTTGTTTTATATTAATTTTCTTTAAATTAAACAAAACAGAAAATAAATCTTACTTCCAAATAAACATAAAATAAAGTCCTCTCAAATCAAGCAAACTTAGAAAATATTAAAAATAGACAGTAATATTTTTTAATTAATACGTAGATATTTATTTAATAATTAATTATTAAATAAACAGTAGATATTTGTTTAATAATTAATTATTGAATAAATACATAAGTACTTTTTCAATAATCAACACAATTAATACGATAAACAATTACAAGTCATAGCTCAAACTCACTAATTCTCTAAAATCTTTAAGATTTCATCACTGTCATTATAGTAATTCTTTTTCTTAGTTATATTTATTTTTTGGTTTATGGCTACTGGTTTCAAAGTTTGCTTTGTTGGATTTTTCGGAAAGAGTTTTGTTAATTGTTCTGAAGGTATTTTTGTATTACTATTAATAACAATGTTCGGTTCATTTGTAGTGCTAGTACTGGCGTGTTCATTTTCAAATTCTATCAGATTTGTTTCTTCTGTAGGTTCGCTCCATGGTATTACTATTTCTTCATACAATTGTAAATCTTCTGTAAGCACAACGGGTATTTTTTCAACTTCTATGTCACGCCAATCATTACGCTGTTCTTGATCATTATCAGATGCGGGCAAATTGTTCGTTTCAGTTATGATTGCTTCGAATGTCCTTGAACAATGTGCTATTGGCGATGGCGATTTATTTTCTTTTTCATCACATACTTTTTTGGTTTTTTTTCCTACGCCTTTACCTTTAGCACTTTTTGTGTTATTTATTTTTTGGATTCGTTTCTTTTTTATTTCAGGTTCAGTATCTGTACCAGCGTAACTTTCTACGTCCTCGTGTGAAACACTTCGACCTGAAATTCGAATATGTAAAAAATATTGTTGAAAGGACATAAAATGTAGGTCAGTGTGTGTGTGTGAATGAAATTTGAGACTTTTGTGAGTTAAGTACCTACTATCTGAAAGTATGAATGCATTTGAGATATTACCTGTATGTATATTAGGCACCTACTGTGTGTAAGGTCGAATGCATGTGAGCGATTGCGTGTATGTGTATAATGGCGATTTTTCAAGAATTAATTATTACCTGAAATAACTTCGATTTTTTTTTATTCTTTGGTTCTTTAATATTTATACTTCCGTATCGCATTTCTTTTAATAAATTTAAAACTGACTTGTCTATAGCTTCTTTAACCTCTTCATCATTCTGCGTCTCTTCCGGTAATCTTGCCAACACTTCATTAGGATTTAATGGACTGATACCTAATAAAAGAACATTAATATGATTATTATTTATTTCAGGATACTTTAATTTATTAAAGAAAACAGAGTAAAACGAATTATCTGTATTCACTATAATGCTTACCAGTTTTACGAAATCCTGCCCGAATATTATTTTCCGAATTTATATTAATTTGATCCATGAGCAACTTTAACATTCTTGGGAAGCAACCTTTTGGTACACATGATAGTGAACGGCCGTCCGTTTTCTTCCATTTTTGAAGAATTTGACGCCAGGCTATTTTCATTGGGCGGAAAAACGCCACATCCAGCGGCTGCGTAAGATGTGTTGAATTTGCCGGTAAAAAGACGAAATGAATGTCAAAATTCTTACAGATATCTATTAGTTCTATCGATAAGTGAGACAATAGGTTATCGCCTATCAAGACTTTTTTCCCTTGCTTATTTTTAAAAAATGGAATGACCACTTCTTTGACCCAGTCTTTAAACACTTCTGCATCAAACCACCCTGAAGACGTTCGGTTATACCTTGCGTTTACGGGACCATTTTTCACCCACGTATCATATAGGTTTGTGGATTTATAAACCACATACGGTGGTAATAGCTCTCCTTCTGCAGTTCCTGCCATCATCAGTGATATTGAAGCTTTAGAATGATTTAAAACACGTTCTGGATATTTACATCCTCGCCTCGTTATTACTTTGTGACGGCCTGGGTCGTCCGACAAATTTGTCTCATCATAATTAATAATATTGCCCAGTGGCACATTTTTAAGTGACTTTTCTAATTCTGTAAAATATTTATTGATAATGGTTGGTGATGTGGCTGCTCTAGCGCGTTTAATGTTTTGACATAGCCTCTCTGAAATTGTACTTTTATGTCGTTCCAAGAAATTGAAGACAAAATCTCTCCCCGGCAAATTATTTTTAAATCTTTTGTGCGTAATCCCTAACATATCTAAATAACTTTTTACTAAAAGTCTTAAATCTGTTACATCTAAAGGATATCCCCATTCAGCACAAATGTTCAGATTCAGCACAATGTAATCTTCTGTTTCTTTAGTAAGTGCCATTTGGCCTCCTGGTGACCTCATTTGTCTATTGCTATGCCTCTGTAAAACTGATCTGCTAATACTATATTTTTCTGCTACCGTTCTGATTGTTGCATGACGATTTAAAGTTAGCTCATCGAGCGCCTGTTTCATTACAGTCTCGTCATATTTTTTATATTGTTTTCCACCAGGTCTTGGCTTATATACTCGTGGCATTATGTATTAGAGTATAACTAAAACAACAACAAACAAATAATATGAGGTAAAAAAATCAATAACATTTATATATGTATACTTATATGTATAAATAAATTCACGCGTGTTTCCCATGGGGATAGGCAGAAACTACAGAGCGCTACCTGCTAATATCAAACAATTTAAATTCAATATCGCCTAAATTACGTATGTATTAATTTAATCAATAATATGAAATTAATTAAAATAAATGTGAAGGTAGGTAAAGATACTCAGTCAGTAAGTATGTATTAGGTACCTACCAACACTTTTATTAAGTTACGTTTTAAGTAATTTAGAGATTGCGACAACCCTAGAAACAAAAACCCAAATCACCCATAGCCGTCCCAATTAACCCTAATCGGGTACCTATTAAACCCATTCCTGACCCGATTCCCCTCACCTACGACCCTATACACCCCATAGTTCGACCCTTATCCCCCCAATTAATGTTCAAGTCTACTTTAGTAAGAATTTGTTAAACTAAAGGAAAAACAATAAGATTATATCACTTACAGTATAGCTTAATCCGTTCCCAAACAACTGTAAATAATGGTGAAAACTTCACTTCTAAACAAATCTAGTAAACACCAGAGAAAATTAAAATGTTTCACAGAGCAAATTTCACACAACTTTGACCCAATGTTTTGAAGTACGTTTTTTTTTAAAAAATACTTATGACAGGATGACTGTGTGTTGCCAGATTTTAGAAAAAATATTGCAAGCTTCAAATTTAAATCCTACCACAAAGTGTAACACGTAACATAAATGTGTGAATAAGGTTGCAAATAAAACTTGAGATTTGTCCCAATTGACCCCTTAGACCCTATTCCCCCCATTTTACTATGTTTATATGTATTGTTCTTTTAAAGGTATTAGATCATACATACGAATATGTACACATTGCACATTCCGTTCAATACTGTGTTCCAAAGTAGACGTGTGTCAAATTTATTCCAAATATTTATTAACTTTTTACGCGATTACATGCCGTAAATATATACGTAATACGCCTAAATTCTCATACACATCTAACAAGCTGCAAATCCGCCACCTTACTGAACGAAGAGCGCAAGCGGTGAGGAACTGCCCTGCACCCATCGCCCTCACCTCCGCGGAAGCAGTGCAGTGGACATAATTGCTGTCTCGCTCCAGCCTAGCAAGTTGACGACGTACGCGCCGCCCTTCTGCTAAGTGCATCCCAAACTAAACCTACAACTGTGAGTACTACGGTCACTTTCACTTTACCTGGCTCACCGACGATGTCGCCGTTCGAGTTCATACTTACCCACAATGCCTCGTGTACAGCGTTCACCACCGTCAAATACTACCATGAATACTACCAACATAACTCAAACATTGTCTGACTCAGATATTCCACAATTAATATCAAGCAGCCCTCAAACATATCGCACCTTTGGTAGAACAAGGGCACAATTGCAGTTTTTGCAATTTTACAGGAGAGTCATTTTAAGATATTTTTTGTACTTAATTTGGTCTAGCTATGTTAATAATGTTCTAAGGTTGTTCTGCTTTGTATGACATAAACTATATACTATATTCTTTTAGGTGTATCGTTTACAAATATTAAAAACTGCTAGTTTTTTTTTTATAATTATTTTTCGAAAGTAGGTGTATATTTGTGCCCTTGTTCCACCAACAAGAAAATTAATTAGTAAATATGACCATATCTTAAGCTTTAAGTTTGGATAATTTTGGAATGAAAATAACGTGTTTTTTGTATAAATGTTTTATTTTCTTAAACATTTCGAAATCCGCAGTACTTTATCACAAAAATAGAGATCAAAACTCACTTTTTTCCTAGCAAAAATCTTTGGAATCGCTTTAAAAATTGTAATAATTATTATTATAAGATAACAGTATCAAAATAAAAGTAATGTAAACGTAACAAAATAATCTCTTACCTTTTTTAGTAACAATAGGCAACTATTTTGTAATAAAATTTCAATCAATCTTTTAGTAACAGAGGTTTTACTTAAATTGGC
The DNA here is from genome assembly GCA_936450015.1 of Meganola albula. NCBI lineage: Eukaryota > Metazoa > Arthropoda > Insecta > Lepidoptera > Nolidae > Meganola > Meganola albula. Next base: position 7,230,152 of record OW388164.1, read on the forward strand.
ATTATTTCTTATTAAAACTCTTTGGAATCACACTTAAAAATAGGCTGAAATAAGATATCAGTCTAAAACTTAAAGTAACATAAACATAAAAAAAAATCTCTTATAATTTACCAGTTTCTGTTTTGTTAAACGACTATTAGGACTATTAGAAACACACTTAAAAAATATAAATAAAAATAAAATATTTTTTAGAAAAATAAATTAACACTTCTAAATCAGTCAACACTCTCTCTTATTTTTTAAAAGAGGTTGTTATAATATTGTTCGTAAAACTTAGGAACTATATTTGAGGATATCAATTGAAGAATGTCTTCTTTCTTTCGGTTAGGGATTGGTAACTTTTCGTTGTATAGCTGTTTTAATATGATATCTTTCACTCTTATATTTCTATTACCAATACGGCCTACTCGAATGTTTGCTACTGTCCACTTGTCTGACTTGTAGCTGTCCCTGTATTGGTATGTCTCTGAACCTTTAGTAAATTCGATCGCTTTGATTTCCAAAATCTTAATCGAATTTCTATCAACATCCTTGGTTACGTTCAAATTAACATCATCAGATAACATCTTCATATCAAAGAAAGAATCGAAATTCATTTCTTTGACAGTAAATGATTCCCCCTTTTTCTTGGCATTTTTTATAAGGCTTATGTATTCTACCGGAGTGTATATTGGTCCAGCTTTTTTTGGACGTTTAACATTCTTTTCTATTACAGAATGGACAGCATCGGCTTTATTCTGGGTATGTCCCCTAATAAGAAATTTATGTGTGATCGACTTTATAGGCAATGTGTTCACAGCAAAATAATACATTCCGAAAACGAATCTGAAACAAGAAAAATAATTATTGACGAATAAATATCTTACTAATATTATTATGTAAACGCGAAAGTTTTTGAGGATGGATGTGTGAGGGTATGTGTGTAGTATGTTTGTGTATTTTAAATGGCAGTCCTATTGTTTAAATTTCTAAACAACTAACTTGTTTTTTTGCTGTCCACAGCAATTATCGGAATAAAATATTATGTCCTTATTTGGCTGTTTACTAGACAGTTCCTCCAAAAACTTGTAAACGCATGTTCCAATTTCATTGGCGCCGCGTTTCCCAAGACCCTCGTGCCAGAAGAAGCAAACTGTGGTATCATTATGTATATTGGATACCTAAAGCAAAATATTAATTTTAAAAGCACATAAACTGATTAATTTTATTTATATCATTAACAAAAAGAAAATAAGTTCTCACAGTGAAATTGTAACAATTCAAATTCGATTTATAAAAGAAAGCTGACGATTGGCCAATTGGACAAGGTAAAACTGCTTGGAGATCGAAAATGGCAACTATATTATTAGAACCATTACTTTTACATTGTTCTATGTCGTGTTTCAATTCTAATCTACTTAAACTCTTCTCTTCTAGGTGTTTATTGTATTTGTCTTTTAGTGGTCCTTTATCTGTAGAGTTTTTGTACCCCTCGCATTCATCGCAGTGATCTTTGCGGGGATTAAACAAACCAAGATTGAAATCATTATTGAAAATTCGATAGTAGGCATCATAGTTTGCGAATTCTTTTCCAGCGGCTTCTTGAATTAGTTTGTAGTCACGATGAAGCTCCGCTATGGTTAAACTTCCATCTATAAATTCTCTTGTTGTGTTTGCCCGTAAGTAGTGGCTCTCTGTTCTAGGAATGGAATTTATATGATCTCGGACAGATTCTAAGACTTCATCACTTAATTTACTATGATTATTATGTTTCCCACGATTATCGACAGGACCCATTATATTCAATGTTTGATCGGATAATTTATCGATTACAAGCCGCAATGTTTTTTCACCGATACACAAAGTGTTCAACAAAAAAATCTTACAAACCCTGATTTCTTTACCATTTATTATAAAATGGTAGGTTGAGTTAGGTTTTCTAGGTGATTTAAATGTGGTGCTATTTGCTGCGATCTTAATTCTTCGGGTTGTAGGATTTTGTATTTTAATACATGACGCAAGAAAGTCTTTCTGTCTTTGGTTTGATCCTAATTCCCAGTAGGTTTTAAAAATAACACTTCTCGTTTCAAAAGAAACTTGCGTAGAACACGATAGTCGGCACGAGCTTTTGCATGGAGGACGTACAGATTTTGCTGGTGCGATCTTTCCTCTTTTTGTTGTGTATTCTTGGCCACTATTTTTTAAACGTTTAGAAACAACTTGTTTCCATTGCTGTGGATTTTTTTGTCGCTTTCTAGTCTGCTTTTTATTAATTACTTGTTCAGTAGTATTTTCACTCGTATCCAAAGAAGGTCCTGGTTCGTTGTTAGCCACATCAATGTTATCCTTAACAGATGAACTAGATGAGTTGCTGTTGGAGCTAGACGAGCTACTGCTGGAGCTAGACGAGCTACTGCTGGAATTAGAAGAGTTTGACGAACTGCTACGTTTGGAAGATCTTGTTTTAAATAAACGCTTATGTTTGTAAGTTTCTGACGGTTTATAATCAGACCCATCAGATGGTGAAAAATCACCATTATTTGAAGAATCAAGCTCACTTGCAACACCTAAAAAGATGACGAAACAATAATAATATCTCACTTAAACATAAAATAATTGATATATTTGTACAGCAATTTTAATATCTTACCTGTTGTATTAACCATTGGAGTATTTTCCATTTCCAAATTGTTATTTTCTATTATTACAATTTCATTCTTCTTCTCTAAATCTAAAATAGTTTTAAGCATAATATAATTCAAGTAATCAATAAGTAAAAGAAAGAATGATCTAAAATTTGATATATTTACCCATGGTGACAAGCGTTGGTCTATTCACTGGTTCCAATATTTCGTATTGAAACAATTTTGGATCCTGATTCTCCACATCTAAATGAATTTTAGTTATAGATTAATTAACTTAGCAAAAATAACAGGTTAGACATTTGATTTTAAAACTAAAATAATATTTTTACCTAAATCAGCATTTGTTATAGGTGTATCCATTATGTCATTGTCTAAGATGTTGCTTTCCTTAATGGGATTCTGACTTTGGATATTTTTATCAATCCATGTCTCAACCATTTTTTTAGCTGTAAAATCTTAAAATAAATTAATTTTAGTATATAAAAATATAGGTAATTAACTAATATAATAAGTCTATGAGATTCTTACCCGTTGACGAATTTTCGTTTGAAATTGTCACAGTCTTATGGCACTCATCTCCTTCACAAAAAGTACTATCAGACTTGGCATCAGTTTTTTTAGTCTGATAATTACTTTTAGCATTAAGCATCATTAAAATTTTTTTACTACGCGATTCCATCTTTATTTTCTGAAAATTAAAAGATATTCAAAAACATTTTATAAATCAATTTACGTCACTCTTAAAGTAAAGAAATTATTAATTGGAAGCGGGCTCAAACTCAAATCCCATTTTTTTTGTATTAGGTCACTATAGTTGTAAACGTGCGAATAAAAAATTGAAAAGGTACCTACATAATTGAATTTACCATAATGATAATATTTCAGTTATTTGTATTATCAAACATTAAATCATAGTCTAATCCACACTAATAAGACTACACTTTGGAATGACAAAGAAGTAATTGTTATTAAGTCCATCCAGATTTTATTGCAATTGGAATAACAAAAACACATTTACTTTTAAGACCATGGAGTAAAACAAATCTTGGACAGACAAGGGCACAATTGTCTGAACGACTTTGTCCTCCCAATTTTAAAATCATAAACTAGGCATAAGTGTGACGAATATGGCCTTGTCGTTCCAGAAATCAAAAACATCAAAGGGCATATTTACCTATACGGCGTTAGCGCTCCAAGTGACGGCTACCTCGGTCCCCGCCGATGGCACAACTGACCAATGAGACTTTGTCGCGCCAAGAGAGTAACAAAATGGCGCCAAAAAGACAACGCCACTATTTCCATCTGGCGGTTTTTGAAGGAATTAAACGAATGTCTTTGTCCCTCCAGTTCAAAGGGCCTTTTTAAAGCATTTCTGCATATTTAAGTCATTTTGGCAATTTATGACAATTATGCCCTTGTTCTACCAAAGGTGCGAAGTGTTGAGATCCAAAATATGCCCTTCTCTGAGAACGAATCGGCGGCGGACCTGTCAAATATTATTCATAAAGTGGGCGCAATAGTTGGGATGCCATCCAATAGCTCTAATCTGCGTGACGTGTACCGACTACCGGGCAAACCGGGCTCGATTAGACCCATTGTTGCCGAATTCACTAACGTCCAAGCGAAAAACCAATTGCTTGCTGCCGCCCGCATAAGAAACATAATAATGCAGACCGCCTCAGCACTTCTAGCATAGGCTTGGCCGGTGAAAGGCGTCCAATTTATATCTCTGAACACCTACCCGCCAGTTCACGAAAACTCTTCTACGCCGCTAAGGAGTTCGCTAAAGCCAAGAAATATGAGTTTTGCTGGAGTACTAACGGCAACATTTTTTTGAGGAAAGCACCAGGATGCAAACAAATTCTAATAAAATCGGAACAAACACTAAGTACCCTGGACCAACCTTCAGAACAATGACTATGCTTTCATTTTGCTACACCGTTCAATACATTTTTTCTTTGTAATTTTAATGGTTTTCACAACAAAAATTTTCAGAAGCTATTTAATGGTAAAATGGGGGGAATCGGGACACTTTTTAAGTTCCACATTGATTTTTATCGTTTTTTTTTGTAGTTATAGTAATAAAATTGAGATCATAATGGTTCCGGTAGTTTAAATTTTCATTTATAATGCATTAAGATATAGTTTATTGAAGAATAATCATAAAAAAGTTACAAAAACTCACCTGTCCCTATTCACCCTGGCGTTGGGGTGAATCGGGTCTCTTAAGGGGTTAATAGAGTTTTTCGCTAGGGCTGACACTTTCATACTATAGGTTTTAGGTTACCTACGTACTTATTATACCTACCATTTTTTAAAGTGTTAGTCTCCTAATATATTATCATAAATAAAGTTAGAAATGTAGTGAAAAATAAAAATCCATGAATGAAATCAACGTTTGTTTTATATTAATTTTCTTTAAATTAAACAAAACAGAAAATAAATCTTACTTCCAAATAAACATAAAATAAAGTCCTCTCAAATCAAGCAAACTTAGAAAATATTAAAAATAGACAGTAATATTTTTTAATTAATACGTAGATATTTATTTAATAATTAATTATTAAATAAACAGTAGATATTTGTTTAATAATTAATTATTGAATAAATACATAAGTACTTTTTCAATAATCAACACAATTAATACGATAAACAATTACAAGTCATAGCTCAAACTCACTAATTCTCTAAAATCTTTAAGATTTCATCACTGTCATTATAGTAATTCTTTTTCTTAGTTATATTTATTTTTTGGTTTATGGCTACTGGTTTCAAAGTTTGCTTTGTTGGATTTTTCGGAAAGAGTTTTGTTAATTGTTCTGAAGGTATTTTTGTATTACTATTAATAACAATGTTCGGTTCATTTGTAGTGCTAGTACTGGCGTGTTCATTTTCAAATTCTATCAGATTTGTTTCTTCTGTAGGTTCGCTCCATGGTATTACTATTTCTTCATACAATTGTAAATCTTCTGTAAGCACAACGGGTATTTTTTCAACTTCTATGTCACGCCAATCATTACGCTGTTCTTGATCATTATCAGATGCGGGCAAATTGTTCGTTTCAGTTATGATTGCTTCGAATGTCCTTGAACAATGTGCTATTGGCGATGGCGATTTATTTTCTTTTTCATCACATACTTTTTTGGTTTTTTTTCCTACGCCTTTACCTTTAGCACTTTTTGTGTTATTTATTTTTTGGATTCGTTTCTTTTTTATTTCAGGTTCAGTATCTGTACCAGCGTAACTTTCTACGTCCTCGTGTGAAACACTTCGACCTGAAATTCGAATATGTAAAAAATATTGTTGAAAGGACATAAAATGTAGGTCAGTGTGTGTGTGTGAATGAAATTTGAGACTTTTGTGAGTTAAGTACCTACTATCTGAAAGTATGAATGCATTTGAGATATTACCTGTATGTATATTAGGCACCTACTGTGTGTAAGGTCGAATGCATGTGAGCGATTGCGTGTATGTGTATAATGGCGATTTTTCAAGAATTAATTATTACCTGAAATAACTTCGATTTTTTTTTTATTCTTTGGTTCTTTAATATTTATACTTCCGTATCGCATTTCTTTTAATAAATTTAAAACTGACTTGTCTATAGCTTCTTTAACCTCTTCATCATTCTGCGTCTCTTCCGGTAATCTTGCCAACACTTCATTAGGATTTAATGGACTGATACCTAATAAAAGAACATTAATATGATTATTATTTATTTCAGGATACTTTAATTTATTAAAGAAAACAGAGTAAAACGAATTATCTGTATTCACTATAATGCTTACCAGTTTTACGAAATCCTGCCCGAATATTATTTTCCGAATTTATATTAATTTGATCCATGAGCAACTTTAACATTCTTGGGAAGCAACCTTTTGGTACACATGATAGTGAACGGCCGTCCGTTTTCTTCCATTTTTGAAGAATTTGACGCCAGGCTATTTTCATTGGGCGGAAAAACGCCACATCCAGCGGCTGCGTAAGATGTGTTGAATTTGCCGGTAAAAAGACGAAATGAATGTCAAAATTCTTACAGATATCTATTAGTTCTATCGATAAGTGAGACAATAGGTTATCGCCTATCAAGACTTTTTTCCCTTGCTTATTTTTAAAAAATGGAATGACCACTTCTTTGACCCAGTCTTTAAACACTTCTGCATCAAACCACCCTGAAGACGTTCGGTTATACCTTGCGTTTACGGGACCATTTTTCACCCACGTATCATATAGGTTTGTGGATTTATAAACCACATACGGTGGTAATAGCTCTCCTTCTGCAGTTCCTGCCATCATCAGTGATATTGAAGCTTTAGAATGATTTAAAACACGTTCTGGATATTTACATCCTCGCCTCGTTATTACTTTGTGACGGCCTGGGTCGTCCGACAAATTTGTCTCATCATAATTAATAATATTGCCCAGTGGCACATTTTTAAGTGACTTTTCTAATTCTGTAAAATATTTATTGATAATGGTTGGTGATGTGGCTGCTCTAGCGCGTTTAATGTTTTGACATAGCCTCTCTGAAATTGTACTTTTATGTCGTTCCAAGAAATTGAAGACAAAATCTCTCCCCGGCAAATTATTTTTAAATCTTTTGTGCGTAATCCCTAACATATCTAAATAACTTTTTACTAAAAGTCTTAAATCTGTTACATCTAAAGGATATCCCCATTCAGCACAAATGTTCAGATTCAGCACAATGTAATCTTCTGTTTCTTTAGTAAGTGCCATTTGGCCTCCTGGTGACCTCATTTGTCTATTGCTATGCCTCTGTAAAACTGATCTGCTAATACTATATTTTTCTGCTACCGTTCTGATTGTTGCATGACGATTTAAAGTTAGCTCATCGAGCGCCTGTTTCATTACAGTCTCGTCATATTTTTTATATTGTTTTCCACCAGGTCTTGGCTTATATACTCGTGGCATTATGTATTAGAGTATAACTAAAACAACAACAAACAAATAATATGAGGTAAAAAAATCAATAACATTTATATATGTATACTTATATGTATAAATAAATTCACGCGTGTTTCCCATGGGGATAGGCAGAAACTACAGAGCGCTACCTGCTAATATCAAACAATTTAAATTCAATATCGCCTAAATTACGTATGTATTAATTTAATCAATAATATGAAATTAATTAAAATAAATGTGAAGGTAGGTAAAGATACTCAGTCAGTAAGTATGTATTAGGTACCTACCAACACTTTTATTAAGTTACGTTTTAAGTAATTTAGAGATTGCGACAACCCTAGAAACAAAAACCCAAATCACCCATAGCCGTCCCAATTAACCCTAATCGGGTACCTATTAAACCCATTCCTGACCCGATTCCCCTCACCTACGACCCTATACACCCCATAGTTCGACCCTTATCCCCCCAATTAATGTTCAAGTCTACTTTAGTAAGAATTTGTTAAACTAAAGGAAAAACAATAAGATTATATCACTTACAGTATAGCTTAATCCGTTCCCAAACAACTGTAAATAATGGTGAAAACTTCACTTCTAAACAAATCTAGTAAACACCAGAGAAAATTAAAATGTTTCACAGAGCAAATTTCACACAACTTTGACCCAATGTTTTGAAGTACGTTTTTTTTTTAAAAATACTTATGACAGGATGACTGTGTGTTGCCAGATTTTAGAAAAAATATTGCAAGCTCAAATTTAAATCCTACCACAAAGTGTAACACGTAACATAAATGTGTGAATAAGGTTGCAAATAAAACTTGAGATTTGTCCCAATTGACCCCTTAGACCCTATTCCCCCCATTTTAGGTACCTTTTAAAAACCAACAAATAAAACGACACTCGTCATCCCTTCCTTGCACTACTCACCTATTCTACATGCATTTAGCAAATCAAATAATCATACTGGTTTACAATAAACTTGTCAATCTTTCACCTAAACATCTAAAATTCATGGCACACATACAAAACCATTACACACACACACACACGCACGCACGCACGCACGCACACACACACACACACACACACACACACACACACACACACACACACACACACACACACTAACTTATATTGCTGGCTAAATCGAACAAATTACGCGATCATAGGTGCACAGTTATCCTATTATTATGCACACTTGTACTTATTCCTTAAAATGCCCACCGACTTTCGAAACAAAATATATTGTTATAAATGGCTACCATTACAAAAATCTTCTATAGTCCGTCTTAATCTCACAAACGCCGTCAATGAAATTAAAAGTTACGATTTTCCAAAATTCATGTCTATAAACGATTCCAATGTGGCAACAAACGAACTAATAAGTGTATTATCCTCTATAGTAACTAAAAACACTATCCACAGATCCATTCCTTGTAAAGACAGAATTAGAAAACCCTGGATTACCATCGGTTTACTGAGATGTATACGAAACCGGGACAAGATGCATAAACAAACTAATAAAGCACCAGAAAATACGATCCTAAAGCTCACATACGTAAGGTATCGTAATTTTTGCAACAATCTACTTAAAAAACTAAAAATCGAATACGAAAGACAAGAATTGTTAAAAGCAAAGAATAATCCAAAAAAAATTTGGGATACTATCAGAGATATTACCAACACTAAGTGTAAATCAACTTTACCCACTGAACTGTTAAAGCTTCGTCACTCACCCCTGGAATCAGTTGACTAAGTTGCGTTTTAGCAAGATACTGAAACGTAGTATCAAATTATCTAAAAAAATGGAGTTTATCAGACAAATAAACAAATCAGATAACAAAACTAAAACAATGTGGAACATCATAAATAATAAAACGGGTAAAGTAAAATTAAAACAATATAAAAACATAACCTTAAAAATAAATAATGAAATAGTCACAGACCCTCAAAAGATTGCAAATGATTTCAACAACTTTTTTGCTACGGTAGGAGAAACAAACAAAAATAAAATAGAAAGCATTAATAAAAACTCACAAGTAACTCGAGGGCACCCTGTAATTAACCCATCGCCTTCGTCTATGTTTCTACGACAGGTAACACAATTAGAAATATTTAAAATTATTAAGCAAATAAAAAATAAACACAGTAGTGGAATAGATGACATACCGCCTGTACTGTTAAAACATTGCGCTGAAGAACTATCGTACCCTTTGACTCTTCTTATCAACCAGAGCTTTCAAAATGGAGAATTTCCAGACCCACTTAAAATCGCACTAGTAAAACCCATACACAAAAAAAATGAAACTAATATTACTAATAACTATAGGCCCATAGCTCTCTTACCAACATTTTCAAAAATTTTTGAAAAAGCTATGTGCAACAGATTAAACAACTTTTTGGAAAAATACAAAATTCTAGACGACTGCCAAAATGGTTTTAGAAAGGAAAGATCGACTACGACTGCAGTTTACAAATATGTTCAAGCAGCACTTCAACAAATAAATGACAAAAAAATTGCATTAGGATTACTGTTAGATATGACGAAGGCCTATGACAGAGTATCATACGAAATATTACTTTCGAAATTATACGGCTCAGGAATTCGCGGTCCTGCTTACATGTGGTTTAAATCGTATCTTACAAATAGAAAACAAATAGTCCAAATAGAAGATCATGATCTAAATAAACGCGAAATAAAAATAGTTCGATCTGAAATAAGAGATATTACCTGCTCTATACCCCAGGGCAGTGTTTTGGGCTGTGCACTATTTTTGATCTATATTAACGATCTTCCAAAATGCGTTATTAAAGAAAAGACATTGCCAGTACTATTTGCTGATGATGTCTCTCTACTCGTAAAATGCGATAAAAACGATAATCCCATTTCCACCTTGCAAAATACTCTTCAAACTGTAGCTTCGTGGCTCCAGGATGACAATCTAGAAGTAAACTACAGCAAAACTAAATTAATGCAATTTAAAACTTATAAAGCGCCCCCATTATGCATAGACCTTAAATTTGATAACACGCAAATAGAGACTGTTGAGGATTTTAATCTACTGGGTATAAATATAGATACACACCTTAATTGGAAAAAACATGTAGACCATTTAAAAACTAAGTTATCCAAATTTACTTACGCTCTCTTTCAACTGAAACACAGTACTAATACAAAAACAGCTCTCTCAGCCTACTACGCTTATGCATACTCTTGGCTTAAATACGGAGTAATGTTATGGGGAAACAGCGTAAATGCGCATGAACTATTTATTACACAAAAAAAATGTGTTAGCATCCTAGCAGGTATTGACAACACCCAAAGCTGTAGAACACACTTCAAGGCACTGAAACTCCTAACTCTGCCATCCATATATATTCACGACATGAGCATTTTCGTTTTTAAGAACAGTAATATCTTTCAACAAGTTACACAAATACACAATTTAAACACTCGATACAAGGAAAGACTCCACTTGCCGGCATCTCGCATTAAAATGTTAAGCAAAAGCCCTTACAACATGGCAATAAAAATCTTTAATAAACTTCCAAAACATATCAAACAAGAAACTAAACTCAACAGCTTTAATAACAAGTTAAAAGCATTTTTACTTGAAAAATGTTTCTACACAGTCGAAGAATACTTGGATGACACTCATAAATTTTAAATTTCGATTGATAGATGATGCCAACTGATAATAATACCTAATTAAAATTTAATGACAAGGATAATTCAATAAAACTACTTAAATGATAATTACCTAAATAAGCTGACTGATGATGACTAAAACAATATATCTAATGTGACAATAACAAACTAATTAACTTGTAAACTTTCCCGTTGCATTGTAATCTTATGTTGTTTTATCTTTCTTTTGTACGTTGCTATACCCTAATCGGGTCTCATGTTGAAACTTTGTAACTTATTGTTAAACATCTGTACCTACACATGAATGCAATAAACGCTTTGACTTTGACTTTGACTTTGACTCTGGTAATTCTTTTCTCACACAAATAGGCGCAAATCTAGCTAAAAAAATCACTCTTCCCCCAAAATGCTCCCAGGTCTGCTGTCTACAGGCACATTCCCAGAAGCTCTAAAAAAAGCTATAGTCCACCCTATCCATAAATCTGGGGACAGAGGCAGTGTCAATAATTATCGCCTAATATCTGTGTTACCAGTCATCTCCAAAATACTAGAACGAATACTTTATAAGAACCTTAACAGCTATGTAAGTAAATATAAGCTTATCTCGCAAAATCAATTTGGATTTCGAATGGGTTTATCCACCGAAGATGCCGTGTCCTCCTTACTTGATTGCATTGTGGATAAAATTGATAAAAAATTTAAGTGTCTAGGAATATTTCTAGACCTTTCTAAGGCCTTTGACACCGTCTCTGTCCCTATCCTCCTAACTAAGCTAGAATCAATAGGGGTGCGTGGCCCTGCCCTAAGTATATTCAAGAGTTTCCTTGCAGGGCGAACCCAATGTGTCAAAGTAGGTAATTGCACTAGTGGGGATAAGTCGATTGAGTTTGGAGTTCCACAGGGAAGTCTAATCAGCCCTCTCCTCTTCTCTATCTATGTAAATGAGCTGTGTGAGGAAGTCCATCCGAATATACAGATAGTCTCCTATGCCGATGACACGGCGATCGTAATTCACGGACATGACTGGAAGGCGGCGACAGATATCGCAGAATCAGTCCTGACGCAACTAACATTTTGGCTATCTAAGAACAGCCTAACCTTGAATGTCGAAAAAACCAAATTAGTTGCGTTCAGTTCACGTCCTTCTACCCAACCGGCTGAGAACTCAATCGTGGTTAAAGTTCATCATTGTGACAATCAATAGGGAGACCGAGGGGTGTTGAAACAATTTTCACATTTTATGACGTACACAAAAATCTAACTGTCAGAATCGTACGAGATTGGTATCATTCGATAGCTTATTTTTTCCACTTTTATGTAAGACCAACAAAAATAGCATGAGTATGAATGTAGGCGAGATATCTAAACTGAAATGTGTCAAGTCATTTTGTTTCAACTCCCCTAATACCGAGGTAAGATGAAACAGGGACCGAGGAGAGTTGAAACAGTTACTTATATCAGAGAAAAAGGGTTGTAAATTAGAAAAAATACATCAATTAAAACGGGTTTTATTAAATAATATAATCAAAATGTAACAATCATCCTATTAAGTAACATCTGCTTAATTTAAACAAGTCAAAACCTCTTTTTAAAAATAATTACTTTGTTTCTGCACATTATGCCTTAAAATTTTAATTGAGATCAGACTTATACAATATATTTTATAATTATAGCAACAAACTAGTAATCACAAAGCTTTGAATATGTATCTTAGAGACGTATGTTATACTTAAATGACACTTATTAATGTAATGGCACAGCAATCAGTCTTAATTTTTCATCTTAATAAGTCTTATGCAATAAATGCAAATCCTAAACTTAGATAATCTCAAATATCAACTTTAATATACTCGTACTATAAAAGCTTATAAGAACAAAACAGATTATTCTGATAAACAGTTGTGACAAACATAAGTCAACTCGCCACCAGTGCAAGCTTCATGAGACCATAGTTTGCATTCCATACATTGGACCCATTTCTCATTGGCTCTACTATTTGCATAGGGTTCAAGACAACAAATGCAGAAGCTTTCTTCATCTTCCTCTTCACTTTCATTTTTTTTCTTGTTTTTCTTGGCCTGTTTTCTACTATTCTTAGCTGCTGCCTTTGACCTTTTGGGTGTTATCTTTTCTTTGAAGTTTGGAGCCTTGACTTTCTTTTTTGCTAACCTAGCCGCTTCAATTGCAGCTAACTCATTTTTAACGGGAGTGTCCGTTAAAACGGCTGATTTCACCTTTCGTCGATTGGTCTGTTTTCCTTTCCTTGGTGGAGCTTTTGGCAAAGGTCTGAGAGTTTCAGGTGAGAAAGAAGTTTCACTACAAACACGCGACGTAGAGGGTACAGGTTGCCTATTAGATGACAATTCTGTAGATAAACTTGCTTCATTAGGTGGCAGCATCGCAGAAGTGTCAGGCGTAGGCTCAGATAAGTTTGCAACAGGAACTTCTTCAGGCATATTTTTCCCAGGGGTTAATTCACTTTCCTCTCTGATTATAACAACAGTCATAGGACTTGGCGTACGCTCATCACGTCTGGATTTGCCGTTCGAGGAGCTAGACGGGCCAGGATTGTTGTTAACTGCGGAACAGCTGGGTGAGCTAAAATTCTCTGCGACTGAACCTTCAGATATCGCCAGATTGGAACTAGCCGGAGCAAGGATGTCGTTAACTGCAGAAGAAATAGATGGGCCAGGGTTTCCTGTGGCAGGATACTCAGATGTCACTATACGTGGGCAAGATGGGCCTGGGGTTTCAGTGGAAGAACTCTCAGAATTAACTAAAGGCCTATCAGTAACTTGGCTGGGTAAGTAATCATCCTCCTGAAATATCTCAGTGTTAACTGGCCAAAGTCCTGTCACAATAAATCCAGATGTCATGTTACGCGATGTGACTGCTACACCAAATGCCGTTTTCACTATTCCAGGAATATCATAAATGGTCATGACCTTCCCAGGATTAGATCGCATCCAATTATCACAGGTAGTATTCACTGCTTTTTTCACTGGTCCAAATACAGCTCTATCCAATGGCTGTAGCTTGTGAGTGCAGTGAGGAGGAAAGGTCAATAGAATAATTCCATTTTCTTTACAAAAATCAATATTTTTGATTGATGAATGTGACGCGTGGTTATCTAATAACAATAATACCTTATTTTCTGCTGATGGTCTTACTTGATTTTTGAAGAACTTGAGGAAGGTATTAAAATCTTCTTCCTGCATCCAACCCGTTCCATTTGCAGTGCCTATTGACCCAGCAGGCCCGTCGCGGATAAAATGGTCATTGAATCTTTTCCGCGGGAAAATGAACATTGGCGGAATATGATTACCTAAGGCGTTTCCAGCAAGAGCAACCGTTACTAAAGTCCCCCTTTCTGCTGAAGTCATTGCACTCACTTGTTTCTGGCCTCTTTTTGCAATTATACGGTCTGGGTTTTGAACAGTGGTGATTCCAGTCTCGTCCATGTTCCATATATCCTTACCTTCCAGCTTGTATTTGTCAAGGACAGTGGTGTAGTTATGAAAGAAAAGTTCCACGTTGGTTCGATTAAAACTCGTTGCTCGAGCGATACTTGTTGGCTGAGGCAGTCGCAGAGAAAGATTAGGATGACGTTTCATGAAAGACCGAAGCCAAACCTCACCTGCCATCTCATTTTCCACCCAAGAAGAAGGACATGTTTTATTATACTCTACAGCAAGCTTATAGGCGAAACGTCTGGTTTCTTTGGTAGTTAAACCATAGTTAGCAGCAGCACAGCTTAAAAGATATTCGCAGAGTATATTTTCCTCCGAGGATGTAAAAATGGTCTTCTCTGGGTATCCTACACTCGGAGGAACTGGCGTTTCTTGAGAGTCATAAGCCTTTTTTCTTTTTATATACCTGTAGGAGTGAGTGTCTATGACACGAACGAAACGCAGTATGTATGAGGTGATTAGTGTGACTAAACGTAATGAGTGAAAAGGGACGGATGTATAGGTGTGAGTGAGAAAGAACGAGGGAGGAATAAAATGGTAGGGAAGACGTAAAGACGTGTAATTTATATAAGATTATTGTAAAATCTGCAAATTCCATATAATATACAAGATTCGCAAAATACAGTCAAGGTTTTATTTCTCACATTTGGAGGCTCGTCCGGGATAAGGAAAAGAGGCAAAGAAGGTTCTTATTTCGAAGATGGGAAAAGATGAAGGAAGACGTAACAGCCGCCAGGCCGATTATGAAGACTGCATATCGAGACCAGGCGGATGTAATTCGAATGCAAACGCGATGTGGTACAGCGAGGAGTTGATACCTAAGTTCAGCGGGCGAGATGACGCTCAGTCGGCTGCGCGATGGGTACAGGAAATTGACGACAACGCGGAAATTTTTGGATGGACGCCATTACAGCGGCTTATAGTAGGACGGCGATCGCTTACGGACACGGCACAGCTGTGGTTGCGATCAGAAAAGCCATTTAAGACATGGGAAGAGCTGAAGACGGCGCTGCTGAAGGAATTTGCAGATACTATAGATTCTAAGAAGATACACGAGATGATGTGTGCAAGAAGGAAAAAGGCTGGAGAAAGTTGTCTGGATTACCTTTTGGTCATGAAAGAGCTTGGAAAACGCGGAAAAATGCCGGATTATGTCGCGATCAAGTACATAATTGACGGCATAAGTGACGTAGAAACAACGAAAATGATACTATATGGAGCAACATCGTACAATGAGCTTAAGGAAAAGCTCAAAATATACGAGAAAATCAAAGAAAAAATGACGGTGGACAGGCGAAGACAGCAGAGTTCCAGTAGTAACTTTTCAAAATTTGACAGCGTGCATAACGGCGGTAAATCGGTAGTTAAAAGGTGTTATAGTTGTGGCGAGAATGGTCATGTGTCAATGGACTGTCCGCATAGGGAAAAAGGATTAAAGTGTTTTCGGTGTGATGAGTTCGGACATCGTGCTGTGGAGTGCAATAACATTAACAATTTAAATGGCGTGAAAGAACTGAGTTCGAGTGTTGGTCATACATCGCGGAATGTTGGCCATACATCGCGGAATGTTGGCCATACATCGCGGAATGTTGGCAGCAGTGCACATCAAGTTGGAGCGAAGAGGGCGATGTTCGCGTCGGAGGCGAGTGTGACACGTACAGATGGTAGTATGGCGGCGACGACCATTGAGAATGACAACAGTCATGTCACTGTCAACAGTAGCAGGAATGTTAGCGTGATTGTAAACAAAGATCTACCAACAAAACCGATAAAATCGATTTATTTCATAGAAGATGTTATGGCGGAATCCTTGGTAGACACTGGTAGCGAGGTAAACCTTATCGCCGATCAGTTTTATGAGAAAATCGGATCACCGGATTGTGAAAAAGTAGATTGTGTAAAACTGTCAGGACTTGGACATTCGGAGGTTACCCCGTTAGGAACGGTGTACTTGTCGATAAAGATAGATAATCATTGCTATAATAACGTGTTATTTTACATAGTAAATAATAGTTCATTGCCTTATGATGTAATTGTGGGTCAAGATTTTCTTAAAAGAGTGACGTTAGTTATGAAAGATGGATGCGTGAGTTTGTTAGCTAAAGATGATGAATGGATGAAGCAGTTAGAGTGTTTTTCATGTGATGTTGCAGGGCATATTGGACAGAGTCAGTATAAGGAACAGTTGACTAGATTAGTGGAGAGTTACCAGCCGGATCAAGTTCTAGAAGCACCAATACAGCTGAAAGTTGTGCTGCGTGATGACATCCCAGTTGCACAACGCCCACGTCGACTATCCTTGGTGGAACAAAAGGTAGTAGAACAACAGGTGGAGGAATGGTTAGAAAACAACATTATTCGAGTAAGTTTTTCAGATTATGCTAGTCCCTTGGTTCTAGTTAAGAAGAAGGATGGTAACATAAGAGTGTGTGTTGACTATAGGTTAATTAATAAAAAAATGGTTAAGGATGAGTATCCCTTACCTGTCATAGATGACTTGATTGATAAGTTACAAAGTGCCTGTGTGTACAGTGTACTAGATTTAAAAAATGGTTTCTTTCATTTACGTGTAAGCGAAGAGTCTATCAAATACACTGCTTTTGTCACACATCACGGACAATATGAATTTCTTCGAGCACCCTTTGGTTTGATGAATTGTCCGAAGTACTTTATGAGATTTGTGTCTATTATATTCAGGGAACTGATATCACGAGGAATAGTCATCATATTTATCGACGATATTCTGATTCCAGCCCAGTCGAATGAACAAGCTTTAGAAAGACTACGAGAAGTATTGAACGTAGCTTCACAGTATGGACTACAGTTTAATTGGCCCAAAGCAAGACTGATGTGCCATGAGGTTGAATATTTAGGACATGTGATAAGAAACGGAGAGGTAAAACCTGCTCCAGGTAAGATTGATTCAGTTTTAAACTTTCCAGAACCTAAGTCGATAAAGCAGTTACATAGTTTTATAGGCTTGACTTCCTACTTTCGAAAATATATCGAAAATTACGCTGTAACTGCAAGGCCGCTGACTGATCTATTAAAGAAGGATTTGAAATTTAAATTTGATGATGAACAAAGACACTCTTTTAATACTTTAAAGCAGAAGTTAGTAAGCAATCCAGTGTTAAAGATTTATGATCTTAAATTATTGACAGAGCTTCACACAGATGGATCTAGCATAGCTTTTGGAGCGATACTGATGCAACGGCATGAGGATGGACTACACCCCGTCCATTATATGAGTAAACGAACGACTGAAGCTCAGAGTAAATACTGCAGCTACGAGTTAGAGGCTCTTGCCATTGTTGAAGGAGTTAAAAAGTTCAGACAATATCTTTATGGTATTAAATTTAAGATAATAACTGATTGTCAAGCATTTCAGTTAACATTACGCAAGAAGGACTTGTCAGCACGAGTAGCAAGATGGGTTCTTATGTTGGACCAATACGAGTATGAGATTGAACATAGACCAGGCCAAAGAATGAAGCATGTGGATGCGTTAAGTCGAAACCCATGTACTGTAGCATTGGTGAGTAATTTTCATGATCAATTAAGAAGGGCACAAGCCAATGACGAGGGACTAAATGCGATTATAAATATTTTAAGAGAAAGACCTTATGATGATTACATTTTAGATAATAATCTGTTATATAAAGGTTTAGATAAACGTTTGGTGATTCCAGAGAGCATGGAACACGATGTTTTAAAGATGGTACATAATAAAGGTCATTTTTCAAAGAAAAAGATGTCAGAGTTAATTTGCAAAGATTACTATATAGCTAATTTAGACAAAAAGATTGAGAAGTTGATTTTAGGTTGTATTCCATGTCTGTTAGCCTCTAGAAAAGCTGGAAAGCAAGAAGGATGGTTACATTCAATAGATAAAGAAGGTATACCTATGCATACTCTACATTGCGACCATATTGGTCCTTTAACTCAAACATCAAAGATGTACAATTATATACTTACGGTGGTGGACGCCTTTACCAAATTCGTGTGGCTTTTTCCAACTAAATCTACGACTAGCAGGGAGACTATTAGTAAGCTTTCAACGCTGCAACAAGTTTTTGGTAATCCAACTCGATACATCACAGACAAAGGTACTGCATTTACCAGTGGTGAGTTTAAAGAGTATTGTGAGAGTGAAAACATACAGCACATTACAATAACCACGGGAATCCCACGTGGTAACGGCCAAGTGGAGCGGATTCATAAGATATTAATTGCGGTTCTAACTAAACTTTGTATTTCAGAACCAGCTGCATGGTACAAACACGTCAGCAAAGTGCAGAGGGCACTTAATAGTACACATCAGCGCAGTATTAACACCACTCCATTTGAATTGCTTACAGGAACGAAGATGAAGAATAATGATGATTTAGAGTTGTATGATCTGATTTCAGAGGAGTCACAAAATTGTTTTATACAAGAGAGAGATGAGTTGAAAAAAATCGCTAAGGAACACATCTTAAAAGTACAAGACGAGAATCAACAAGGTTACAATAAAGGGAGGAAGGAAAGTACTAAATACAAGGAAGGTGATTTTGTAGCAATAAAGCGTACTCAATTTGGAACTGGCTTAAAATTAAAACCGAAGTTCTTAGGTCCGTATAAAGTGAATAAAGTTAAACGTAATGATCGTTATGATGTGGAAAAGTTAGATCCGAGTAGCGAGGGACCGATAAGGACATCAAGCTCAGCTGATAATATGAAGCACTGGCCAGGTAACTATGTGGCTACTGACTGAGGATATAGTTAATGCTATGTTTTATTAGTGTGTGGCTATGATGAAAGAATGAAAGAGATGAATGAATCATAATGTCTTTAAAACCTAAAACATAAGGCAATTAGTTTATTGTTATGTTTGAGTTAGCTTATGAATTATGTAATGTTTCTGTAGCTTATGTAGTTGAGCTGCTCTTCTTGATGAATCGTAGGATAAGATTTAAGTTTGTATACTTACATTTCAGAGTATGTTCTGATGTCTTTGAGTGTTAATTTTGTAAACATTAAAGTCTGTACTATTGTTTTAATAGTTTTCATGTTTAAGTAGATTTAATAAACCTTTTACTGTAATGTTTCAGTTACCTTAAGAACTATGTACCTATGGTTAATGTAATCGTTTTCTATACAGAGAAATTGTTAGATAATACTAAAGAAGTTAGTTTAAGAAGTTTGTAAACCTAGTTTAAGAGTATGGTATGTTTGAGTGTTATTAGAGATTGAGTGCTATTATGGAATATGAATGCTGATGATGGTATGTTAGTGTTTTGTTTTGTTTGAGCAGGCTGAGGACAGCCTGTATGCAGGATGGCCGAATGTAGGAGTGAGTGTCTATGACACGAACGAAACGCAGTATGTATGAGGTGATTAGTGTGACTAAACGTAATGAGTGAAAAGGGACGGATGTATAGGTGTGAGTGAGAAAGAACGAGGGAGGAATAAAATGGTAGGGAAGACGTAAAGACGTGTAATTTATATAAGATTATTATAAAATCTGCAAATTCCATACAATATACAAGATTCGCAAAATACAGTCAAGGTTTTATTTCTCACATACCTGTACAATGATGTATGGTTGAGGTTATAGCTGGACGCAGCATCCCGAAGACTTTTGTGGCGCAATAAAACCTCTTCTGATGCTAGTTCATATATTTCTTGGCTCGCCATACCTCTGTCTGTTTTTCGTTTATAGTCCGTAGGCATGCTAAAACCAAAAAAAAGCAAAACAAAAATAAATATCACCTTATTAACAAAACAGAAGCCATACGCAATAGAACCGAGGAGAGTTGAAACAGTCTGTTTCAAATCTCCTCAGTAGCAAAAATCCACCCATCCGTTATAAAATCACAACCTAAAAGCAAACCACAACTAATAATTTCCACCAATACTGTTCATCACGATCCCGAGTCAATGAGCTTTCGAAACGTGTATAATACATGCCAAAACACTAACACATTATTAAATAGTAGGCAGGGGAAAAAACGATGAAAACTTACTTTTCATATTTTTTTTGACACGTGTGCTAGAACTACGCAACCGCGCGCCGTGAGCCAAGGACGCACACTGAGGGGCCCGCGGGCGGGGGAACGCCGATAAACAGCGCTGTTGCCAGCTTGACAACGGTTATAGATTCCGCGAAATTGACGTTGTTTCAACTCACCTCTGTTTCAAAACCCCTCGGTCTCCCTATAGCAACTGTTCATGTCCCACCCTAAACAGAGTTCCAGTGGTTAAATATCTAGGCCTGCATCTTGACGCCTGTCTGTCTTGGAAGATACACCTGCAATCCCTGTCCTCTCGCATCAAGAAACTTATTTTTACGTTTAAAAGACTAAGGCTATCGGCTCACATTGACACCCTAAAATTGGTTTATAGCGCACTTTGTGAATCAATTGTGGGATATTGCATAACTGCCTGGGGAGGGGCCGCAAAGACTTCCATTATTGAAGTGGAGCGAGCGCAACGTGCTGTGATCAAGGTTCTTTTGGGCAAGCCCCGTCGATACCCAACGCATCAGCTATATCAGGATTATAACGCCTTAACAGTTAGGCAACTATTTGTGTTTCGCGTAATTATGCGTAAACACTCCTCCCTTCCACCCTTAAATATAACAAGGCTCACTCAAAGACGAAGACCTACACCCGTTTGCCCTAATTTAAAAGTTAACTCCTCTTTCGCAAAACGTCATTGCCCATTCTTGAGTTCTCTGCTGTATAATAAATTAAATACACAACTTTGCATTCATAAATTAAATGCATACCAATGCAGACTCAATACCAAAAATTACCTTTTGACGCTAGATTATGATAAAACAGAGGCACTGATTAAACCACCTATAACATAACATTGTAGCTCAGTATTAAATCCACATTATACTTTATATCATATCCATACCAAACACAACACACATACACACTACACACACACTACAACACAAAATAAATGTAAATGTCTACGTTTTTATTCTATGCATAAGTTGTTAAATTGGGTTGGTGAACAAAAACCTAGTATTATATTTAACGACTGATTTGACCATCGCTCATCTGTCTCCTGAAGATTTGCGGTCAAGATAT
The DNA here is from genome assembly GCA_936450015.1 of Meganola albula. NCBI lineage: Eukaryota > Metazoa > Arthropoda > Insecta > Lepidoptera > Nolidae > Meganola > Meganola albula. The sequence goes on from OW388164.1 coordinate 7,251,906, forward strand.
TTATGTATTGACCATTTCAACAAAAAATATACAGGGTGTAAGGGACGGTTCGGCAAAAACTGAAACAGGGCATTCAGACCATCGTTCTGAAATAAAAACTGGTGGAATTTTCCTCAGGAATTTTTTTGCATTTTCCGATTTTTTTTTCACTTTTTCTCATTTATAATCACTTATCTATGCAAACAAAATTCAAATCTAATAAAAAAGAAAAAGAAAACAGTAAATCATTAAAATCAGCAATGTAGTACTGCACAACTAAATGATAGCTGCGCGCGATCAGCTGTCTGGGTGTAGAGGTTCAACGCACTCTCTTTACCTACCTACCGTGCAACCCAGCCGCCTTTGTGTCGCCGCGCGGCGCGGCGGCGCGGCGTGCCGGCGCGCGGCTTTGAACAATGCTAAATCAGTAATCGTATTGCCAGATCTGAAGGCCCATGATCTCAATCGAGTTTTTTTTAATCTGTCTTAAGTCTGTAGACAACGTATTGATCTGGATTCTGTCTGTAGATAACGTATTGATCTGGATTCTTCATTATCCGTAGTTTTTTCTGTTTAAGAATTTTGTGTAAGTAAAGCACAGTTCTAAAACAGCCGGACTTACAGATAGAAGCGTTTTATTTTTATTCGATTTAATTAAAAAACAAAGGAGTATTTAACGTCGGGATCTAAAATCTAAAATAAACCGCGATAAAATCCGTTAAAAAGTAGTTTTATTTCAATGTGTGATATTCGCGTAAATCTAAGACAATACTATCTAAACAAAGGAGTAAACAAAGAAGTCACAGAACAAACTAAAATGAACCAGATGAATTCGTTCGGTTACACTTTTTGCGGGAATTCTTCAAACTTATCATAAGTATTGTGTTCTTCAAAATTTGCTAAAAGTTCTACCAAATTTTGTCAAATTACTAATTTTTAAATTTTGTCAAATTACTAAAAATTATCGCCTTATTTATTGATTATTATTATTATTATTATTATATCAAATAATGGTGTAAATTACCCATGTGTTAATTATAATTAACACATGGGTAATTTACACCAATATCATTGCTTAACAACAGGCAAGTTGTGGTCAAGCGCAAACCTATCAGAATAACAAAAGAACTCTATCTATTAAGTAGGTACCAAAATTAGAACTTTAAATTAGCGATTTGAATAATTTCACTTTTTTTAATTACAATAATTTAAAAAAAGGTGTGTTTTATAAAAAGTTTGTTCTTGTTTGGGTTCCTCGTATCATTCCAGTCACGTGATCTAATTTTGTTTTACTGCTGGTGCCATTAATATCTTGATTCATTAAGTAGGTCTCCGTAAATATCGGAATAATATCGTAAATGTAAGTAGGTACACATAGTCACATAGGTAAGTAGTAAGTACTAATCAAAATGGTTCATGTCGCGTGAAAATAATAATGGCAATTCGATCTCGCCTCAAATTTAGGCTAAACTAAAATAAAACTAACGCTGTCCCTTTTGATTTTTAAAAGTAAGAAAGATACAGCTCCAGTTTAATTTTATTTTAGTTCAAAATTGTGAACGACTGAATATCAAGCACAAATAAATGCTATCTTTTTTTAAAAATTAAATCGATTCAAAAACTGCATTTAAAAATCAATAACAACCAAGTACATAATTGTTACCTACAATATGAAAAAGAGAAAAAAGGCGGGTTAAAGTAGGTAATGTGCAAATCATGTTTTTTTTTAACATAACCCTCAGCCTGTATGTCCCACTACTGGAACGGTCTACTCTCACACAGGAAAGTGACAAGACCATAATTCACCACGCGAGCTCATTACAAATTGGTGGATTTTACCAGTATGTAAGCTGGATGGAGTAGCTATGGGTTCTCCAGTTTCCCCCGTTGTCGCCGATATTTACATGGAAGACTTCGAGGCGCGGGCCCTGAATACAGCTCCCATCATACCATCTTTTTATAAACGGTACGTAGACGATACTTTTACCATCTTACCAAAAGACAGTGTATCTACTTTCCTCGACCACCTCAACTCCATTAACAACAACATTCAATTCACAATGGAGTTGGAGGCAAATAACACCTTAGCTTTTCTAGATATCCTTATAACCAGGAATCCTAACAATACCTTAGGTCATACAGTTTATAGAAAACCAACACATACAAATAGGTATCTAAACGGTGATTCACACCACCATCCTAAACAGTTAGCTACCGTGGGCAAAACTTTGTTTCAGAGAGCACACGGGATCTGTGATGATGAACATCTTGACGCAGAGCTTAAGTACGTCAAGCAAGTATTGCATGACAACAAGCTCCGAGCACCGCGTCGCCGCAGATCACGTGTAAAACCAGCTACAGTTGAAAGGCAACCTGCAATTCTTCCTTATATAAGAGGAGTGACCGACAAGATTGGCTATATCCTTAAGCGGGCTTCTATAAATACTTACTTCAAGCCAAAAACCAAGATAAGTCAATTTTTACCATCTGTCAAGTGTCAAGTCCCTCTGCAAGATGCGGGTGTTTATAAAATTGACTGTGAGTGTGGACTCTCATATATAGGACAAACAAAAAGAAGTATAGGGACCCGCGTAAAAGAACACATAGCTGATGTTAAACATCAACGCTCAACGAAATCTGCAGTGTGTGAACATACTCAAAAAGGCCCCAACCATTACTTGAGACTTGATAAAACACAGGTCCTTGTCAAAGAAAACCGGTTCCTACCAAGAATGATCCGCGAAGCTATTGAAATTAAAAAACATCCTAATTTTAACAGAGAAAATGGTTGGAATATACCACCAGCTTGGGACCCAGTGCTTAATTTACTTGTACCAAAACCCAAGCAAAATCAACTCAGAATTCAAGACACTGTGAGCTCAGTTTGCTTAAATCGGAACGCAACTTAAATATTAATGTTTGAAGGTAGTCAGTAATAATTGTGATTAATATTTTTGGACGTCAAATATCTCAGTCCACCCGTGAACATGAAGTCTGAAAAGACTTTGAAACGTCTAACCGCGATAAAATCCGTTAAAAAGTAGTTTTATTTCAATGTGTGATATTCGCGTAAATCTAAGACAATACTATATAAAATTAATAATAAAAATTAACTAGCCTGAAGTGAGGATCGAATTCACGACTCTTTGATTTTATCGATTACGAGTCCACATAAACCCCACTGTGCCACCGAGGCTATTTATTTTAAATTTGAAGTAATCTAAATTAAATAATAAATTGGTGACAAAAATTATCGATTTAAATGGATATCACTACGCAATCACAGCAGACATGCCGGCGGCATGCGGCAGTGGTCACGAACTTACCTATTATTCAGTATTTCTACCGAAATGGTTGCATTTTGGTATTTCGGTATTAAAGACAGGCCTTACCGAAATACCAAAATGCAACCATTTTTCCACGATTTTAGAGAATGCCAGGAAATTGAACCCATTTTTCTACCGAATTTACACTACCTACTCAGAAGCAAACTTTTTTAGTTATGTTTTAAGTTACGGGAAATCGCTCATAGATGAGTAGTTAAACTGAATATTCCATTCGTAAAATATCTTTTGAGTCCTAAAACGTAAAAAAAAAGTTTTGTGTTTAAATAAGTAAGCAGCGTTGGTGCAGCGGAACGGGCCTTGCCTTAGAAAAATAAGGTCGCGGGTTCGGATCCTAGTAGTGCCCACACACATCTTTGTGTGAATTGTTTCATCTCCGCTGCTCAATATTGGCGAAGAAAAACATCGTGAGGAAACTGGCATGTCTAAGATCTAATTATTCGAGGACATGTCTTATCCACTAACCCGCACTTGGCCAGCGTGTGTGGATTAAGGCTTAAACTCTCTCAGCTAGTAAGATTGTTAAGAGTGCCCAGCAGTGGGACACTAAAAAGGGTTGGTTGAAGTGAGTTAGTGAACTGTTTTAACACGCTCAGTTCATCGCAAGCATACTCGGTATTATAAATAAAACCAATAAATTATTAGGTTTTCTACCTATCGATTTAATTCTTACTAGATATTATCATCATTAGCCTATCGTATTCCACTGCTGAACTTAGGTAGTGCTCTAATCACCAATAGAATAGACTTATTTCGTGAGCCATTCAATTAAACGAATTCAATTGAATAGATTATTTTTTTCCACTGATTTCGCTTTATTAACGTTCGAGACCACTGGCCGATGCAGCGGGCGGTGGCGCGGGCGCGGGCAGGGGAATCCCGGGAGTCTCACTCAGTTCGCCGCTAGCCAGCGCCGGTATCCGTCGCGCGTAAGTGTGTTCGCTTGTCTGTTGAACAAGTTTCGCGATCGCGAGTGATTCTTAGTGGGTTTTTGTTGTGTTTGTTGTTTTTTGAAAATGAATCGCCCAAGGGAATCATTCACAGCTCGGGAATACGGACACATCCCCACCCCCGGAGAACAAAATGATAACCGTCATTACCATAGTTTTAGTGTTATGTCATATTTGAGGTCTACGGTGCCTAATACATCTACACAATTTTTTTCGTGAATGTCCTGCCTGTATTTAAAAAGTTATAAAATATTGCAATAATATTCATCATTGACCTGTCAACTGGGTTTGCGTTGTGTGTTTACGTCTCCGTCAGTACTGAAATATTATTAAATTAACGCCAGTAAACATTCTAAAAGAGTGTATAAAGTGCATACGTCTACATAATGGACTTCAGTAAATGTTTGTGAGTAATAAAACCAAGTACTTTTTATAAAATCAGTGCAAATAAAGTTGTAATTTTGTACCCTCAATAAAATTTCTTGGTTGACTTGTCAAAAAATTTTCCGGACTACCCTGTTTTGTGGTCAACTATTATCTGACAGCGGCTGTCAAACTCAAATTGACACTGACATTTGAAGGATATCATAGAGCAAGTGTTGTCAGATCAGAACATTTTCTACCAAATTAGTAGAATTTGTAATTAAGCTTGAGAATGTCGGATTCGAGTCAAAATATGGATAATATCGAGGACCTTGAGTGGGGTTGTTGCCGTACCAACTGTGGCGATAAATATATCAACTGTAATAAATGCAAGAAGTCGTATCATTATGCATGTATGCCACACTTTGCAACATCTAAAACCAATGAGAATGCATCTGATTGGATTTGTTCAATATGTGAAAATGCACCTAATTGTAATAAGAAAGCTAATAATCTAGTGCGTACGAGCTCAAATGTTTCAACTAGAGGAAAGTACAAAAGGCAAGCCCTTAACTCACCTGAAGGTGCGGGTGAATGCTCAACGGTTGTGAATATTAGAGATATTGTGCAAGAAGTCATCACAAATGAATTAAGCAAATTAACTAATACTCTAAATCAAACTGTGTCACTAACCATAAGCTCCCACCTTGCGACCATGCAGGAAAAAATAAAGGAACTAGAAATGTCGGTTAACTTTATTAGTAACCAATTCGACGATATCACTAAGGATTATAAGCAATCTCAAGAAACAATTAGCGATCTGAAAAAAGATAATTTGAGGATGCATTCCAAAATCTCGGACTTAACTACGAGAATCAATCAGTTAGAACAGCAATCGCGCGCCAAAAATATTGAAATCCAATGTGTCCCCGAAAAAAAGAATGAGAATTTGTTGAGTATAATCACAAAGATAGGAGAAGTAACTAAATGTACAATCAAGGAAAGTAATATTCTTAATTATACGCGCACCGCAAAGATACACCGAGCAATCGATCGTCCTCGCTCTATAGTGGTGGAACTAGCCACACGTCAACAGCGTGATAACTTTTTAGCTGCTGTCATACAATATAACAAGACTCATGCAAGCGACAAACTAAACAGCTCCCACCTGGGCATATCAGGACCTAGCTCACCAATATTTGTGACTGAACACCTTTCTCCATCGAACAAGGCATTACATGCAGCAGCCAGACATGTAGCAAAGGAAAAGAATTACAAGTTCGTATGGCACCGAAGTGGAAATATTTTTATGAGGAAAACCGAAGGAGACGAAAAGATATTTATTAAAGATACCAATTCACTGGCAAAACTTCAGTAATTCTTATAACTAATAAGTCTTTTAAGAGCATGTATTAGCATATAAAATATTAATTTTCATTTCTTTGTACTATCAAAATGTCAGAGGACTCAGAACAAAAACACAGACTTTTTATAAAAACTTGTTAACCGTTAACTACGATATAATAGTTTTGACTGAAACGTGGTTAAATGATGGAATGCTCAGTTCTGAATTGTTTGACGATCGTTATGTCGTACATCGTAGAGACCGACAAACAACTGGTTTTCACGGTCACAAGGATGGTGGTGGTGTATTAGTGGCTATCTCTAAAAAAATTTGCTCTAAGCGAATGCTTAACTGGGAAAGCAAATGTGAAGAGATATGGATTACTATTAAATTATCAAACTCCAATTCTTCGAACCAATTGGCTCTTTGTTGTGTATATTTGCCCCCACCAATTAATAAGTCTATACTTAGCCATTTTATTAATAATTGCAATCAAATATCAGAACAACATAACTCTGCCTTATGTGTAATAGGAGATTTTAATCTTGGTAAAATGGATTGGGAAGACGTCCGCGACTCATACTATGATTCATTACCTAATTTATATCAGTCTTTTATAGATTTTCTGGCTGTAAATAATCTAAAACAGTATAATAATGTAAAAAATTGTTCAAATAGAATTCTGGATCTGGTTCTGACGGATGTTTCATTGTGTGAAGTATCTAAGTCGCACGATGTCCTCTGTCCAATCGATGTGCTACATCCGCCAATCACCGTAGGTATAAGTCTGGTTGCACATCCGGTGCTGACTCCCAATAATAATTTAAAACGATTGAATTTCCAAAAAGCAAACTTTGTTGAAATAAACAACTACCTATTTAAAGTTGATTGGCAATCTTTATTCGAAGATGTTGACGATGTGAATCAGATGACCGAAATTCTATACAAAGTCATAAAAGAGGCCATATCTAAATATGTACCAGTTAAGCCGCCAAAGAGAAATAAATTCCCGCCATGGTTTAGTGTAAACCTCATTAAATTGCTGCGTGAGAAAAATAATTACAGAGTTAAATTTAAAAAATACAAAAATCCTTTAGACCAGTTGTCATTCCGTCTTTTATCAGATCGATGTAACAAACTAGCTAAAGAAAATTATAATGCATTTATAAAAACTGTAGAAGAGGGCCTAACTAATAATCCAAAATTATTTTGGTCTTTCGTAAAAGCCAAGCGTGGGGGTACGAGCACCTATCCAATGTTTATATCAAACGAAACTAAGACATCTAGCAATGGTAACGAGATCTGCAATATGTTTGCCAATCACTTCTCTTTAGCTTATTGTAAAAATAACACAGCGCTTATTGACTACAACATTCCTAAGCGTCTCGAAACATTTAACCATAACAGTGACTGCATCTCATCTGTGTACATCAACAAAGCAGATGTAATGAAGAGAATGAAAATGCTCGACGTTACTAAAAATGCAGGGTCTGATGACATACCACCTCTATTTATCTCTAAATGTGCAAACACGTTAGCTACTCCCTTACAATTAATCTTCAATCATTCATTAAAAATAGGAGTATTTCCATCTTTATGGAAGACTGCCAAAGTAGTACCAATACGCAAGACAGATGATGACAGTTTTGTCAGCAATTACCGTCCCATCTCTATTTTACCCACTATGGCAAAATTGTTTGAAGCTCTTATCTGCCCAATTATACAAAATTACTTTAAAAAATATTTGGCTTTACAACAGCATGGATTCACGAGAGGTAGATCGACGTGTACTAACTTAACTTGCTTCACGGAAATTCTCATAGATTCAATGGATTTACAAAAAGAAGTTGATACAATCTATACGGATTTCAGTAAAGCATTTGATGTAGTTCCTCATAAAATACTTTTAAAAAAACTATCGGCATATGGTTTCTCTGGTAGTTTCTTAGACTGGTTAAAGTCATACTTAAGTGATCGTTCTTTTTACGTGGTAGTAAATGGATTCAATTCTGACGTACTTCCTGTTGCTTCTGGAGTTCCGCAAGGTTCTCACTTAGGCCCTGTTTTATTTAATATATTTGTCAACGATCTTCCATCTATATTTAAATACTCGAATCCACTTATGTTTGCTGATGACTTAAAAATTTGTAGACCCATTGAATCGTCTGAAGATGCCGCAAAGCTCCAAGAAGATCTTAACTTGTTAGCCGATTGGTGTCATGATAATGGCATGCAACTTAACCCGCATAAATGTGCTCATATAAAATACACCAGAAAAATTAAAACGATCTCTACAGATTATGAAATAAACAATTTCCCAATACAAAAAGTTGACACTGTTCGTGATTTAGGAGTATTGTTAGACGCCAAACTTACCTTTGTACCACATGTTAATCATATAGTCTCAAAAGCTAATAGAATGGTAGGTTTTGTAATGCGGAACGCTAAAATCTTTAAGAATCTTCGTACCAAAAAAGTTCTTTATTCCTCTCTGGTTCGACCTATACTGGAATATGCAAGCATAGTGTGGCGTCCTCACTACGCAACACATTCGCTAAGAATTGAGAGAGTTCAAAAAAGATTTGTATGGCATCTGATTAACTCAGTGGGCAACAAAAACAGAACCCTATCTTATCAAGAAAAACTAAAAATGTTTAAAATGGTTTCACTTGATAAACGTAGGGATATTTTAGACTTAACATTTTGCTATAAAATATTACGCAGTAATTTTGACTGCCCGCAACTAGTTAACAGGATTTTCTATAGAGTTCCTAGAAGAGTACCTCGTAACAAAATTCAACCCTTAGTTTATCGCATTCGGAAAACAGTTTTGGGCATTAACTCCCCAGTCACAAGGATCTGTCGACTTTATAATAAGTACTATGAGTCTCTCGATGTGTTTGCTATGTCTTTAAACAATTATAAAAACACTATTCTAAGTTTATGAATCAACCAGTTCATTTGTAATTCACCATTAATATTTTATTAACAATACTTACGTCCTAAGAATACCTACATATATTATGTATTATGTCTAAATGTTGTAAACGGGTTTTCTGTATTTCTTTAAGAAGGAGGGTAGACATAATATGTTTGTGATTTCTTTTTTTACTAACACCGACTTTCCCACCCTAAAATGTTGTTAATTTAATTTGGTACATGTTATGTCTATCTGTAAGTAGTTGTGCACTAGGATGTACACCATAACAATGTAAAATATTGCTGTATAGTGTAACAACTGTTGATGGACTTAAATAAATAAATAAAAATAAATAAATAAAATAAAATCATCAATTTTCTACCCGAAAAATAATGTATCATAGTATTGGTAAAAAAGTTTCTTCATAAAATATATGCCAAATACTTTTACAATAGGATTCTCGGAAAATAAATAGATAAAATAAATTGTTAACGCTATTACCATTTAGTTCTCGTAATAATACATTTAGGCTCGGTGACTAACATGTCCTTAGTAAAAAAAATTGGTTGCCTGTAAATTCGGTATACGGGCGAAAGTTTTACGTGACAACGACTTTGAGTGGTAAAATAATTTTAATGTGAATATTCATTCGTATAGTAGGAAGAAGGATGAAACATAGTTGAGTGGGAGAGAGACGCAAGGCATTCGGCGGGCCTCTCTCTCGTTCGGTGACTCATCGTAACGTTACCGAGCGTTACACTTTTTCATAAGTGCCTCCCAGCCGCAACCTAATTTAAGACGTTGTCACGTCAAAAGTACTGAGAAAAGTAAACACGGAAACATCTTGCCATTCTTTTCGGTCATAGGTGCATAGGTGCATTAGAGAGTGATAGCACGATAATTCATTGCGTGCGGCGCTCGGCACGTGGCAATGTTTGTTTACCTACTCGACCTTCTCTAGTGCACTTGTAACCGTCATTGCGTGAGCGTAATTTCTTTTTAGCTGCGGTTGTTTCTATTATTTTTGTGTAAATTCAGTGTTTTTTTAAAGTGAAAAGTGGTAAACCTAATTGCAATAATAAAATGAATAAACGGAATCCTCGTTTAGACGTTATTATGAGTATGGTGTCTAAAATAAGTGACGATTCCAAACATCTTACTAATGATGGTGAGTACCGACTGTGCCTTTTACACAGTATCATTGTCTTTTAATTAGTGATAGGTAGATAGAATGGCCATAGAATCTTATTTAAGTAAGTAGGTACTCGATCTGTGACCCGATGTTGATAGCTGCAAATTCGACACACCTACCTACCTAGATACCAACTTGCTTATTTTTAAATAGGTACCTACTTCGAGTGAAACAGTTGATCTTCCTTGGAACCTACCTAATGCTCATTACCTACAATGAAGTTTCTTTGCGTTAACTAATCTATATGCATGTCAATTTGTCATCACTGTTTGTTATTATCTAGGTATTAATTTAATGTCATTAAATCGTATCGTTTAAATGTTTTAGATCACAACCCACCCCAAAATGGTACTACAGATCAAGACAAAATAACGAAACATGAATATAATTTACGCGGTAAGTGTTAAATATTATTTTATGTTTTTGGTAGGTAGGTAAGTAGTAATTTTTGCCTGTATTTAAAATAATTATACTAAAAATAAACTCCTGCCTCGATGGTCGAGTGGCCGCAAGCGCGGGTCCTAACCTCGAGGTCCTGGGTTCGATTCCCGGGTCGGGCAAAGTGTTATTGGGTTTTTCCATTAAGTTGGAACTTCTCAGTAGCAGCACGGAGTCTGGATTTGTGCCCGGTAGATGACAATAGGCTCGCCCCCTATTACATGGGACTTAAAACATAACTGGCGAAACGTGGGTGTATTACACACCTCTGCCTAACCCTTCGGGGAATACAGGTGTGATTGTTATGTCATGTTATGGTTATGTTAAAATAAACAAAAAGCTATCGTATTATGGGTACCTACCTACCTCATTTTTTTCTAGCTTAACCTAGCTTCTTATATTTTTTGCTTTTTTATTTAATGTAAGTATAAAAAAGCAAAAAATATAAGAAGCTAGGTTCACCAAACTAATCTATATTTCTATATTAATATTATAAAGCAAAATAGTTTGGTTGGTTGAACGTGGTAATCTCAGGAACCACTGGTTTGAGTTGAAATAATATTTTTGTGTTAGATAGTTACTTAGTTCATTTATTGAGGAAGGCTATATCTATATTATATAATATTATAAAGAGGTAATATTTTTGTTTGTAAGTTTGTATGTAAGGGCTTATCTCAGAAACTACTGGTTCGAATTAAAAACTCTTTTGTTCTGGTCTGCAGAATTAACAAAGAAAACGTACTACAATCCAAATGATAAACAAGGGAATGAAGACTTCTCTCCGAGTTCATCCGGTGAATATCTGCCAAGTCCAGAGAGACTCCAAATTCTAAGACAGCGGAGTCAAAGCTCATTAAGTTTTGGAGGAGATTCGGACTATTTAACATCAGCTGCTAATAATATTACAAAATCACCATCGAGCATATCAAACATATCTTCCATTTTTAATGAAGTAGATTTTGTAGCATCACCTTTGATAGTGTATGAAAATAGACCATTGTCAGATACAAAAAAAATGCTCGGTAATGAAAATATTAATAGAAAAACTTTATCAAGACGTAGTTTAAACTTTTCTGCTATCGCTGAGGAAGACAATAATATGGTCGACGCATCTTCCAGTTTTGCAAGCATTATCTACCCAGGGGAAGTTGAACAGAAAGACTTAAATATTTCTATGGGCAGTGAACTTACTGTAAATAAGGAAAATTTTATTTCTATTACTTTTGAATTAGAAGAGACTTTGCAACCATGTGACTCTTCCAACGGTAAATTGACTGAGTGCACCTTAGTTAGTTACCAAAATGTGCCATCAAGCTCAAAAGATTTCGATTTGACAAATGTTTCTCAGTCAGAGGTAGAGGTTAACCATTCAGCAATTAATTATAATATTATTAGTTTTAATGAAGATGATTACCAAAGAAATAACATAGACAGTTCCGGTGAAGTGATAACTCAAGCTGAAACTGCTGCTGCAAGCTTAGAACAGGTATTGTGTGCTACTAACGCGAAAAAATTGACAAGAAAACGGGTTCGAAATGAAAGAGAAAAACAAGACAATAAGAGTAGAAGGTTAAAGAATTCAGGAGAAGCTTACGTAGGTTGCAGGTCAAAGAAAGAGTTTAAGAAAAAAACGATAAAGGCTGAATGCAAGTGTCAAAAAAAATGTGGAGACAAGATCAACCAACAGCAAAGAGAAACTATAATGCAGCAATACTATCAACTCGCTGATCATGAGTTACAATGGCAATTCATCGCTAAGCATATAATAGCTGAAGACATAAAAAAAGTGACAATAAACCGAAAGAACAACCGCACTCAGACTATTAAATACTATTTTTATTTAGACACAGAAAAAGTGCAAGTATGTAAAACATTCTTCATTAATACTCTATCTATATCACATCAAACAGTTTATACAGCCTTAGAAAAGGTAAAATCTGATAAAGGTTTGAGTGACAATAGAGGTTGTCATGATAATAGACCTCGCAAAATGTCACTTGAAACCGAAGACAATATTAAAGAGCACATTCAATTATTTCCTACTGTGGAGAGTCATTATACTCGGAAGAAATCGGCCAGACAATATCTGTCCGAATTACTTAATATATCTAAAATGTACCGGTTGTACGAGGCTTGGTATACTGAAGGGCACTATTCTTGCCGCATGGCATCTAAAAGACAGTACGAAACTATTTTTAACACCAGATTTAATTACTCCTTTCATCGCCCCAAAAAAGACCAATGTGGTCAATGTGCACTTTACCGACAAGCTGATCCTCGTACAGAAGAAACTCTGCGAGAGAAATTTAACCAGCGCCAGAAGAATAAAGAACGCGTGCGTCAAATAAAAAACGAAGAAAAACAATCAGCTGACCTTTCAGATACAACTGTTGCAATCTTTGATTTAGAGAAGGTGTTGAATATTCCTCAATCTCAAGTGGGAATATTTCACTATAAGAGGAAATACCCTGTGTATAACTTCACAATATTTGACAGTACTCGACTGAAAGGTTACTGCTATGTTTGGCACTACGCAATCGCAAAAAGAGGAGCAATAGAAATTGGTAGCTGTTTATGGCAATTTCTCATGGGTGAAGCAGGAAGAGGTATCAAAAACATCTCATTTTACTCTGACGGTTGCGGAGGTCAAAATAAAAATAGATTTATCTTTGCATTCCATATTTTTGCCGCTCAGAAACTGAAAATCAATATCACACACCGATTTTTCGAAACGGGGCATGGTCAAAGCGAAGGTGACTCAATGCACTCTAATATAGAACGAGAGCTAAAACATCAAGTTGTTTATACACCTGAACAGATTTACGCAATTATTTTGAATGCAAAAGTTAATGGTGAGAAGTACACTGTGAAGGAAATGACACAAAATGAGTTTAAAGACATAAAAGAATTAATCAAGAATAAGAACTGGGCCAAAGATGAAGAGGGACATAAAGTAGCATGGTCTAAAATAATGGAAGTAAGTGTCTTGCATTCACAGCCTACAGTTCTACGTTTCAAGTATGATTATGATGCAGATTATTCTCGGTTGAATGTCGAACCGCTTCCAAGAATTGCGCCAAGAAACAAGCGGGGTAAACATAATGCTTCAACCTCTCTTACAGAGATACAATTATTGAAACCAGCTTACAACAAACCCCTTTCAATAAGTAAAGCTTTACACGGCGACCTTATGAGTCTCTGTAGGGCAGAAGCAATCCCTAGCTACTACCATGCCTTTTATAACTCCCTCACATTTGCTAATTGCTCTGAAGAACTTAATCATGAGGATTCCGATGAAGTTCACGAAGACTGATTTTTTTCTTATGGTTTTTTTCTATACTTATTAATTAAAAAAATAGTTTATTAGAATAACGTTGTTTCATTTTAAACCCTAGAATAAAAGTTTAAGTTTCTGTTACCTAATTATGCAAATTGAAAATTAACTAGAATAAAATTGCAAATGATCTTGTTTTCCATTAATCTGGCATCCATTTTTCAATGAATATTATTGTAATGTAATATTGCAATATTCATAGGTTCTGGTAATTGCCGCGATTAAAATTGTAAGTGTATATTAATAAACTAAAACAGTACAAGAATTTTAGTATCTTTTTAAATTCGAAATATCTTTAGTTCAAATAACCTTAGTAAAACTTCTTTAAAAGCATTATAAAGCATAAAAAATTAGCTACCATTGTCCTATTTCTCGTTTCTCTACACAAATTAGTTGGCAAGATATAGTCGAAAATCAGTTTTTTATTTTTCCTGAAAAGTAGTGATTTTGCTATTACCATTTTATTCTCCGGGGGTGGCGACATGATAATGTGCCTTGGCGAAGCCCGAGGCAACGCTTCCTTGGCCTTAAGACTGTACATTGCACGATATCCTGACGCTCGTCACCCTGCCGACGGTCGAACGATAACTAGAGCCTTTCAAAGAGTACTGGACAATACACCTATTGTGCCCCAGCAAGAAGGTGCTGGACGGCCGATTCGGGTGCGGAACGAAGAAAGAATTTTAAACATAATTAACCGAAATCCGCGCCTTGGTACCCGGACAACAGCAAAACTATTAAGTCGTAACCATGGTGTTCATATGTCGCACTGGACCGTCCACAAAGTGTTACGGAGAGATCGCCAACGCCCATATCGTATTCACAAGGTGCAAGCTCTTGTGCCAGGTGACACGAGCCGACGAGTATCGTACTGCAGGTGGTTGATAAATCAACAGCGGCAAAACCCAGGCTTCATTTCACGGGTGATTTGGACTGATGAGTCCACATTTACCAGAAATGGAATGTGGAATCGCCGCAATTCCCACCTGTGGTCGCATACGAACCCTTTTGCAATGCAGGAAACAGGGCATCAAACACGTTGGTCTGTGAACGTTTGGGCTGGGATCTACCATAATAAAATTCTCGGTCCAGTTTTTTTGCCGGCGCGAATGAACGGGGCTCGGTATTTAGAGTTCCTTAGGGAGGAGCTGGGACGAGAAGTTGAAGCTCTGAATGCAGAGTTGGATACTGAATGGGACGAAATGGAAGACGTCCCCCTGTCACAATTGCCCATGATTTGGTTCCAGCACGATGGCGCCCCTCCCCATGTGACAACGCCCGTTCGGACACACCTGGATGAGACCTTCCCAAGGCGATGGATCGGTAGGTTTGGACCGCATCTGTGGCCAGCCCGCTCTCCAGATTTGACACCGCTGGATTTTTTTTTATGGGGCTACATTAAGGAGCGGGTGTTCGTGACCGAGTGTGATACCCGGGAGGCCATGGAGCTACGCGTAAGGGAGGCGTTCCAAAAATTAAAACTGGACATCATCCAAGACGTCACCATGATGCCGCGGTTACACGCCGAAACTCTCCACCGTGTTCGGCTTTGTGAGCAGCTTGGTGGTCGACAGTTTGAACCGTATCTTATAAGAGCAGAACGAACATAACGTAAGTTTTTATTTGCTTATCAAACGATATTTATTTGCTTTTTGAATAACCTGCAAAACAAAACGATAACTATTTCAATGTTTAGGTTGTAAGTACTTTAACAATCGGTCAAGTGTGAATCGAACTCACATACGAAAGGTTCCGCATGATTTTATTATTTGTTGCTAAAGCGGCAATACTAATAACTATGTGAAGTCAGAAATAATACATTTACAACATAAAGATACAATTGAAGTTTGGACAAAACAGTACACAACTGAATAACAATCTCTACACTAACCTAAATTATGGACTAAACTAACTAATGCCTTACCTAAACTAATGTGTCTAAAAATTCAACTCTAGCTATTACGGTTCACGACATACAACCCGCTGACAGACAGACGGACGGATGGACAGTGTGGGCTTAGTAATAGGGTGCCGTTTGGCACCCTTCGGGTACGGAACCCTAAAAATCGTCTCGAGGTTTATTATTTAACGAAGGACTGGATTCGCTTATGTGGCTCATCATAAGTACCTACTGTTTCGTTCACTACATAGGCAAGTTTTATTTAAAAAATTGATAACATTCAGAGGGGGATGACGACGATGACGACGCGACGAGAGGAGTGGGGCGCGTGCGTGTAGCGACATGCTTCGTTACAATCTCAATGTTCGCAATACATTGCGTAGTCATAAAATTCTAAAACTTTACACTTGCGTTTCCGGTAAAAAAAAATTATGGTTTTTATATTCAAATAAGAGTCTAAGTTCACGGTTTCAGTTATTGCCGAACCGTCCCTTACACCCTGTATTAGCAAGAAGACAGGTCAAAGAAAAAGACTTCAAAGAATAGCTATCCCAAAACCTTATCAGGCTCCTGAAGCCTTTTTTTTTTTTTTACGGGGGGAAATGCGTTACGCATGCCCTCGCCCCGGATGGGCACAGGGCGAGGGATATGTGGGACTCCCGTTTTCGGCCCGGGCGAGCGAGACCCCGCAGGGTCTCCAGCTGCGAGCGGCCGGGCCCGGTTTACCCACTAAAACCCCCCGGTGTTCCGTCGGACACCCTTTGCTGCCGGGCTGCGGGATTCGCTGACGCATTCACCGTACAGCCCGGCGGGTCGGCCCGCCTGCCCTTGGCACTGTGGCGGGCCCCGTCCGGGACGGGGACTAGACTGGTCCCCGTCCGTGTTTCGGGGGAGCGTCTGTATTTTGCTCCCCCTCCTCTGAGACAGGCGCGCGCGGAACACGTCGCGCCACCTTCTCGGGCCTGCTGCTGCTAGGGCGGCGGGTTGCCCCACCCGCCGCCCGCAGGCCACCTCTACGGAGGCTGCAGGTCGTCTCTTGGCGCCCTCCAGCGCCTGGTGCGTCGGGAGCGGCATGGGAGGACGGTGTTAGCCTCCCTTTCTCGCTCCGCCGCTTCCTTCGTGGCCATCACCTCTTCACAAAACGAGGTGACGGCCGACCACGCCTCCTCGCTCCGGGTCATCGCCGTGACCACGGACTCGAGCGAGGAGGGGTCCGCACCAGTCGCCGAGACCAGACTACGGCGCTGCGATGACCACGCCGGGCATTCTGCCAGCGTATGCAGCGCCGTGTCTTCCGGGGCCCCACAATGATGGCACCCGGGTGTCGGCTCCCTCCCGATACGACACAGGTACTTGCCGAAACATCCATGGCCTGTCAGCACCTGTGTCGTACGGAAGCCGAGGGCGCCGTGACGCCTCTGCAGCCACTCCGTGAGGACGGGTCTTACCGCCACGATTGTGGCGTGCCCTGCGTCGGGTTGCGCAAGTCGAACGCTCCATTCCGCCACCAGGACGTCGCGGAGCCGAGACCGCTCTATTTCGATCTCTCGCGGCGACGGCCGCAAGCTCCGCGCGATTCGCTCCTCGCGCCATGTAAAGAGTGACGCAAGGAGCTTCGCCTCCAAGTCCCAGGGCGGGGATCCGGCAAGAAGGCTTGCCGCCTCGAAAGAGATCGTACGATACCCCCCTAATGGCCCTTATGTTCATGGCGCGCTGCGGAGGCTCCTGAAGCCTTGGAGCGGTCATGTACTCCCTCACCAGGTATTAATTTTTTATTAGGTTTATGTTATCTTTATGTATTGTCACAAAAATAAATTCCCATTTGCCTTTGTCACCACTTCACCTGCGAATGGCTGGACCGATTTTGATAATAATTATGCTGTTATTTTTTTTTATTGTTAGGACAAGGTTTTTCTTTGTAATAACTTTGAAGAAAAGTGTAAGTAGGTTACCCAAAAAATGATCTGTCTGTGGGGATAGCTAGTAAAATTATTTCATACTGTTACTAAATTATGTAGCTTCGACTATTAATTTTTGTGGTGCAAACCAAATAGTCCGTGTTCGTTGTCACTATATTTTGTTGGTTTTGTACCACTTGCTAAAATATACGCATGTTTAAACAAAATAATGGTTCAACATTATAAAATTCATATTAGAAACTTTGTTCAGGGTCATGATAGAAAGTTAGTTGTAAAAGGTTTTATTAGACTTTTAAGTCTAATAAAACCTTTTACAACGTTTTAGTTTATAAGTATATAAGTTTAGTTTAGTTTATAAGTTTATAACCTTTTAGTTTATAAGTACGTACGTTGATACGAATTTAAACAATATTCATAATAATAAACATTATTCTACTAATATTTTAGGTCCATCAGAATTAAAGGTCCGTACACCAGAAAAAGTTTACATTAACAAGAGACGGCTTCGTAGAGTGCCTGAAGGTCCCGCTGAAGATTTAACTAATACAGTTCAATGGAGCACGCCAAAAAGAAGTAAACAAAGCAAGGAAGTTGAGGATACCCCAAATTGTAAAAAACTAAAATCATTATTAGCAAATTCAAATAGAAGAATAAAACAAATTTTAAACAAACATAAAAAGAAAAAAAATGACAGTAAAAATGTAGTTGATTTATCGCGACATAAGTTTAGGAGCAAAACTAGTGAATTAATAGCAAAAATGCAGCTAAAAAAATATAAAAAACAATGGTCGAATAAAGAAATAAAAATTTGCATGACATTATTTTATAAATTTATGACTAAATCAGGTATCGTATTAGCTGCCCCAACCACGATTCAACGCTGGCTTCAAGAAACAAATTGCCTGCCGGGGGTTAATAATGATATTTTTCACAATTTAAAACTGAAATTTGCTGACAAAACTATTAGAGAGAGGGCATGTGCAATTTGTTGGGATGAGATAAATATAATGGTAGATTTACAATACACTAATAAATTTGACATAATAGAGGGTTTTGAAGATGTCGGTGGTGGTGATCGAAATCGAAATGAAGCTAAATACGCCTTAGTATTTATTGCCAGGGGAATTTACTTTAATTGGAAAATCCCAATTGCCTATTTCTTATCGGCAAAAACAGTTAACTCAGAAAAATTACGAATAATTGTTGAATCTGTAATCAATAAACTATTTGAAAGTAATTTGTTACCGAAGGTAACAGTGTGTGATCAAGCCACAACAAATGTGAAGCTGATTAAAAATTTGGGTGCGACTGTTGATTTTCCTTTTTTTTTATTAGTCAACGTAAAATTTATGCAATTTTTGACGCTCCCCATTTGATCAAAAATGTTAGAAATAATTTAATTAATAATGATTTTAAATTAGATGACGATCGCATCTCATTTAAAGATATAGTCGATGTATATAATATTGACAGAAAAAATAAAAGTAAATCTTTAAAAAAACTCACGCCAGTGCACATAAATCCTAACAGTTTTCAAAAAATGAGAGTGAAACTAGCAACTCAAATCTTCAGTAATTCGGTGGCTGGGGCAATCAAAACTGCCATTGTTAGCGGAGAGTTAAATAGCAGTACTGCAAAACAAACAGCTGAATTTGTTCAATTATGTAATGATTTATTTGATTGCCTTAATTCTAAAAATAAATTTGATCGTAATCCATTCAGATGTGCAATCACAAATAATAGTAATACCGCCGTGAATCAAACTTTGCTTAAAAGCAAAGATATTTTTAGTAAATTAGAGAAAATAACTTATACTAAAAATAATGTACAACGATTTACCCGCCCTCCATGCTTTGATGGAATGATTCAAACAATTAATGCTGTACTTCAACTCACGGCTGAAGAACTTACAGCAGGCACTGGCGTTAAATTTATAATTACTTATCGGTTAAATCAAGATGTGATTGAGAATTTGTTTGGTATTTATCGAATTAAAGGTGGATGCAACAAAAACCCCACAGCAAAATTATTACGATCAATGTTTCGATAAAATTTGTTAAATAATTTAATGAGCTTTGATCAAACTAATTGTGAATCAGATCAAGAAAAGATTGTATTCATCGACCAAAATACACAGCGTTCTGATCCTAAACCATCAACGTCATCATCTGTAACTGAACAACCCTGTCCTGATAGGGACTATGATGATCTTCCGGCAACATTATCTTCATTATCACGGGACACTGAAGATGTTAGGGATTCCAGATCGAGTAATAATGTAACCGCAACTACGGAAGAACTAAGCAACATTTTCGATGAAAAAGTAACATTGGAAACATGTTCTGTTGTGTATTTTGCTGGGTGGTTAGGAAAATCATGCATTGACAAATTTAATTGCTCAGATTGCAAAACAATTTTATTAAAAAATCAGGTTGATTTAACTGATAAAAAACAATTATAGTTGATTAACAGGACATATTCTAATATTGTAACACCCACACTGAAATCTCCTAGTGATTACTTATTAAATTTGGTAAATAAGGTGTTAAATTTTTTTAATGAAAATATTGACAGTTTATATAAAAGTAATTTAGTGAAGGATTTAATGCAAAGGCTAAAGATTAATATAAACTTCTCGGGTGATAAACACGATCTAAATCACTTTGATTACTTAATTAGGAAATTATTAGAAGTTAAGATTCATGATCACTGTAAAAGTCGTAAAAAAAAATCATTACAATCATTATCGAAATTGAGAATACTTCAAAATCAATAGTTTGAAATTCTAAATATTATTTTTTAACACTGCCTCACCTTAAGTGCGGCAGGATACGCAAACGGGATCGGCAATAATTATTTAATGTGGTGGTATTTGTAGAAGAATACCACAGCTTTCAATTTCATCAAATCAAAGAAACTGATTTTATGAAACTGAACTTTTTATATTAAATGTGACGGCAGAAATTTTGACCCCTTTGGAGACAGAATTTTTTTAAACTAAAATACTATCTGCTTCACAAATAATATTTTTTTTACGGTTATATTTTATGTGGGCAAAGGATTGGTGAAAAATTGTTTTTTGGGTATGGTGGTGAGCGAGTTTGTTTAAGGACTGCGAGTACTAAATACTACGCTCTACCTAAATTGAGGGTTTGTACTTTGCGGCAAGTTAATTAGAAAATTAGGTGACTCTACATGCTGTCAATCCCTTGCTCCAATCTTAGCACGAACGCAATGCCATAGACCAAGTAATGTTAATGTCAGTTATCTGGTTTCCATAACACAAGCTCTGCTTAGCTTGGGACCGATGACGGTGTGTGTTAATGTCCCAGAATTTTTTTTTGTATTACATTAATGTTATCCATACAAACGGTATCAGAAGTAAGTCCTGTTCTTGAAATAATTACTCTAATGTAGCTTAGTCGTACGCGTTTCATATAAGAATAGGACTGTACTACGGGACGTACCTAAACTGCGAAGTAGAACACTCCTGGTGTATGTATATGTACAAGGTTGTGGCTACCTAGCACGTAACTTTATATGGGTCGGTAACTACTTACATACTTTTAATACTACTTTTTTGTATAATGTAACTCGTTAACAATTAACACTAAACTAATTACCTATCCTGTCTTACCTAACCTATTGCTAAATACCTATAATAATTGCCACCACCACAAAAATGTCCAAAACCACCACCGATATTCATTTTAACAAAACTATTATCAAAGTACATATTTAATTTCACCTTAAAAATAGATAACTCCAAACAATAGCAAACAGTAACATTGCACCATGCATATTCCAAATACGAAGAGTCCACTAATCTAATATTACAATAAAACGTGAATTAAATCCGATTACAACTAATATCCGTATTACTATAAATCTAAATATTCATACCTGATCATATTCATTTCCGCGCTTCTCGAATCTAATACTACCTAATATGAAACTAATCTATGGTATCCGAATGGGGCAGATCCTATTATGAATATGTGTGGCTTGTAATATAATACGTATACCTATTATGAATGTATCCTTTAATCCCTAGTTGCCATTTACTCAGCTCTCGGTACGCGTAACGTCGCGTCGCGCGTATAAAATAGTTTTTATTCTACCATTAATTGATCTTTAAAGTATACTGTAGTATTGATGGCTGTCTAAATTAAAAATTAATGGAGCCTCCACACGCTTCCCAACAAGACAAACAGTGAACACAAATCAACCAGCACGAACACCGATCACAATCAACAAACACAAACAGCCATCCACACGCTTGCCAAACAAGACAAACAGCGATCACTAAGGAATGAACACGAACACCGATCATAATCAATAAACAAACAGCCATCCACACGCTTGCCAAACAAGACAAACAGCGATCACTAAGGAACGAACACGAACACCGATCATAATCAATAAACACAAACAGCCATCCACACGCTTGCCAAACAAGACAAACAGCGATCACTAAGGAACGAACACGAACACCGATCATAATCAATAAACACAAACAGCCGTCCACACGCTTGCCAAACAGGCGGTAAACAGCTAAGCCGTGAAGCAATCGGCATCGTGAGGAAACCGGCATGTCTAATCATTCGAGTACATGTGACGTCTACCAACTGCCACTTGGCCAGCGTGAGTGGATTAAGGTCTGCCCAGCAGTGGGACACTAAAAGGGTTTTGAAGTGAAATTAAAAACTAACAATTGTTTAATTTTGATGTGCCTCTTCATTTTAATGTACTTAGGTAATTAGAATTTATTAGTAGTTTTCTTGAATTATATCAAAATTAATAATATTTGGTACCTACCGACAGCATACATTATAATACACCAGTCTTGTAACTACTACCACAATAACCAATATAATCTGATCTCCCATTGTATAGAATTTCCGTACAACTAGCTGGTATTGGAAATTAGCCTGTTCCTATTAATTCTCCTCATACACCGACATAGGTAGGCACACCTGTCTTTTTCTTCGGGAAGAAGTGCGTTCTTAATTATTCGACTTCTATTCTGAATCGAATAGTACCTAATAAGTCCCCCATTATCTAAATAAAAAGAAATAAAAAAATGTTACTTTTGTGTTTCTGTACAAAACAAATTGTTCAAGACAAGTTCATTCTGCCCGCCCAAATGATATTTTTTATCCCTCTCACACTTATCCACCCTTTAACCCTTTTTTTTTACTCTTAAGGGACAGAAAAATCAGAGACGTCGTCCGTTGAAGTTAGTTCAAGGTCTTATTTTCTTGTCTTCAACAATTTCTTCTAAACGCAAACTCCATTGTTTTATAAGCTTCTTGTCGGTGTACCTACAGAATGTATTACGTTTATTAGATAAATAAAGAATTTTAAAAACAAACAACTTGTATTTTAATCCTAGTAATAATTCCATACATGCAAAATTGTATCCATAGCCATTTCCCGTGAAAGAGTACATCACTACCATCCTTACAAAATGCAAACTCGCAGTTTGCATTATTAGCTCCGCCAGCACCAGCGGTTGTTAGCCTGCGAGGTTTTAGGCCGTCTCCCATGCGTTAAACGGGCGGCGGCGCCCGTGGCGGAGATCTGCACTGCGCTCCATCGTTGGATAAAGTTGGCGGGGGTCTGCCACATTTCATCCAAATCCGTCTTGCAATTTTTGTGTGAAAGAATAACAAACAACCATCTATTACATACTTGTCCCTTCCGGACTATTCTACCTACTAACTACCTATCGATCGGACCCGGTGAATACGCGGTCTTAATCTCATTAATATCCTAACAAATTATGATAAATTACCTACCTACTAGTATTCTATTATCTGTGATTAAATTTAAAAAAATTGTATAGGTAAGTAGTTTTTAGGAGAAACCTTGTAGGTAAGTAGGTACGTTTGCGTGTCTGTTTGTCTTGAGTTAGGTTAGAATATTATCTGTAACAACCTCTTAAAGGTAGTTTGTGGTAGGTACCCACGAAAGGTGCAAATTCTATTGGCACTAGATTTTTATTCCTACAAAGGGCTACTGAGCAAAATTTACACGGAGGTAGTCATCTTATGTAAAAAAATGATTACAGTCCATCAAATCTAAGAAGTACCGTTTGACGTTTCACTGTTTTCTATTAAATTAGCATTATAGGGCCGTAATTCACACTATTTTTATTAACTTTCCTGTAAAATAATTGAATTATGAAGCTATTTTTATTTTAACATAACATAAACAATTTTCATACAAAAAGTAAAATTCTAAATGTACTACGTTTAGAATTGTCGAACGGTACGTCTTAGATTTGACAGGCTCTACGGCCGCAATGACAATAACTTTGGCGGGAACCGAACTGGATCGTGCGCCACCGGAAATAGTATAATATTGTGAGCGCGCCAACTCGAGTAACTGTCATGCGTAGTATAGTATTATATTATCTGTGGTAGTAGATAGATAGGTACTTAGGTAGTTCGCTTTTATCGCCATCTGTTAGCACTAATGTGTAACTAGGTAACTTGACTTTGAATAGATGTCGCTTGCAACCTACTGCTAGTAGCACCATCTAGTGTCCATATAGGGGAAAGAAAATAGCCCGCAGAATAGCCCGAGTTACGGTCGACGTGTTTCTTTGTAGGGGATGGGGTATCTGTACTAGTATAGTTGTACTTTTTACTTCAAGTTTAGTCCCAAATAAAACTAAAGTTTCAGCAGACCTTTTGCTATATTGTTCAAAACCAAATTGTACAACTAATTAATAACAAGAGAGTGAGTCGCCATCATAGATAACAAAAACTTACTTACTTTTTTTTTTAACATAAAGGCAAAGGCTCTACTAGCAATATCGATTTGGACATACCGCCCACCAAGGACATATGTGTTATGTCCTTCAAATTTTGGTAAATACCGCCCACCATGACATAAGTAGGGGTGAACTTAAAAATACTTAAATCATACCTATTGTCTCAACATTTATGCTGTAGTTTGAAGTTTAGCACATTCAAGCAAAATTAACAAATAATACAACTTATGAGAAGTTATACATTAAACTAAATAGCAAACTGTAAAGAAATAGTGGACTGTAACAATAAGAAACAACAACTTGCTTATCAGTATAACTTACAATTTTAAATTGTTATTCAGTAACAGGTAAAATACATAATTTCGACGTAGGTCGTTTTATTAATGATCCCTTAAGGTGCGTACGGATTGCGCGTACCCTGGTACGCGTACTCAGTTTACGCGTATCCGGAACGCCTAGTCCATACCTGCAGCTACGCGTTCATTCTTGGGGTACGCGTACCGCGCGAGCCAACTCGCAGCGCGAGCCACCGTCAGTCGGTTTTTGGTCGCGCGTCAAAGAGGACGCACGCGACCGGCTACGCTATATTTGGACGGCAAAATGAATAAACACGCGTGTTCTTCGAGTTTCAATAATGAAAATATTATTAGATTGATTCAACTTTATGAATTTCACCGGGTCTTGTGGGATAGCACACTAACTGATTATCGAAATAACGATTTACGCCAAGATGCATGGAAGGCAATTTCAAATGAACTGAACATTCCAATAGGTGAATTAAAAAAAAAGATGACAACTTTATTAGCAACTAATAGAAAAGAAAGGAGCAAAATCAAAAAAGTTTAGTAACAGGATCAGGTAAGTTTTTAAATTGTTTATTTACGCATTGTATGCATTGTATTTTCGCATTGTAAATTGACATATTTATAATAGCCTATATACTTTTATATCTTTTTTTTTACAGGAGCTAATGATGTATATATATCGAAGTGGTTTGCATCTGAATATTTTACTTTTCTAAATGATAAGGACAAACCAATGCCAACAACGGAGACTACTGTAAGTAATTACGATTAGTTATTAACGTTATTATATTTATACTTACCAGCTGCTTTATGAAGCTTTTTCAATTTTATTATACATATATTACGCGCGTTAAATAGTGTTTGAAACTCGGTACGGTGCGCGGTCATACAATCGGCCAGGGGCCTAATTCTGCTATTACAATTGTGTCAGAATGGTCGATCATTGAGCAGTGCAAGAGGGACGGAGCTATACAATCTATATAGCTATGTCCCTCTTGCACTGCTCAATGATCGACCATTCTGACACAATTGTAATAGCAGAATTAGGCCCCAGAAGCCGCGCATGCGCTCCGCACACACGCCGCCGGCGGTGTCCCTCGCGCTCCGATCCCGCGCCCGACTCCCGAGGCCAGTCGCCAGTCTGAGTCGCGCGCGCCCGCTCCGCACGCAAGTAACGTTTCAATCGATTCCGCGGCTCTTGCTCGCTCCCGCCAAAAGTTTTGTTTTTTATGTATGTTAGAATATAGTTATAGTTCCAATAGTTGTACAAGTCACTGTGCGCTAATAAACTGTTTATGTGCTCTAAGCGTAGTGTCTTTCACTGAGTACAAACCCACGCCACCACCATCATACATATTATTTTAGCCTACGTTAATCCGTGTAGTTAGTACACGTTTTATATACTATAAATGTCACATTAAAACTTAGTGATTATTTTGCCACTCAAGGGGGGCATTATTAACAAAGTGTTCCGCCAGATGTAAACGTATATGAGTAGGAGTATTGGGCGATCTCCTAGGTACACTGTCTAAAGGAAAAAAAGAAGTTAATTGCTGTTGGTCTTGTCGCCATGCACCTGGAACAAGCTGTCCTTGCTGTTCAGAGTCAAATCCATTCGTATGTGCGTAAATATTTGATAGTCTGCTTTTTCGTAAAAAATTGTGTAAATAAACAGTTGCCAATACAATTTTTGTAGCTTTTTCCGGTTCCAAAAGCATTGGTTTTCGTAGTACTCGAAACACCGAACTCAGTATCCCAAATGCATTCTCAACTACCCTCCTTGCTCTTGATAGACGATAATTGAATATTCTTTCAATAGATCCTCTTTCTGGATTACCCGAAAAGGGTTTCATGGTATATTCACTGAGGGCAAATGCTTTATCACACAGAATTATATACGGTACCTTCACATTGTAAGGAGTTTGTAGTATTTCAGGATTCGGTAAATTTAGGCTTTTGTTTTCAAGGTTCCGGTACAAGGAAGTGTTTTTAAAAACACCTCCATCTGATATGCGCCCTTGACATCCAACATTTACGTACATAAAATTGTAATCAGCGTCAACTAATGCTAACAATACAATGCTAGAATATTGTTTATAATTGTAAAATTCCGTTCCACTATTTAATGGTGCTTGAAGGCAAACATGTTTGCCGTCCATTGCGCCTATTGCATGAGGAAAGTTCCACTTTTCTTCAAATTCTTTTGCAACGGCCATCCATTGATTTTCAGTCTCGGGTAGCTGTAACAAATTATTTCATCTAAGTTAAAGTTTTTCTTATTTTATTTTTCAGATAACTACCAGCAACAACACACAGAATGTGCATGAATCTATATCAAATGATGAACAATTAGCCAGTGATTCTGCCTCAACCACGCAACAAGTACCTAGTGATTTGACTTCATCCACACAACAAGCACCTAGTAATTCTTCATCGTCCATACAACAAACACCCAGGAATTCTGCCTCATCCACACAACAACAGCACAACACATCATTCAGAAATAAAAGGCGCCGTAATAACGATGACACTGCCACATTAACAGAAGCAGTGGGATTACTCAAGCACAGTGTACAATATCTATCCAAGGAAGAAGACTGTTACACTTCTTTTGGGACCCACATTGCGTATGAATTGAAAAAATACGACTCGCGAACATTTACACTAGTAAAACATGCTATCAATAATGTTATATTTCAAGCTGATATGGGCCAATCACCTGGTCAGTATGGGTATTATACCGGTGCCTATTCAACGGATTTAACCAACTCTACCTCACGCCAAAGCAATTACAGCGACACGCCAATTCCAGCACAAACTGCACCTACATCAACAGCGGAAACTCCAAAGGAAGCGGAGGATAATCAAAATGAAATTTCTGAAATATTACGTTACGTTCAAGAACAAGAAGAATAATTCAGAAAATTCTTAATTATAATTTAATAAAACTTCTTTAAGTACTTAAATTATAATTTTCTAAAATTTTAATTATCATAATAAATAAGCAGATAAACATAAACGTTTTTATTCATTAACTCACCTTCACATGATCCTTGAGAGCCTTGATAATTGCATCACATACTTCAATAATAATAGTAGATATGGACTGTTTAGATATGCGAAACAGATATTGTAAACTTGTATATGAGTCCCCGGTGGCCAAGAACCTTAACGTCACGGATAGCCTTTCTTTGGCTGTGATAGCTTCTCGAAAATTAGTATTCATTTTTTTTATTTCAGGTTCAACCTTTTCAAGAATTATTTCAAAATCTTGCAAACTCATTCTCACAAAATTTTTGTCCCCACTTTCTTCATAATTTATATCTTCCATTAGCCTATTTCCACACTGTAATCTTTCACGAAACAATTTTTTCATCCACCATCTAGGTTTCCGTTTGTTTCTCTTTTTTTTATTTAAAATGTGTTGAATAATGACTAACGCCGCAGCAGTGGTGGTGCACGCAACCGCTAAGTTTGTCGGAGTCATGGCGAATGACTGGGGCTCGCGGAGCGCTCTGGATCGATTGACCTCGCGTACAGGTTCGCGGCGGTCCGTACAGGAGCTGTACGCGTATCCAATGTACGCGTGGACAGTGTTTCCCAACTACGCGTAACACAGGAACGCGCTATCCGTACGCACCTTGACAGAGAACCCCGGCATATACTTTGATCCGCTAGGTTCTTTAAGCTTAGTCAATAGCTACCTAAACATAATAGTTCCTTATGATATATCTTTTATAAACCCACACATATCTAATCTACAAATCTTTGTCAACAAATCTATGTTGCTCTGCGAATGCAGTGTGATCTTTGATCATGAGGAATGTGAAAACATATTTAAGCCCCTGGTTACTCGTCTAAATGATATAGTACACAACAGTGAAGCTATAGCTCATCTTACAAATCGGCACCTAGCCAAGCGTTCAGCACTGCTTGGGTTCGTTGGCACTATTTCCAAAAAACTATGTACCATGGATGAGGATGATGCCATTCGCTATGATAACGCGATTAAGGAAGTGGAATTAGACGAGAAGAAAATGGCCCTTCTAATGAAAGAAAATATCTTAGTTACTACTTCTACTCTTAAATCATTTAATCAAACTATATCACATATAATTATTAACGAATATCGATTGAAAAAGGCTATTGATGAACTTTCTGAAGACATCAGGAATCTTACTAGTATCTCAAGGGAATTGGGATTGCGATCACGAATGTCAGAATTAATATCGATGATAGAAAATAATTTACTGGTCCTGTCATTTAAGGTTGAAGACACTGTAAATGCAATCATGTTTAGCAAATCTAATATTTTATATCCTACAATTCTTACACCCAAACAACTCTAGCTGGAACTTCTTGATAATTACAGATTCTTACCTGTTTCTCAGCAACTTCCGGTTCTTCTTAGTATCGAAAATATGCACACGATTCTAAATATTTCTGAAATATCCTGCTATCTGAATGAAGAGAAATTAGTATTTGCTATTAAAATACCACTGTTAGATACTGTTTCTATAAATTTAAATCTATATCATACCTTACCTTCCCCGGTTCCACATGACAGTAGCAATCCTACATCATACGCGACTATTATTCCATCTTCCAAATATATCGGTATCAGTAAAGACAAATTGATCTACTGCAAATTAGAAAGTATAGACTCCTGTAAAATAATTAATAAAAATCATTACCTTTGCGAAGCTCCAGTAACTTATTCACCTTCTGCCACGCCTTCCTGCGAAACAGACATTATTACTAAAGTACTTACGTCGGTCCCTCCGATGTGCGAAACTAAGTTCATCCACGGCCATTTGAATATCTGGCAATCGCTGCATAACAACCAATGGTTGTATGTAGTTTCTGAAACATCTAAAATAAGTATAGTATGTAATGAATCTCAACCTAACGAGATTAGTATCCAAGGAAATGGAATATTGTACTTACCTCCTAGTTGTATCGCCTATTTTAAGAGTACACGTCTGGTGTCAAAAAGTAATATTAAGCTAGAATTAAGACCAATTGTACCTACACTTAGAATACTGAATGATTCTTGTTGTAACATTCTAGCATATAGTAAAGTTGTACCCAACTTACCTTTAGTAGACTTAGAAAATGTTAACTTAGATTATATAGCATTCGATAACCCGGATGTATTAAAGGGTTTAAATAAGATTATAGACAAGCCTCATATTGTATTGTACCAAAACTATTATTCATCTTTCATTATTGTTGTAACTATACTAATTGTAATTGTAATAATCTATAAACTGTACAAGTATGGCATACACAGGAAAACTGACAATCCAAAACGTAGTAATCGCAAATCTAGTCTCCACGCTCCAGAAGATACCGAAATGGTAGATGTCATCCCACCTCCTTCTTTACGAATCACATAAACTCTGCTTCTCCGTAAACATCACAAAACCGTGATGTTTCCTCTTAATCGGGGAGCTGTTATATATGGCCCATATACACTAGTTTTGCCTAGCTTTCCCTAATTATCTTAAACCTCAGCATTACTGATTTATGTCATGTCAGCATATCATCACAGCTGCCTCCCCGCTGCTCGAGACTCGAGTCAGTCTTCTACCAACCTCCGTTTCGGGACGCAGCGCAAGTCGCGTGGCTGTGTATGCCATTCTTCCATTTTCTATTTCTTTATTGTTTCAAAGTTGTTGGTAAAATCTAAATAAAGACTATTCTTTACAGTGCTAGTTCTGTTTGCTTTTTAAAAAGTGATTCTAAAGTTCCCGTATAACAGAACGATCCAGAACGCGCCAATAATACACTACTAACTACGATGGTCTGCGGTCCGATTGGAAATACGGACTGTATATTCGTATTTTACGTCCATCAAATATAAAACAACGAGAAAAATGTATTGCACGCTGCATCTTATTTTTAATAACACCTCATGTACATGAGGTGTTATTAAAAATAACTTGCTTTTCCACGTGTTGATGACGCTACGCAAGTCAGATGATACCACTGCGTATTATACCGCGCCGCTCATGACTGCCCCAAGGCTGCAACATGTGCCACTTTCCGGTCCCAGAATATCTTTCCCGGAACTGTATGTGTATTGTATCCCAGCTGTACGAGACGGTCACAGGATAGGCTCAGCTGCCGGGTATGACGTCATCCAGCAGTCGCTTGCTGCAGCCGGCGTCGACCCGTCAAGGGCCTACAAGGATTATATAACCAAACAACTTCAGAACAACGGATCAGAGGAATGTCTTGCCTTGGCAGAGTCAGTTAAGCAGAATATATTCGACCGTTTCACCAGGCCGCGTACCAAAGTCATGGTGCGCACGTACTTGTCGTCCTTCGAACAGTCGAGGTTGATAGAGGAATACCCGGAACTTAGCCTCGACTTTTCGCGGGCTGACTCGAAGAGAGGGCATGCCGTTGCTGCGGCGATGAGAGTCTGTAACGAAGCGTTATTACAACTGCGCATCGGGTATCATGATCAGAGACAGATACCGTATGGCAGCCAAGTGTATTACAAGCACGTTGGCGGATCGCTCAGAGGAGCAGTGACTCGCAAGAGGTATAACACCCACTCTTGTCTGCCGATACTAGATGCGCGTGACGCCGCGCGTAGGTCCGACGAGTTGGTGGAGCTGGACAGGTTTGTCTACGCTGACCGCCAGTTGAATAGGATCTTCTCTAATGCCGAGCTTAAAGGTATTTTTTATTGCAACAACAAGGCCGAAAAATGCGAGGTCAGGGCCAGATACGTGTTGTTTCTTGACAGTGCGTATGATATGACGAACCGGCAAATTGCCGATGCTATGGATGCTGCCGGGGCCAGCACGGCCTACGCCACCTACCTGTTTTCATCGGAGATATTATTGCCTGACGTGAAGAAAGGGAAATTGGCTATGGCCAATATGTCATGGAAAAAGGTCCAGCATGGTAAGAGTGAAAGCATCGTCTTCAATTTTGATGACGATTATTCCTTTTCCTATGAGCACGATTTAAATGTGTACCTGCAGCTCGTGAAGCAACCTTTGATGGAGTCCGCTCATGGATCACGGTACCTTGCCGAGATAATTGAGAGACGCGGCCCATATCTGGTCGTCAAGATCGTTAAGATGAATTACGGGTTCGCAGAAGGTTCCAGGTTAAGAGTCACAGTGCCGATAGAACAACATCTGAAAGATCGAGTGAAAGTGACCTACTATGATTACGACCCACTGTTGGGTCCTGAGAAGGATCTCAACAATTTTACGAAGAGGAGCGCTTATGCGCCTAGGGCGCTATGGGATAAGATACTGGGCTATGCGATGGCGCTGACCGTGCCCAAATTTTCATACAACGAGTTGTATGAATACGCGCGCTCGCTCAACTGCAGAGTCATCGTCAACGGGCAAGATGTCACCAGCGCAGTGCAGCTTGACAACGCCGTACTGGTGTACGTCTGTGAAGCCGCTTTTGTGTATGCCTTCAAGGAGAGGTATAACATTAGTACGGCTATTGGAATAATGACCGAAAGGGTCAAGTCCGAGAGGTACCCTGATCAGGGTCTTTTTGCGGCCGTGATCCGACGTATTTTCCGAGGGAAACCCCCGCAAATAAGAACAGCGGAAGAAAAGGAGAATCGATCACCGAGTCTGCTGGAGAGACTAGCCGCTTGGGCGGCTGTTCCCGAATTGTTCCCCATAGAGGTTGAGCGTGCCGTAGAGGTGACCGAGTACGTTCACGAGATAGAAAGAGTTTGTTTGTCCTATGTGGATGATGACCAATTCACCACGACCCTGGTGTGGACGAGGTTGTGGCATCCGTGTCGAGGAATCACATCGCCATGTTTGCTGCGCCCACTCCGGGACCTTCATCGCCGCCGCCTGATGCAGTTTTGAGCGGACCTTCCACCTCGTCTTTGCTCGCGCAAGCGTCTACGCGTGATGTCGCCGCCCCAGAACCTGAGAAACCATTGACCACTGACGATATACTAGTGCAACCGCACGGAGTGTATGTGAAGTGTAGTTTGTGTAACACCATGGCTGTGCGAAAAGTGAGAGGTGACGGCAATTGCCTCTTTTGGTGTCTGGTTGAGGCCACGACGCCCAAGCTTAGCGTTCAAGAGCTCAAGACAGAGCTGCTCAGGTCGCAGTACCTATCGACTTGTTACAATCCCGCAGAGATGTTGGCCGTACTCCGTAGCGCGAACGCTTGGGGTGACGATGAGGTCGTGTACCTTTTTTCCGCCCACTTTGCAAAAACGGTGATCATACACGGGAATACTGGATGTGTGAAGTACGGCGACGGGGAAGTTGACCTGCATGTCCGGCACAACGGGACACATTTTGACCTGCTCGTCAAGGACGAGCAGCAGATCATTGCGGAGTCACCTCAGCCAATTTTCGGATCTGACAGCAAAGCCTCTGGGCTTTACCAGGACATTCACAATTCGGGGCTCACCGGTCTAATTGGCTGCGACCCTGAACTATTGGCAGTTTCGGCCAGTTTTATGGATTATGTGTACAATTATGTGCACAAGTATAACCTGAAGAGAGAGGTGAACGCCGAGTGCCCCCACGTCAGCCCGAGTCGCAACAATGCGGCACTGAAGCTAATGGATCTAATCAATCTCGATCAGGAATTGTTCGCGGCACTAAGATCTGCCCACACAGTTTTGGACATAGGGGGCGCTCCCGGGGGTTTTTCTTCCGTGTGCCGAAAATACAACCGTCTGGCCAGGATTGTGTCGTTGTCGAAGGGCGCTTACGACCGGAGAATGGTGCAGCCGACGGTGGAGACTTATGAGTTTGATGTCTTAGCCGATGGCGCGGCGAGTGCGTTGGTCGAACTACAACCTACGTTGGTGCTAGCGGATGCCGCTACAGAGTACAGCTACGTCGACGACACGCTACACTGGGCCCAAATGCGACTATGCCTCGTACAGTAAACGATCATAACTTAGCATTCTGTCACATGGTTTTCATCGGCATTGTCAGACTGTTCATCATCGCTTGTAAGTTCAATGGAATCAGAATTTAAAGATATAGCCTTTGTTTTTAGTCGACTGCTCTAGACAAGTGGATAATCTTAAGACAGGTCTTGTTGTGGATGTGAGAGTGGAAATTGAAACTGAATCGGATATATCAGATAAGACTGCAGCATATTGTCTTGTAATACATTTAAGAAGATATCATGAACAAGGATACAATTATAGTAGATGTCCAAGTATTCAAAGATTCTTTGAATCGTTTTATCGTCAAAGAATTAGCCATTGCGAGTGAGAGTCAGACGCAGACGTTTTTGGTTAAACCGCCATATTTATTCCATTGTTTAACGCGAGAAGAAACAAAGCAGGTGCAATGGTTAGAAAGAAATCGAGGGTTCCAGTGGGGCGAGGGCTACATCGACTACAGAGAATTTGAACGCCTTATAATACCATATTTAGAAACTAAAAAAGTTATCGCTGAGGGTTTGGAAAAGCTTAAGTGGATAAGGGGGTTATGTGCAAACTGTGAAGTGATCGACATTGGTGAGAAGGGATGTCCCAATTTTTCAACATTAAAAAGCAAATACTGTAAGTATAAAACAGAGTTTCAGTGTGTACATCATGAGGTGGAGTGTGCGTTGAGTAATGCTATTTGTAAAAGGAAATGGTATCTTGAGAATTGTATGTCTGTATTTAATTTGTTTTAATTGATTATTACATAGTTCAGTAAATAAAAAATATATTTCTACATAATGGGTATTTTATTTTATTTAGGGCAAGCTACTTAATAAACTTTAAATTAACTGTATCACAATGACTTTTCTTTAATTAATACAATTTCAAATAAAATTAGAATAATTTTAACGAATTATTCTATTTATCAGAGGTTAACTTTATCATAATATATAATTTACTAAAGCTAATTTAAAGTTAGAGTACCCAATGCAAAATAAAACATAATTTAAAGTATATGTACGCTTGATATCATGACTGCAGTAGCAAAATATATCGCATAAAAACAAGTCGCACTTACGACCTTTTACTTTATCAAACATGGAGCGCACTATAGCGCATAGCTAATAAAATGTAAGCGACTATGTATATACCCCTGTCATGCTAATGCAGTTATGATCGTTTACTGTACATGAGGTGTTATTAAAAATAAGATGCAGCGTACAATAAATTTTTCTCATTGTTTTATATTTGATGGACGTAAAATACGAATATACAGTCCGTATTTCCAATCGGACCGCAGACCATCGTAGTTAGTAGTGTATTATTGGCGCGTTCTGGATCGTTCGCAAATGTGTAGAAAATTGGGGGTTCTGGATCAAGTTGTGTGAAGAGAATTGAGGATTCCAAATTATACCATACTTATAGGTAGTTGATAGAGAAGATAATTAGGTAAGTAATTCTAAAAACACTTATTTAAACAAAAGAAATCAAAATCATTCAGGGAATCCCTCTTCATCCATAAAATCGAAGACATCAGACTCCACCCAACCATGCTGCAGGACATTTAATGCCTTTTGAAATCTTGACTCTTCACTTTCACTTAAAGACACTGATGACCTCATAGTTTGCATAATTCCAATTAGATGTGTGTGTATAGGGACAGAGGTTTTTGGAAAACTAACAGTAGTAATAGTAGCTTGCACTTTTTCAATAAATTGTTTTAATTATTATCTCTGTAAATCGAATTATTTCTACAGGTTATGGGCCGTCCCATGTACCTTTTTCAGAGAATAATATAAATATTTACCGTGAAAAAGTCAAAGTAAAGTATTTTCGAGACATATTATTATAGTATTTTACTGGTCCCGTGAACAATGGCCAATATGGCGATGTCTAACCTCCAAATTGAAAAATTTGCCGGCCGGGAAAATTATTCGACGTGGAAGTTTGCAGTTATGTCCTATTTACAATTGGAAGAATTGTGGGAATGTATTGAACCTGGTACCGATGTCGACATGAAGAAAGATGTGAAAGCAAGGTCAAAAATCATTTTGTTGGTAGCACCTATTAACTACGTGCATTTTGAAAATGCCAAAACTGCGAAAGAGGTGTGGAAGAACCTTCAAAGTGCTTTCGAGGACTCCGGGCTTTCAAGGAAAGTTGGCTTACTAAAGGATTTGATCAATACATCATTGGATAGTTGCGCAAATATCGAAGAATATGTTAATAAAATTATGAGTACAGCATATAAGCTACGGAACATAGGTTTTGAAGTTAATAATGAATGGTTGGGAACACTCATGCTAGCAGGTTTACCGGATAACTATAAACCGATGAAATGAAATGATGTTTCTTCTCCTTTCTCTGTCTGACTTTGGTCTAAACTAGTCGCAGGAAGTGTGACAATCTCAGGCACTGATTCCAGAGCATTATTATCAATAACCTTAGGATCCTCAATTCTAGGCGACAGCCTACAGTCGCTCTGTCTACAACTGAAGCAGAGTACATGTCCTTATCATCATGTGTACAAGAAGCTTTGTGGCTTAAGCAACTCCAAAAATGTTTTTGGCCACACTTGAAGAAAGAAGCTATGGTTATTTACAGTGATAATCAGAGTTCTATAAAACTTTCAGGTTCTGATGGTTATCATTCTAGGACCTAGCACATCGACGTGAGGCACCATTTTGTCCGCGACAAGATACATGGAGGGGCCATTGAAGTTCGCTACGTGCAGACAAACATGATGGTGGCAGATGCCCTAACCAAAGCCACGACGCACTCTAAACTGGCTTACTGTTCGTCAATGATGGGCTTATGTTTAAGAGAGGATGTTGGAAGAACGTAAACAACGCCTGCGTCATTAAAAAAATATGTAGTAGTTTCTTTATCGCCCGCTCGTGGCGCCACTTCCTTCTTCGCGGTATTGCTTTTGTTAATGGTAGCTTGCACTTTTTCAATAAATTGTTTTAAATATTATCTCTGTAAATCGTATTATTTCTACAGGGAGCATTCCTAAAGTTGTAGATGCAGTATTGAGCATACCCATTAGCATCCCTGGACTACTTCCAACTACTACTTCTACTTCAACAAAATTTCTATCGTCACTTATCAGATGAGAAATCTTACCATACCATTCTCTGGTCCTCCTGTTCATCTTAGGTACATCTTCATCTCTCCACTTTAATCTTGAATATTCATTTTCATTAGAGACCATCACACCAGGTCCTAACTGAATTTCTTTCCATGTTTGGAAGAAATTGCAGAGCACTACAAGCTTGGAAAACAGAACCCCATATTCTTTAGTGATTGGAAGTTCCAACTTTAATCGAGTGCTATTATCGAACATGAAAATATGCATAAGGGCGAAAGCACCAGGACACATCCCGGAGGAGGAAGTAGGATATTTCCAGTTCCTGACGTCGGCCACTATATGTATAACTGTTCTACCGTTGGGTTAGGACTCAATAAACGCAAAAGATCTTAGCGCGAACATCTGTATGTAAACATTGTATGAAGAAACGCAAGCGTAATGACGGGAAATGCAAATGCCAATGCGATGAGGACAATCTTTCCTTAGTTCAGCCTCTTAATAATGGTTCAGATCTTCCTCCACATCCAGTAGATCATACTGATTTTGATTCATATATGCGGCCTGCAGCATCAGTTGCTAGGTCTTTTTATACTTCCACTGACGCTGCTCCATACGTAGATCACGTTCAAAAAGAAATAGTTACCGAAAATTATAATGTAACTTTCATCCGGTTACTTTTGGCCGTTTTCTTAGACGTAATAACTGTCGCAACATAATTAACGGTAGTTTAAAAAGAATAGGCCGTAATCGCCTTAGTTTTAAGCATTTTTAGCATTCTGAGATTTTAATGACACAAACTCCTTAATTACTCATCCGCATTTAGTCACAGAAAAGTCCAAGGTTTTCATTCTGACTTTTACAATTACCCGCATGGGTGTTGTTAGAGGCTTACCTGCAGACTGGACTGATTCAGAAATTATTGAAGGCATCTCTGTTCCAATAGGATGTGATTTTGAAAAGTCCATAAAAGAGTCTATAGCTAAGACCTCAATTTCATACCCTGAAGCATCTAGATTGCACCCACCCATTTCAAAAATATCGAATGCTGTTGCCTTAATGCACGTTTTTTGTTATGATTTCGAAGGTCAAATTTTTGGTCACTTCTGTTGGTTTTTGTATTCAACATGGCACGATGGGGAGACGAGAAAACTATACAGTTCATTCATTTGTACAGAGAATACGAATGTTTTTGGAACCCGACTAGCCCGCTTTACAAAAACAAAATAGCACGTGGCATTTCCTACAGCAAAATTCAAGAAGAATTAAATCTGACTGAAAAACAATTAAAAATAAATCATAAGTCTACGAAGTACTTACCATCAAAAAAGGAATAAAGTGGAAAATTCAAAACGATCCGGAGCTGGTTCCAGTGATATTTACAAACCCAGTTTGATTTGGTATAAGGAAATGGATTTTATAAATGAAACTTCCGATTACAGAAACTCAATCCAAACAGCTGTTGTAAGTACCTACTCTATCTTTTCTACATTGTCACATTTAACCCTTTTGGTCGGATGTCGTACACAAATGCGCGATTCAAGGTAAACAACGGTTCGCTCGGAAGCGCGACTTCCGAGCGAACGGTTCGCTCGGAAGTATCTATATGTAGTTTGTTATTTATGAGCACCAATAGTATCGTTAGTATTGCACAAATTAAATAGTATTGACACGTTCTAAGCTATCGATACTTTCGATAGTTTTCATGCTATCGATACTATCGATAGGCGATTGAAAAACAATCGATAGTCCACTATCGATCGGCAACACTAGTACAAAGGTTATGATATAGGTATGGAGATATGAATGTAAAAAAAGTTCACACAAAAGTTTTACTAAACAAAAGTACTTGTCCGATTACATTTATTCATTTAAAATATTTATCAAACGGTCTTACCAAGGCACTGCTTCTGTTGTAATGAAAAGATCTGCATATTTATTTCTAATAAGTATCGCTTCTCTAGACGTTATTTTGTGTTCCTGATAAATTCCGTAAACACGTTTGTAAGTGATCACGCCAGGCGCCGTTAATAATAGTACCGAGTTGAATATCTTCATAATCCACACACCTTTGTGTGATATAAGTATTAGTGGTTTTCCGCAACCAATTGTGCAAAGAACATAATCCAATCTCTTACCCAAACCCGTCTTCGTTTTTTCTTTTTATCTCTCATTAATTTTGCTACACATTCAATTGCTAGTAACAACATGATTTTTTTTAATTAATTTCGATTGTTATCCATGTTTAGCCCGCAAGAATAGGTAGACGTACGAAATACTCTCACGAACTGTCCTGTGTGTACGCAAGGGTAATACTGGTATGCCAGGGCACAGCATGCATACCAGTATTACTTGCAAATGTATCCGCAGTGTGCCAGTTACTTGTACATGCCAGTAACTTTCATGCCAGCTCTTTCCCGATTTACTGGCATGTGTATCCCCAGCTATATGCCAGCCACGTATAGGTAGACAGCTACCGTCACCTACATAAATGTTACCTACCAATTTAAAACAAAATAAACCTATAAAAGAATAAAAAAAAAAAGATTTTTATACTTTTCTTTCTTCAACTGTGAAAAACTAAACTAACCAGCGAAGGACGAGCGAGGAGTTAGATACTCGAAACAAACACGTAGGATGGTATACTATTTTTTTTTGTTTTTTTACCCTTCCCTCGTTTTGGGTGAGATCCCGTCCCGGGACGCCACCGTCACTACATCCGGGTATGCCGGGTCCGCCGCTTCCCCCGGGTCCACCGGAAAATGGAGGCAGTGACGCCCCCGGGATCAGGCCGCTAGAACTTAACTCTCCACCAACCCGCGGAAGTCGAGCGAGGAGTTAGAAAACAAACACACGTGGAAATAGTAAACAATATAATATAATTTTATTTTTTTGATTTTTACCCACGCCCTTCCCTTTTGGCGTGGGTAAATGCGGCTCTGAGTGAGGCCGTTTGGCGGGCCGCTGGTCAATAATTACAGCTTGTTTCGCTGCTTGGAGCAAAGCTGTAATATTTATGCCGCACCCGCCGCTGCCGTCGGCACCACCACTATACCCGGGTACAACGCTATACCCGGGTCCACCGCTACACCCGGGTACGCCGCTGCACCCGGGTACGCCACTACACCCGGATCCGTAATCAGCGGCCAACCGAGGCGACCCCGGGACCCACTCGCTGGACGTGGTGTCTTCTTCTTGCCTTACAAAAAGGCGATAATTAACTATGACTATAACGTGTGTATCATCTTGCAAAGTTCACTACAGCGATGTACCTACTTACTTTTCTTTTAGTTTACTGGGGGGAATTTCTTAGATCCTTTATGAATCCCCGCACCCTGTATGGGCGCAGGGGTATGTGGGCCTCCAACCGGTTACGGGAACTAAAATCCCCAGATGTTCATTCACGCACCCTGGGCAGGGTGTCGCGGAACCCACAAGTGACACAACCGCAATGCGATATACCTACCTACCTACCTACGTTACTGTGAATGTTTGCCAACGCAATAGCTTAGGTATCTACTATCGAAACTGCAATTATCGCAGTAAAAAACTTTCGCAGTAAGTATCGCATTTAAGCGACAAATGTGTTTGTTCCCCAGCGCCCATATCGCATTTACGCTACAAAAACAGGCATTATTTCACTATCATCATTGCGCCTACTGTAGGTATCCTATATTCATTGTAGGTTACGCTACAAAAACAGGCATTATTTCACTATCATCATTGCGCCTACTGGTAGGTATCCTATATTCATTGTAGGTATCCTCCTGAGCCCTAGTGGTCATTTTTTTGGAACAAAATAAAACATGTCACTAAGTCCGGCTTCTAGTAAATACAACCATACATAGAGTTCCAAAAACTGACCCTAATATTTATTTGCTTCATTCCCCCTTGCCTTTTTCCCATTTCTATTGGGGTCGGCTCCCAGTCTAACCTGATGCGGCTAGCTACCATAATTATACGAGCGACTGCCATCTGATCTCGAAACCCGTAGGGGACCAGTAGCCGAGATGGTTAGACCAGGTGTCAGATTATATTGGCTTCTGACTACATGTAACGATTGTCATAGATGGGTTAAATCACAACCGGGACCGACGGCTTAACGTGCTCTCCGAGGCACGGAGGGTAGTCCCTCAACCAACCAGACACCGAAACAAATCTTTGTTTTTACACAAATATTGTCCGGGGCGGGAATCGAACCCGCGACCTCCCAGGCACAGTATAGCCCAATCGGACGGCTTACACCGCTCGACTACCGAGGTCGTACTACCTAATATTTATTTGGTTGTATCTCAAAATTTTGTCTTTTAGTAGTGCTGCATTCTATGTAAATCGAAACTTAATATATCTGCCTCCCTCTCGCAATTACAATTTTTACTAAAACCTCTAAGCACAGCCCAGTGTTCTGCCGATCATCCATCAAGATGACAGACCGTACCGGCAGGGGTAAGTAAAAATTTTTGATTTTCACATTTATATGCTTTTAATTAGTTAAGTTTTTGTTTATTTGATTTCATTTTGAATGTGAGAATGGCGTAACAATTATTATTTTAACACAGTATTTGATTTTTGCACCGAAAAATTTGTTCCAAAAAAGTCCACTCTGTCTCCTATTGAACTTATACGTAAATTTATTTTGTTCCTAAAAAGTCCGCTTCGTCTCTTATTGAACTTATGAGTAGTTCTATTTCGTTCTGAAAAATGTACCTACGTATCCAATTATAACTAAGATAAGCAAAATTCTTCGAGCTTTTTCATCAATTAGACATACTACAATGCACAAAATAAAATGGTCTTGGGCCTGTTATTTGATTTGGCTTTCTTTAATTTTTTTTTAATTATTCACTAAAAACTTATTGTTTTAGTTTAATGCCGAACTTAGTGGATTACTGAACCAATCAAATTATGAAGATGACTGATACTGGGGACCCAACTTTCAATGAGCCAGAATATGTACCAGAAAGTGCTACAAATCGCACTCGTACCCGTGGTGGTATACGTCCTATCGGTCGTGTTCCCAATAGTCAAAGAAGAGCTAGATCAGAAACATCTTACTGGCCATATCACGTACTAAGTTATGAACTTGTTAGTTATACTTAGGTAAGTTCTTTGTATTGTTTCTATGATATATTTTAATATTTCAAAG
Source organism: Meganola albula (assembly GCA_936450015.1). Classification (NCBI taxonomy): domain Eukaryota; kingdom Metazoa; phylum Arthropoda; class Insecta; order Lepidoptera; family Nolidae; genus Meganola; species Meganola albula. Next base: position 7,293,818 of record OW388164.1, read on the forward strand.
TGACTGTATCTAGATTATAAGTTACCTAAACTAATTTTAGATGAGAAAGTTTACAGTTAACCGAATTTTAGACAAACATTTTTATTCAGAAGTGTTTTTTAGTTTATCATTGTTTTCTGACTGAAAATTTGGAGGAATCAAAAGCTAAATATTTTATGTTTGTAGCTAAGCAATTGGCATCTCATATTTTACTAAACCGTGTTTATTTTCTAAGATACTTTAAAAAAACCTAAATTGTGTATTCTGTTTGGTCATTACTTTTGTAAAATTACTCTACAGTAAGTACGAATGTCCCAAAAAACGAACAAATTGTAGGTAATTCAAAATGAACTCAATGTATTCATTAAGAACACCCAAAATCACTTTGTTCTAGAGAAATTGCAGTAAATGTAATTTAAAGCTTATTACAAGCATGATAAGGTTCAGGTCTTAGAGCTATCAATCAATTTGTTCCAAAAATGGGACATTCGTTCTCTTCTACCAAGGGCTATTTTAAAATTCAGGGCTTAGGAGGGTATATTTTACTGTCGACGAATTATTTTGGGGTCAAGCACCCCGGGCAAGACAATTGATTTTTACGGGTTTAAAAGTACTTTACTGATAAGTTACAGCGCAGTTTTTTTAAGTACCTACATCGCGGTTTCGAACACCATAATGATTACATTCCATAAAAGGATTTCAAATAATAATACGATATATTAAGTACTTACAGGCTTTTATTTCAGTATTGCAAATACATTTCACAGCAAGCCTGACACTATTAAATTATCACTTTAACACTGTAATACACAATAACGCTGCTTAGCTAAGACCAGAGGTCCGCACACTTCGGAGATCGGAACAAAACTGTCTAGGGATATTCGATATACATCGATGCATCGAATTCACTCGATGTTTACATTACGATACATCGAATCGATCCGATGTTTTGAAAAGCTGTTGATTTCTTTGATGTATCGATATATTTCATGAAACATCGAATAATTCGTAACTAACTAGCTACTGAATACTACTGATTATAATGATTATATGATTCAATGGCTTTCATTTAGTCGTTAACGAATTTAATCGACAGTATTGGAGCTCAATATGTAAGTTACTCTCAATAGTATCGATAGATACTATGGATAATATTAATAAGGTATAAGTAATAGTATTTTATTTATACTAACGGAGCTATCAATAGTATCGACATTCGATAGATTGATAGCATAGCACGGCTATCAGACTATCGAAAGGAAACAACACTATTCATTCATACAGCACAGCCGCCGCCATTTTATCACTGCTCGCGCGCAGTTACTGGCAGATAATAGTTTAAAAGTATTACATTCCTTACATCTAGACTAAAAGATGGTCGACGAAAGGTAAGTAAAAACTATTGTATTACTTCCATGTGTTATGGCTATGACATGAATATTGCAATAGTATAACTTTATAGAAACTAAAAATTGATTTGATAAAAACCTGACTGCTTGTACTAACCAATTAGGTACCTACTTATGTTTTGCCTGATATCAACAAAAAATTGTGGGTATGGTGACATAACCTTGGTTTATTATTTTTGCCAGGGGACACTCACATTTTGCTATTGTGTAACTGACGTATGAATAAATTATGACTGCGTTATTTTACCGCATTACTGGGTAGCCACGGGTCTCGTTGCACGTAAGCTAACACCGCACTGGTGGACTGTTTTGGCAATGGTTGTTGTTATTTTCAGAGAGCCTCTTTTGGAACATAGAAGTGATCGTCGTGGTTGTTGGGAGAGGGCCTGGCGATGGGCATGTTGTCTAACTTTTAGGTAAGTAGTCTAAATTAGTATAGTGCGAAGAATACCACTGACTGGACGGCCATTCTAAGCTGCTAAGTAGACAAAAGACATATTAGGGAACACAAGCTTTACCTACCACCGACCCCCATAATCCCTTAGACAGGCAAACCTCCAAAATATGACATTGACAGTTTTGACAAGACAGGCAATCCTCCATAGATTGGTATCGCCTGGAAGCGGCACTTTAATCGCAAAATACTCTATAGTCTGACCATGCCACTTCCATGTTTCATACATCGTTGTAAAGATCGTAGAGCCATCTAGCAGATTCCGCCAAAACTACGTTGGCGCCAATACAACGGAACGAATATATTCGAGTTTGAATTTCATTGTGGCGTCAGTGGCGCTGGCTGAGTGCTGACGCGTACGACGACCTCGACGAATTCTGTGTAATCGAATAATTTAAGTGTTATAAGTGTTTTTTGTGCTTTAATAACGATGTCTGAGTAAGTAATCTACCTTACAATACTATTTGTTTGTTGTGAAGTGAGTGTTTTTGTCGAAAATTTTCGAAAATTTCATCAGCAATGTGAGTAGTGGCCCCGCCCACCGTCTTTGACGACCCATAAAAACACGATATTTCACGATATTTCTTCTAAAATTACTGTGTAACTGTGTTTGTGATAATCTTTTACGAGTTTACTTCGTTAGAATCCAAGTATTAGTACGTGTAATCCAAAGATTGTGCTAAAAACAGATAAAATTTAACGAAACAAAAATGGACTCGCCATTTGGACCCAAAATGGACTCGCCCGCCCGGCCCGTGGCATAACATGGATAGCCGTTTCGGTCGTTACGTATCTAATACCTTGCCTTCAAATTATTATATTTTGGTTTACCCGGTTTTAAGTAATTAAAATTTCTGATGATTTTTTATGCATTCTGAACGCAGTAAACTTTTTATTTACCTAGTTTGCTAATGATATTTTTGAAGATTATTATTTTCAACCGACTTCAAAAAAAGAGGTTAAAATTCATACATAATTCTAATGATATTTTATGCATTCTGAACGCAGTAAACTTTTTATTTACCTAGTTTGCTAATGATATTTTTGAAGATTATTATTTTCAACCGACTTCAAAAAAAGAGGTTAAAATTCATACATAATTCTAATGATATTTTATGCATTCTGAACGCAGTAAACTTTTTATTTACCTAGTTTGCTAATGATATTTTGGAAGATTATTATTTTCAACCGACTTCAAAAAAAGAGGTTAAAATTCATACATAATTCTAATGATATTTTATGCATTCTGAACGCAGTAAACTTTTTATTTACCTAGTTTGCTAATGATATTTTTGAAGATTATTATTTTCAACCGACTTCAAAAAAAGAGGTTAAAATTAATAAATAGATTAAAATCACTCTCTTACCCTTTACTTCACGGGGTAAGAGCCTCGCGAGACATTGAGTTTGTTTTCCTGGTTTTTTATGTTTATTTTATACATTGTTTTTTTTTAGTCGCGGAGTGGCAAGGCGCGCTGGAAGGCGTGGGGTGCGGACGCGAGGTGGCCGGGCCAGGAGAGGTGGCCCATCGGGTGCGGGAGCGCAACGCCCGCAAGCGCACGACGGGTAATTTATATACTTTATAATTTTTTATAATTTATGATTACTTAGTTTTATTGTTTTAACCAATAAATTTACATGACCTATTTCAATTGTAGCATCACGCTAGGCATGGTGGACGAGCTGCCAGCTGGCGAACCGATGGAGGTGCCCCTCCATCCAAAAAGGCGTCGAACGTTTGTGTTCGACGACTACATCTACGGGTAAGTGAAATAACTATTTCTGATAAAAATGAGCCTATCCGTATTTTTAATATTTTTTTTTTTTACAGATCGTGGTCGTCGGCACCTTCGACGTCGTAAGTGTTAATTTAATACAGGGTGTTTGGTGCATCGTTTGCCAAATTGAATTGGCCGAAAGAAGAGGTCATTTGCTATCGCTTCAGGCTCAAGTACTCATTTTTGGCCACACCGGTTTTTTTATTACAACTTTCTAATTTTTATTTTGAAAAAATCCAAAACTCAGCATTAAAGCTTAAATTAAAAAAAAAGTTTTAAGTGTAGTCGTCAAATTTCATTTTTATTTACATATGTACTGTTGTATGGCTCTATCAAATTTAAAATTACTTGCCAGTTACATCTAGTTTTTTTTTAATAAATCACAAAGTTTTTGGAAAAATAAAAAATGAACTTAAAACTCAACTTTAAATAGCTATAAAAAAAAACTAAAAGCGATCGGGATCTTCGAATTATTTTAAAAAGTTCTCTAGTCTATCCCCTTTCCAACGGTATGCAATGTGTTTAAAAAATGTTTCAGTAAGTTCACTAATTCGCTAAGTTTGTGTATCGGGACGCACCATCAAACTATTGCATATTCGGGATAAATAAGTGTTTTCGCGTAAACAATACATACGAAGCAGGTAAAGCCTGCTATCTCCCTCCTACACAGTAGAATTCATTATCTGTCTCTTTTTGTTATTGGGTTGGCCGCAAATTGGTTAAGTTTGTTAGTCGTTATTTGACTGTCTCTGAAAACTAACCCCTTGTTGTTGTTGTGTTATTTTCTGTTACTGTTATTTTCTGTTACTGTTAATTTCTGTTACTGTTATCTTTTCATTGAGTTTTGTGGGTGTTTGTGTTAACTTTCGTGATTTTTTTTGTGTTACAATATGGCTACATTCTCTAATGAAGAATACGCTGATATTTTGATGGCTTATGGAAGAGCCGATGGTGTTGCTCGCGAAGCACAAAGAATTTATCAGGAACGCTTTCCCAATAGACGATTGCCTTCCCGCCATACTTTCCAGAACACTTATCGACGCTTACGTGAGACTGGTAATTTGACTGCTAGTGAACCAAGAGGGATTGTAGTGCGTCATAATGTTGACGTAGATGAACAGATTCTGGCACTGTTTGAAGAAGATCCCACTAGAAGCATAAGAAATGTAGCTGCATTACTGGGAATTTCGATCTGGAAAGTATGGCGAGTACTTCGCCAAAATAACAAACATGCTTTCCATTACACTCCGGTGCAATGTACGTAATTTTTAAATTAATAGACTCACAACCGTAGGCGCTAACGTAGATTGCGAACCCTTTCTAGCTTTACCGCGTACCCGACGCAGCAGCAGGTAGCGGCTTTGACGTCACTCTGCCAGATGTCATAAACCTTCAGCGGTCAGGCCATTGTCTTTTACATTGTACTGCCCGTACTTTTTACAAACAATAAAAAAAAATCTTGCGAGAAAGTAATGCATTCTTACGCGTATTTTATTTGTTGTAGGTCTCGAGAATCAAGACTTTGATAACCGTGTCCAGTTTTGTCGTTTTTTACTGCATTCAGACGTGGATAATCCGGTCTTTTTAAAAAGAATTCTGTGGACGGATGAGTCCAAATTTACTAAAGAGGGAATCCTCAATTTACATAACTTACACCACTGGACAGCAAAAGATCAAAACCCACGCGTAAAACGACAAAGGTCAGACGATTTAGTGTGAACGTTTGGGCAGGAGTCATTGCAAATCATGTAATTGGACCACACTACTTACCTGACAACCTGAACGGGGATAATTACTTAGAATTTCTGCAAACAGAGTTGCCCTTATTATTAGCTGATTTGCCAATTTTCAGTGAAGACAGGTCTTTTGTTTTCCAACATGACGGTTGTCCCGCTCATTGGAGAATAACCGTCAGGGAGTACTTGAATGATGCATTCCCGGACTCATGGATTGGGAGGGATGGCCCTATTCCTTGGCCTCCACGTTCTCCAGACTTAACTCCGTTGGATTTTTACGTCTGGGGACGGGCCAAAGAACTCGTCTACGCCACGGAAGTTGAGACAAGAGATGATTTAGTCCAACGCATTGAGGCGGCTTTCATGACGATCAAAGCAGAAATGCGTTTACGCACCACTACAGTTGAGATAAGACGAAGATGTCGCGCGTGCATACGCAATAGTGGTAGACAGTTTGAACAAGACTTGTAAGATTAGTATGTAATTAAATTACTTATTAATAAATGATTATTTTTGTAATAATGTATTTTTTTTCAATTTCGAGGAAAGTTCCCTATGTAAGAACGAGATAAGAGACTACGTAAGACGTGAGATAACAGTATCTATCTACTAATAGCATGTAATTTATGCGAAAACTAGTGTTTTAAACGTAATATCCAATATCAGCCTGATGTGTCTCGACTACACATTTAACTAATTATTAAAGATATTAAAAGAGTTTTTTAACACATTACATACCGTTGGAAAGGGGACAGACTAGAGAACTTTTTAAAATAATTCGAAGATCCTGATCGCTTTTATTTTTTTTTTATAGCTATTTAAAGTTGAGTTTTAAGTTCATTTTTTATTTTTCCAAAAACTTTGTGATTTATTAAAAAAAAACTAGATGTTACTTGCAAGTAATTTTAAATTTGATAGAGCCATACAACAGTACATATGTAAATAAAAATGAAATTTGAAGACTACACTTAAAACTTTTTTTTTAATTTAAGCTTTAATGCTGAGTTTTGGATTTTTTCAAAATAAAAATTAGAAAGTTGTAATAAAAAAACCAGTGTGGCCAAAAATGAGTACTTGAGCCTGAAGCGATAGCAAATTACCTCTTCTTTCGGCCAATTCAATTTGGCAAACGATGCACCAAACACCCTGTATTTTATTATAAGTTAGGTTAAGTAATTTTTTTTTACCACTGAGAGACTGGATAGTTAGTTGATAACTCTTCAGAAAATATGTTTTATTGGTAGTGGTTAGTTTTTTGGAAGCATAGCAAGGCTTGTAATTATTGTACAGGAGTCAGAAATTTAGCCATTCTAAGTAACTATCTTAAGAGCAGCGGTGGTGCAGTGGTATGGGCCTCACCTTAGAAAAATAAGGTCTTGAGTTCGAATCCTGGTAGTGTCCAAACATCTTTGTGTGAATTATTTCATGTCTGCTGCTCAATATAGGTGAAGGAAAAAATCGTGAGGAAACCAGCATATCTAAGGACTAGTCATTCGAGGACATGTGACATCCACCAACCCGCACTTGGCCAGCCTGTGTGGATTATGGCATAAACTTTGTTTCTGATCTTTTGAATCTTTATGCATAATAGGCTATTTAGATTTCATATTAATAGTAACACTCTTTTCATTCCCTATTTTCTCTCTACCTTCATTCTTCCCACCTTTCACTCACATCTACCCCACTTTTTCTTATCTACCCCTTCATACTTATGTGATGTAATTAGTATTTTTTGACTAATACGACCACAATTTATTACAGGCCCTCACCAGCATGATCACTTCGGTCACTTTCGCCGGGACCTTCAATCCAGAGATCATCGCCGTCGGCCGGCCATCATGTATCACCGGGAACGTCGGCTAGATCAACGCCGAGCCCAACTCCGCGATCAATCAGCCAATCGTACGAAGTACATGATTATGGCTATGACTATGTTGACGATAAATTGTTTTCTGGCGGCGGCGGCGGCGAGCTAAGGGATTCAAAAAGAAAAATTCGGAGAACTTATCTAATAGTTTAACGCATGTTTTCAAGCAATGAATGTTTAATATTTCTTATCGGGGTCATTAATGATAAGATTCGGTATAAATACTGTGCCGTGTTGAGTTACTAGTCATAGTCGACTTAACAGTCAAGCTGGGCGCTCTAATTTCTTCAATACTCAACAGTAAGTCAATTTGCGAAAATGGTGAAGTCATCCCAATACGAAGTCTCCACGGACGACGAAAGGGGACCATCTCCACTACCCGACAGTCAAGAGTGCGAGATTATTTCCAACCCAAACGTAAACGAGGAGCAGACGACCGACCATACGATGTGCGAGGAAACCATGGCGAATACCCAAGCAATTCTAGACCTACCTGCGAAGAAGGTACCAAAAGGCAAAGGTGTGGGAAAGACAAGCATTCCAAGACGAAAGAAGATTGTGGACTCCACAATCATTTCATGAAACTCATGTTCTCCACAATGTGGAGAACATGAGTTTCATGAAATGATTAAAGACATATTGGGACAGCGAAAGTACCATGGTGCTTATAGGAAGATTTTTGACAGAAATAAAATACCATGCTATGAAGAGTCGGAATCATCAACTAGCGAAAATAGTTCGTCCCCTGAAGATAATAATGAAAGCGTTCATTACACACGTCATGATCATCATCGGCTTATTTTAGTCCACTAGATAGTCCTCTCCTAAATTACGCCACAGAGTATGATCTGCGGCTATTCTCATACCAGCCAATTTGCAGAGATCGGCACTCGATCTAGTCTGAGGACCTAGACGTTTGCCAATCTGTGGTTACTCAAGAACTCGTTTACCCCAACGGCTCTGAGGCAGACTTGACCGGCCCACTGCCACTTCAGCTTACTGAGCTATTTCGATTACTAGTTCTCTGTCGGATCACTTCGTTGCGTATTTGATCCTCCAGAGAAAGTCCCAATGTCGTCAACCATCGAGAGTCCCATGCTGTCATGAAGGCGGCACGGCACATCGGCAAGCCGGGATTGCGTTTACAAGATTTAAAACTAGTTGGCTACCCCGCTGCGAGAATAAAATGAACTTTTTAACATTTTGTTTTATTTATTTGTCAGACGACTTCACATTTCCACCAAAAATTTAGTTTACGTACTGTTATATATGGCCCACATACACTAGTTTTGCCTAGCTTTCCCTAATTATCTTAAACCTCAGCATTACTGATTTATGTCATGTCAGCATATCATCACAGCTGCCTCCCCGCTGCTCGAGACTCGAGTCAGTCTTCTACCAACCTCCGTTTCGGGACGCAGCGCAAGTCGCGTGGCTGTGTATGCCATCCTACCATTTTCTATTTCTTTATTGTTTCAAAGCCATTTTCTATTTCTTTATTGTTTCAAAGCCATTTTCTATTTCTTTATTGTTTCAAAGTTGATGGTAAAACCTAAATAAAAACTATTCTTTACAGTGCTAGTTCTGTTTGCTTTTTAAAAAGTGATTCTAAAGTTCCCGTATAACATTGGTGGCAGCGTAAAGTGATTTTAAAAATCCCCGGTTCTAGACAAGATCTGTGTATTGTGTATTCTACTTACCGTGTCCCGGGCACGCTCTCCATCGCCGGATCCCTGTAAAGAGAAGAAGAAGGCTACTACTTACCCGAGGCTTCCAGTTCTTCCAGCACCCTGCAAAGCGAAAAAGCACCCTGCAAAGCAAAAATGCTCCTAGCAATTCTGTGAGTTATTTATTCCTGTGTTAAAGTGATATACACGTGTATTATTCAATCATAGTGCAAAATTGTGATCGCGTTTCTATGTAACATGTGCGCCGTCTAATAAGTACTTACCTACCAACGCGCAGCCAGTCGAATAACTTCCGCCCACTCGTACATTTCTAAGAATTGATAACAGCGAGACGGACTGTGTTCCAGTGCCACTTTTAAATAAGTTTATTTTAAGTTATAATTTGGGTCGACCTGCTACTACATACTACATAGTTGTTAAACGTTTACATCTCTAAATTAATTGCATGTTATTCTATGTCAAAACTTAAAGAAGAAAGGGAACCAATAATGTCTGAGATTAGTTTGGATGTCTTAATCAAATTTATAGGCACTTTTGATGGCTCCAGGGATAAACTTAGTCCATTTTTAAACAATTGCCGAAACGCAATAAGCCTCGCGTCTACGTCACAAGTAGACGTTTTGTTAAAATACATACTAAGCCGCCTCGAAGGAAAAGCCGAAACCGCCTGTGCCATTAAGGAATTTACCAAATGGCCGCAACTAGAAGAGTTCCTAAAATCACAATTCGGTGACGTAAAACATTATGCGTTTCTTCTGTCTGAGTTGCAGGAATGTAGGTAAAGCCGTAGCGAATCAGTAAATACGTATTCTCTTAGGATAGAGTCTTGCTTGGCCAAACTTTTAACTGAAATAAATATCTCAATCCCCACCAAGAAAAAGGATGAATTATCAGGACGCGTAGCTGCCATGCAGGACTTAGCTTTGAATGTATTTACGATAGGCCTCCAACCTCCGCTGTCGACGGTCGTAAGATGCAGGGACCCTAGTACCTTAAATGAAGCTATTAACCTAGCCATAGCAGAGGAAAAATTTTTAGGTATGACTAACAGGCGCCATGCAATGCAGTCTACTAGTACACTTGAACAGCGCCGATCAAACAACTCTGTACCATTTTCGCGACCGCAATTCCAAATACAGTGGAGACCTAACCCTAACGTGCTTTCGTGACGTTATTGTAAAAATCTAGGACACACAATTGATAATTGTCGAAAACGAATGTTTAATAATAATCTACAAAATCGGTACAATGTTCCAAACCAACCACGAGTTCGTGAAAATAACACTTCCCCGAACACCGGTATTGGGCAACCTCGCCGGGTATTCGCACTGAATCGCGACGATAGCAGTGGCATCACCGAAGCCGACGGTAATTTAAACGAGTAAAGGGCTCACGCTGGTGTCACGTGAGACCCTCACACCCAAGTTCACTTCGTTTCTCGACCAATTCCGACACCATTCATAGAGTTACGCCACAGGGTAACCAGCCCCAAAAGGAAAACTCTTGTACTAAATCATGTAAATCACTGTTTCCACTGAATCCTAGAGTTACGCCACAGGGTAACCAGCCCCAAAAGGAAAACTCTTGTACTAAATCATGTAAATCACTGTTTCCACTGAATCCTAGAGTTACGCCACAGGGTAACCAGCCCCAAAAGGAAAACTCTTGTACTAAATCATGTAAATCACTGTTTCCACTGAATCCTAGAGTTACGCCACAGGGTAACCAGCCCCAAAAGGAAAACTCTTGTACTAAATCATGTAAATCACTGTTTCTACTGAATCCTAGAGTTACGCCACAGGGTAACCAGCCCCAAAAGGAAAACTCTTGTACTAAATCATGTAAATCACTGTTTCCACTGAATCCTAGAGTTACGCCACAGGGTAACCAGCCCCAAAAGGAAAACTCATGTACTAAATCATATAAACCACTGTTTCCACCGTATCTTACAGTTATGCCACTGGGTAACCAGCCCCGAACGGAAAACCCTGCCACTGTATCAGATTCTAACTATAATAAACACCATTTCCAAAATACCCCCACCGCTGTTTCCATGTCCAATCACGTATCGGATAATCCTATCGAACATAGCAATGTGTACAACGAACCTAATTTGCAAAACTCATGCGTTGATCCTGCTAAATCCGCTACAAAATCGTGTCCCTCGTGTACAGCACCTGAAACAGAAAAAGAATCATTAACTACATATAATATTACAACAAACCCAATGAAGAGGTACTTACCTTTTATTCAAGTTGATACTTCTATATCCTCTAAGCCTCTGAGATTTTTAGTCGACAGTGGTGCGTCTATTAGTATTGCGAAAATTAATGCAGTCGAAGTAATGCCTGAAATGACAAAACACATCATAAGTTTCACCGGTATTGGAACGTCAAAAAATCCTACGTATACTTTTGGTCACATACCTGTAAAATTTCACTCTTTGAGCAACCATTTCCATGTAATACCTAATCTAGAATTTGCATACGACGGGATCATAGGCAATGATTTTCTATCCAAACATAATTGCAAAATCGATTACGCTGAAAGCACACTTACAGTCGATCAAACGGTACTCAACATCAAGTTCACTGAACCAGTCGTTACTATTCCTGCCCGAACCGAAACAATAATCGAATGCGCCGTGTTAAATCCTGTCGTTAAGGAAGGACTTATACTCGACCAATACATAAATGACTCTCTTCTTGTGGCGAACTGCGTCGTAAAAGTAAAACCAAATTTCAAAATTAACATTTCTGTCGTTAACACATCCGAATCTGCAATACGCATCGATCCTAACTTAAAGCTTGAAATCTTACCGTTCAACAAAATAGATAAACAGGAAATATTCCATGCAAACTACTCAGATGCTACTGACGTTAGTGCCATGACGCGAACAGAAGAAGTAGTAAGACTTCTGCGAGTATCACATTTAAATTCAGAAGAAACAAATGCCTTATATGACCTTTGTTCTACCTTCTCTGACATATTTCACCTTCCTAATGATAAACTAACATGTACAGATGCCATACAACATGAAATCCCTACTCCTTCTTCTGTACCAATAAATACCAAATCATACCGTTTTCCGGAAATACACAAACAGGAGGTGCAAACTCAAATAAATAAAATGCTTGATGATGGAATCATTAAACCATCAACTTCTCCGTGGTCGTCCCCAATCTGGATAGTTCCTAAAAAGACTGACGCTTCTGGCCAGCGCAAATGGCGCGTAGTAATCGACTATCGCAAGCTAAATGACATCACAATCGGTGATTCATACCCAATACCCAATGTTTTCGAGATACTGGATCAACTCGGGAAATGTAAGTATTTCAGCACTCTGGATCTCGCTTCCGGTTTTCACCAAATTAAAATAGCAGAACACGATGCTGCCAAATCCGCCTTTTCTGTGCCTCAAGGGCACTTTGAATTTACGCGTATGCCTTTTGGACTTAAAAATGCTCCGGCTACCTTCCAAAGGCTAATGAATACAGCACTCTCTGGTCTCCAAGGTATAAAATGCTTTGTTTATTTAGATGACATTGTTATATATTCCTACGATCTTGACACACACATGAAAAACCTCTCAAACGTTTTTGACAGACTTCGACACTTCAATCTAAAGCTACAGCCTGACAAATGTGAGTTTCTTCGCAAAGAAGTCTCATACCTAGGTCATGTCATCACTGATAAAGGCGTGAAACCTAATCCCGAAAAGATAAAAGCAATAAGCGAATTCCCAATACCTAAGTGTCCTAAAGATATAAAATCGTTCCTAGGTTTGGTGTCATACTATCGCCGTTTTATTCTAGATTTTTCTAAAATAGCCAAACCTCTTACAAACCTACTGAAAAAGGATGTCCCGTTTGAATGGCACCACGAACAACAAGTATCTTTCGAAATCCTAAAAAATGTATTGATTTGCGAACCTATATTAACATATCCCGACTTCTCAAAACCCTTCCTTTTGACATGCGACGCGTCAAATTATGCTATTTCCGCGATCCTATCTCAAGGCCCAATAGGTAAAGATCAACCTATAGCATATGCGTCACGAACTTTAAATAAAGCCGAGTGCAATTACAGCGTCACGGAAAAGGAATGTTTAGCCATCATCTTTGGCACTAAAACCTTTCGGCCATACATCTATGGATACAAATTTACAATCGTCACAGATCACCGGCCCCTAAAATGGCTATTCAATTGTAAGGAACCTGGGTCTAAACTAGTCAGGTGGAGACTCAAACTAGAAGAGTTCGATTATGACGTGGTATACAAAAAGGGAAGAATTAATAGTAACGCCGACACACTATCACGCTATCCGGTAAACCCTGTTCTAGGGAATGACGCAGATCCGCAACCTTCTACATCAGGTCTTTCCAATAACCGCCCTTCAGAAGAAAGAGGAATCCCTTCTGACCTCGACGATCTAATAGAACTCACTGATTTAGGCATAAATCCGCTCGATGAACAAAACATAGAGTCCTCCCCTCCGTCATTTTCTGAGATTCCAACTTCTCCCGATGCAGCACCTGAAACGATTCCTTCGACCGATATTGATAGACAATCGGCAGAAATAATTTCCAATTCTAATAAAGAATACTCCGAATTTTTAAAATCATTCAATAACAAAAACGAAACTTACAATACTTATGTAAAAGAACATAATGAAAGCCTCCTAAAGAGTCAAGTAAAAACAATACTAATTCCAACTTCTATTGACCTCGACGAATCAAATGCTTATGTAGAAGACATAGTTTCTTCCACAAACGTCGACTTAATTCGTGATGGTGAACGAGAACTTCACTCTTTCAAAAAATTAATCATCAAAGACAAAACTTACTATTTCCTGTTTACCAAAGTCTACTACTTCGATACTTGCTCATATCCTGATATCTTTAAAACTTTAAAAACCGCCAGAGACGATATTTTACTCACCGGTAATATCAACGAAATAGCAATATCCGATTTCAAAAACCCGTTTGAACAAAACTCGATTGTTAAAATTTATGGAATGCTTACTTACCTCTTTAATAACACTAATGTAACCATTAATATTCACCACAACACAGTTGTATACCCTATCCCTTCCGAAATTGCTAAAATTCTAAAGGAAAACCACGATATCCCTATCGCAGGACACCTAGGCTCAAATAGGATGTACGATAGAATTAAAGAACGTTATTACAAAAAAAACATGCGAATTTTTGAAAATAAAACAAATCTGGTCATCGCCCTATCACCCTCAGACACAAGGCGCCCTTGAACGCAGCCATTCAACCCTAAAGGAGTACTTGAAATCCTATGTCAATGAAAATCAGTCAGATTGGCATAGATACGTGTACACCGCCATGTTAACATACAACAGTACCGTCCATACTACCACTCGGTTCACTCCTTACGAACTCGTTTTCGGACACAAACCATATATTCCCGACTCTGTTTTCGAGCTACGCTCCAATATCACGTATCCTGAATATATCAAAATGCTTCACCATCGCCTTAAAATGTCGCGGGAAAAAGCTTTAGAAAACATTCGAGCTTCTAAAGAAAGATCAAAAACATATTACGATAAGCATAATCGTGCGGTGCAATACAAAGTCGGTGACTACGTTTACCTGAAAAACCACCTCAGACTCCGTAGGGCTCTCTCCCCGTTGTGGAAAGGACCTTACAAAGTCGTAAAAATACACGGCAACAATACCTTGTCTCTTTTAATTAATCGGCGCTATGTCACACATCATTACGATGAAATTAAATTAGCTTCAGGAGCTGAACCGTAGCTCCTTCGTAAACATTTCATGCAACTTTATATACACGATAGCTTTTATACAATTTTACATACAAGTTTTAATATACAAATTTATACACAATTTACACCTATAAAGTTTATATACAAATTCTACAACAACAATATACTTGTTAGGTTAATTTCAACCTGTTTCTACATATCTAATACTAGTATCTTATTACAGTGTATTAACGTCGTCTGTACTGGGTCAAGAATTCATCAAACCTCTGACAGAGAATCCCGGCATATACTTCGATCCGCTAGGTTCTTTAAGCTTAGTCAATAGCTACCTAAACATAATAGTTCCATATGATATATCTTTTATAAACCCACACATATCTAATCTACAAATCTTTGTCAACAAATCTATGTTGCTCTGCGAATGCAGTGTGATCTTTGATCATGAGGAATGTGAAAACATATTTAAGCCCCTGGTTACTCGTCTAAATGATATAGTACATAACAGTGAAGCTATAGCTTATCTTACAAATCGGCACCTAGCCAAGCGTTCAGCACTGCTTGGGTTCGTTGGCACTATTTCCAAAAAACTATTCGGTACCATGGATGAGAATGATGCCATTCGCTATGATAACGCGATTAGGGAAGTGGAATTAGACGAGAAGAAAATGGCCCTTCTAATGAAAGAAAATATCTTAGTCACTACTTCTACTCTTAAATCATTTAATCAAACTATATCACATATAATTATTAACGAATATCGATTGAAAAAGGCCATTGATGAACTTTCCGAAGACATCAGAAATCTTACTAGTATCTCAAGGGAATTGGGATTGCGATCACGAATGTTAGAATTAATATCGATGATAGAAAATAATTTACTGGTCCTGTCATTTAAAGTTGAAGACACTGTAAATGCAATCATGTTTAGCAAATCTAATATTTTATATCCTACAATTCTTACACCCAAAGAACTCTATCTGGAACTACTTGATAATTACAGATTCTTACCTGTCTCTCAGCAACTTCCGGTTCTTCTTAGTATCGAAAATATGCACACGATTCTAAATATTTCTGAAATATCCTGCTATCTGAATGAAGAGAAATTAGTATTTGCTATTAAAATACCACTGTTAGATACTGTTTCTATAAATTTAAATCTATATCATACCTTACCTTTTCCGGTTCCACACGACAGTAGCAATCCTACATCATACGCGACTATTATTCCATCTTCCAAATATATCGGTATCAGTAAAGACAAATTGATCTACTGCAAATTAGAAAGTATAGACTCCTGTAAAATAATTAATAAAAATCATTACCTTTGCGAAGCTCCAGTAATTTATTCACCTTCTGCCACGCCTTCCTGCGAAACAGACATTATTACTAAAGTACTTACGTCGGTCCCTCCGATGTGCGAAACTAAGTTCATCCACGGCCATGTGAATATCTGGCAATCGCTGCATAACAACCAATGGTTGTATGTAGTTTCTGAAACATCTAAAATAAGTATAGTATGTAATGAATCTCAACCTAACGAGATTAGTATCCAAGGAAATGGAATATTGTACTTACCTCCTAGTTGTATCGCCTATTTTAAGAGTACACGTCTGGTGTCAAAAAGTAATATTAAGCTAGAATTAAGACCAATTGTACCTACACTTAGAATACTGAATGATTCTTGTTGCAACATTCTAGCATATAATAAAGTTGTACCCAACTTACCTTTAGTAGACTTAGAAAATGTTAACTTAGATTATATAGCATTCGATAACCCGGATGTATTAAAGGGTTTAAATAAGATTATAGACAAGCCTCATATTGTATTGTACCAAAACTATTATTCGTCTTTCATTAGTGTTGTAACTATACTAATTGTAATTGTAATAATCTATAAACTGTACAAGTATGGCATACACAGGAAAACTGACAATCCAAAACGTAGTAATCGCAAATCTAGTCTCCATGCTCCAGAAGATACCGAAATGGTAGATGTCGTCCCACCTCCTTCTTTACGAATCACATAAACTCTGCTTCTCCGTAAACATCACAAAACCGTGATATTTCCTATTAATCGGGGAGCTGTTATATATGGCCCATATACACTAGTTTTGCCTAGCTTTCCCTAATTATCTTAAACCTCAGCATTACTGATTTGTCATGTCAGCATATCATCACAGCTGCCTCCCCGCTGCTCGAGACTCGAGTCAGTCTTCTACCAACCTCCGTTTCGGGACGCAGCGCAAGTCGCGTGGCTGTGTATGCCATCCTACCATTTTCTATTTCTTTATTGTTTCAAAGCCATTTTCTATTTCTTTATTGTTTCAAAGTTGTTGGTAAAACCTAAATAAAAACTATTCTTTACAGTGCTAGTTCTGTTTGCTTTTTAAAAAGTGATTCTAAAGTTCCCGTATAACAGTACGTACCAACGTAAGGTATTTTTTTAAATTAGGTGGTTGCTGTTTTCGATTTATTAAGAATTAGATTAGACCGCAGTAAGCAAGTTTGTAGTCACGTAACGCCTAAAAAATCGTAAAAGGACAATTATTATCATTTATGACCTTTTGTTAAAAATATGCGGTATTGAGATATCAAAGATAAGCATGCAAAATATATAAAATCATCTTCGATTTTTGTTTACATTTAGCCAAAGTTAAGATTAATTAAAATCAGTGTTAATAATAATCAATACTAGATGGCGTTGCCAATTTTTTAAAACTCGCAAGCGATATAATCACTGATTTCATCACTCGGATTCATTTTTATTAATAAAACATCCCAGTGGCTCTATATTGGTCACTTCACTTCACTTCACTTCAACACTGTAAAGTGTCCCACTGCTGGGCACGGGTCTTCTCTCAACTATCTTATGAGTTGAGAGAGTTTAGGCCTTAATCCACACACGCTGGCCAAGTGCGGGTTGGTGGATGTCACATATCCTCGATTGATTAGTTCTTAGACATGCCGGTTTCCTCACGATGTTTTCCTTCACCGACATTGAGCAGCGAAGATGAAATAATTCACACAAAGATGTGTGGGCACGACCAGGATTCGAACCCGCGACCTTATTTTTTTTAAGGTGAGGCCCGTACCGCTGCGCCACCGCTGCTCACTCAGGACATGAAATTAATAAAATGAATTTAAGTTTAATGAATTACGGAAACTCCAGCGCTTAATCCTGTTTCTGACAAAGGTGCCACCATCCTATTGTGGTGTGAGTACATCCTTCAAATTTGACATGTTTGTGTCCAAAATTAACATTCTGATGAAGTTCAATTTGATGCATGTTTTTTTATTAAAAGCTTACAGTTTCACATACACTGCTGACTGTAATCAAATCTTGCGAATTAAAGACATACTTTCTGGTTTCTGAATCGAGCTGAATTTTTGCACGGTTATGACAGCGCAATAACATCGTGACAATGCTATATTTTTTGTTAAGATGGGCGTGATTACCTCTGAATTATTGTTTTGCGTTGGTAGACGTCAGCTTTCACTTCAACGACAGGAGAAGTCTTCCCTTCTACCCTTCATTAGGCACTTGTCTCACCGGCAACGATTAACGAGTAACGAGTAGAGCTAGAACTAGAAACGACTTAGCGAGACGCGGGGAGCGAGTGCGTAGTTCCGATATTTGTGTAGCTCGGCTATAAGCGAGTGTGCGAGTGAGGCGGGCGATTACTCGCATCACTCGCTCGCGGCAGTCAAGCGTACAGTCAGTCTTGCGGCCTCATACGCGATTTACGTGTTCCCAATTTTCCAATAAAAATGGATGAGTTTTTTATTGAATGTGTCCGACAATATCCGTGTCTGTGGGACACAAAACTGATTTCATATAAACAATTAGACGTGAAGGACGCAGCTTGGAAAGACATTTTAAAGAAAACAAACATAGAAAGTGGTAAGTTTTTTATTTAACATCTATCTAACACAACATATACCTATAGTTAAATCAATATTCATTTTGCAGAGTCTAATGTAAGTTATGTGTTATCCTATCAGAATCTAATACATTTTGCACACGGTTATTTTGCCACGAAACTGTTCCAATGGAATTAAAATATTCCATGAAATATTCTCTCACAAAAAAGCCGTCTTCAAAATCTGCTGAGTTTTGTTCAGATACCTCGGAGTAATTTCTTGACATATTATCAGAAAAAACTGACTGTGAAGGCGCCTTTTCGATTTCATTGCGTAATACATAGTTATGTAGAACGCACGCAGCCTTTACAATTTTTTTGGCGGTACTTATTTTAACATCTAATGGCCTAAAAAAGATACGCCATTTGTGCACCAACATACCAAACGCACTTTCTACCATTCGGCGTGCTCTGCTCAGTCTATAATTAAATATTAACTGGTCTTTATCCAACCCTTCATGATCAGGATATGGTTTTAATAAATGTGTCATCAACGGAAATGCACAGTCACCAATAAAAACATAAGGCTGAGGCAAACCTCCTTCATATAGGGGTTCATCTGCGGGTAATCTCAATCCATTGTTTTGCAATACATTGTAGAAATTACTATCTGTGAATATTCCGCTGTCACTGTATCTGCCCATTGATCCAACATCGATCATTATAAATCTTCAGAGAGAGAGAGTTTTGTTGACATAATTGTATTGTAAAGTTTATTCGAGTGATTTTAAACTGATATACATATTTTTCTTATTATTATTAAATTTTAATATGGCCAGCTCAGCAAAAAAACAAAAAGTTCATGATACTAAGTTTAACAGAGAATTTCAAACTTGGTGGACTGAGAAATATGGCATGATTAGTAAAGGTGACAAAGCGGTGTGTGTTTTATGTTCTGGAACAGTGGTATGTAGAACATCGTCTGTTAAACGACATTTTGAAACAAATCATAAATCTGTTAGTCAAAAAAGCGAGGCAGAGCAAAAAGAATTAATTGCAAGTGCATTGAATGACAGAAATAAACAGTCAACGTCTATGATTTTTGTTGGCAAAAATTGCTTAATACAAGCGCGGCAAGTTACGCGGCTGCAAATGTCATTGCTCGGCATGGTAAACCTTTTCAAGAAGGTGAGTTTTTGAAGGAAGCCTGGTTAGCATGCGCGCCCTCTCTTTTTGAAGATTTCGACAATAAAGATAAGATAATTCAGCGCATCAAAGATACTCCTCTATCAAGAAACATAATAAAAGAAAGAATCTTAAAACTGGCCGAAAATATAACAGATCAACAAAAAATTGACATTAAAGATGCTTCTTTTATATCGCTAGTCTTGACGAAAGCACTGACGTCACTAAATCTGCACGTTTAGCTGTTTTTGCTCGGTATTGCGTAGAAAACGTCATTAAGGAAGAATTAATTGCAATAAAATCGTTGCTAACAACTACAAAGGGAACAGATATAAGTACGGCAGTTAAAAATTCGCTTGCTGAAAAAGAAATTGATATAAAAAGAATTGTTTCTGTAACAACTGATGGTGCTCCAAGTATGGTGGGTAAAAAAAACGGTTTCATAAGTTTATTTCAAGCTGACGTAGGACATTCGATTCTTGAATTCCACT
Source organism: Meganola albula (assembly GCA_936450015.1). Taxonomy (NCBI): domain Eukaryota; kingdom Metazoa; phylum Arthropoda; class Insecta; order Lepidoptera; family Nolidae; genus Meganola; species Meganola albula. The sequence continues at coordinate 7,314,020 of OW388164.1, forward strand.
GCATCATTCACCAACAAGTCCTGTGTGCTAAGAGTGGTTTAATATCCCTTGATAATGTAATGAAAGTAGTCACAGTCACACAAAAATAGTCAACCTCATCTCGTCACAGGCTTTAAACAAGCGAAAATTCGATGCTTTGTTGGACGAAGTCAACTCGGTGTATAATGGCTTACTGATGTTTAGTAGTGTTCGCTGGTTGAGTCGCGGAAATGTACTTGAAAGATTTGTTGATTGCTTGGTCTTCCATCAGACTGTTTTTGCAAAATGAGGGAAAAATTGAACAATACTCACAGTTATTGGACGTTATATGGCTTTCAAAATTAATGTTTTTACAGACATTTGCCAACATTTAAACACATTAAACGTAAAGCTTCAAGGGACAAACAAAACAATTATTGCCATGATAGATCTCGTTCGCGCTTTTGAGGCAAAACTGCAAGTTTTTAGAAACGATATTATCACAAGAAACTACAAGTATTTTCCAAACTTGAAAAAATATATGAATGATTTAGATATTCACGAGACAGCAGACAAAGAAAAAATTACTGAAGAATTTATTTCTGTGATCGATTCTTTAATCAAGGAATTTTTAGGGAGATTTTCTCAGTTCAAAGAATTGTCGGAAATACACAAGTTCATTATGTACCCAGATGTGACGTCATTTCATAAACTGAACTTCTCTCAATTTGATTGGTTGGAAATTGAAGAATTTGAAATGCAGTTGATTAATTTCCAATCTAGTTCAATATGGATTCAAAAATTTATTGAAACAAGGAAAGAGTTGGAATTAATTGAAACTGAAAGATCGACAAGTAATTTAAGTAAAAATGCTAATAATAAAATTCTGGAAACATGGAATGCGTTACCAGACACATTTAGCTGTTTGAAGAAGCTGGCTCATGCTATTTTAACCATGTTTTCATCTACATATGCCTGCGAGTCATTATTTTCACATTAAAAACTCGGTTAGAAACCGTTTCACAGATGAATCTAGTTCAGCATGCATTTTGCTAAAAGTAACATCTTACAACCCTAACATAAATTATTTGTCATCTAACCTGCAGCAACACAAGTCACACTAATTTTACTGAAATTTAATATAAACATACCAAAATGTACCTCTTTTGCTTACTTTATTTAATAAAGAGTTTTCATAGTATTTATAATTATTATTTTGCCAATAATCAGAAAGTCAAAATTATTTGATGGCACGCAAATGACCCCATTAAACTTTTTTTTTGTAAAAATGGCACGTTGATGCATAAAGGTTCGCCTACCCTGACATAGTGAGTACCTAATATAAGTTTTAATATGTTAAAAGCTGGAGATAACGATATACACGTCATATTACTAATAAATTACATATTTATTGTTGTAATCCTTGTTTATTGTTCTCAATAAAATTAATATAGGAGAATCCCTTAGCATCGTTGTGCTTTTTTCCTTGAAGCAACAAATCGTGTAGTCACTCTAGTAGAGTGAGACGCATCCCTAAAAAGCGCTGTCTCGCTCGGCTCGTTTTTTGGTTGTGAGTGCGCAATCTTGTTTAATTATAATATCTTTGGGCGCGACAGGCAAGTTTGCAAGATGGCGTCAGTGTAATGTCACATGTTTGTTTTTGTTTTGATTTTAATGTTTATTTTTTAATTTGGTTACAATGGCCAGTGATAAAATAAAATGTGTTTTTTTGTAAAGGACATAACGATAACATAATACTTTTCGTGGATGATAAACTAAAAAAATGTCAGCAAGTTTTAAGTGTACGTGTGAAATATAAATTAAAGTACAGTGACATTGAGCTGCCCACGCAAATAAATAAGACAGATGGATATCATAGACAATGTTATAGTAGTTTTACTGCTTTAATGGCAAAATACCGTGATTCATCGTCAGAAACAGATTATGCCAGTAACTCCACTTCACTCACTTTGTCACCGAGTACTCCAGTAGATATTTGTGAAACTGTTTCAAGAAACGTAAATCAAAGCTCCTACAGTAAGGTTGCTTCTTCAAGTTTAAATATTCAGACAAAATTAGGAGATTTTCAACTGAATTTGAACAGTAAAATAACACCAGAAGATGATGCTCCTAGTTCAAATAACCAGAGCATATCAAGACATCCTGATTTAGATTTTAACCGTGAGATATCAGAAAATGCTGCTTCAAATTTAGATAATCAGACAACGTTAGAAGATGTTGCTTCCAGCTCAACTTGTGATTTAAGTATCAATGAAACTATCGTTTTTAATGAAATTAAGAATGAAGAAATGAACAAAACAATAAGAAATCGACACCAAAGGTAACGAACAAAAAGAAAATGAAAAAACAAACAAGAAATCTAAAAAAGATAAAAAACCTGACGATGGAGCTCAGACATCAGATAACGAAGATACAGAATGTCTGTACTGCCTAGGCTTGTATTCAGAGTCTAGTGAAGGATGGATCACTTGCCAGACTTGCGGTAAATGGGCTCGTTGTGGCTGTGCAGGAGTGGACGATAACGATGACGAAGCTGTCCATACTTGCCCGGTTTGCGAAGAGAACGACGCTTAGATACTCTATACCCCATCTTACCCAAGAGGGTACCCCGTTTTGCCCTATAGGTGGGGCAAGATGGGGAGATTTAGTAATTTTGTTAAAATTTATATTTCTATTAGAAGACTTATTGTATTTCGTTTTAACTGATTATAATTAAATAAAAAAAGACTCTTTATAAAAGTTCCTACATAGTGCAACTAAAACTGAGGGTTTTATTTATAAAATTCCTTAAAGTCCCCATCTTACCCCACCTTCTCAAAAAAACTAATCAAACCTTTGTGCTCCAACAACAAGGTCCAAACGTAAATTAGGTCGCATTGTTAATTCTATTAGGAAGAAGCTCAAGAAATTTCCACCTATCCAATATTCTTGGAAAAATACCCAGTTTAGACATAAAGCTGTAATATCTAAAGAGGAGTTTGTGTTCGATATGACTGGCGATGATTCGCCTTGATGTTATTTTTATAAATATTTTTCAGAAGATATTTTGTCGGATACAAACCTTTATTCAGTACAGAGCACAGGAAAATCTATAAATTTAACTGAAAACGAACTGAAAGATTTTGTATCTATATTGTTAGTTATGGGAGTGGTATCGATGCCTTCATATTTAGATTACTGGCCTAACAACTTGAGGTATACTACTTTTGCGAGCACAATGCCCCTTAAACGATTTCAGCAGATTCGAAGATATTTACACTTTGTAGATAATTCTTGCCCAGATACCGACCGGTTTTATAAAGTAAGGCCGTTGGTAGAGAAAATACGACGCAATTGTTTGACAATAGAAGAAGAAATGAGATATAGCATTGATGAAATGACAATACCATACAAGGGCAAGAAGGCAAGAAATCGTAAGCAGTATAACCCGATGAAACCGAATAAATGGGGATTTAAAAACATAGTACTTGCTGGCGATTCTGGTATAGTCTATGATTTTATATTATATGCAGAAGACATTATATTATATTATATTATATACATTCAGGTACATTTCCTTTACGGAAATAGAGGAAAATATGACGTTGGGAGCTAAATTAGTAATTGCTCTTTGCAAAGCAATTCAAACTAAAGCAAGTGTAGTGTATTATGATAATTACTTTTCAACTTTAGATTTATGTTTTCATATAAGGGAGAACTACGGTATTACGTATACGGTATTTAGTTTGGGAACCATAAGACAAAATGGATTAAGAAGATGTGAGAAGATTTTAATGAATGACAAAGATATGAAAAAGAAAGAATGGGGCACTTTCAGTCAGATGGTAGATGACGAAAGAAAACTAGCAGTAGTAAAGTGGTATGACAACAAAATAGTTACATTGGTAAGCTCTTACGCAGATGCATATCCCGTGCTAAAAATTAAGCGCTATAGTAAAGAGGTAAAAGCCAAAATTGATGTCGACTGCCCCTCTCTTAAAAAAGACTACAGTCAGCATATGGGCGGCGTCGATCTCTGCGACATGCTCATTGCTATATACCGGACTACATATAAGAGCCGACGCTGGTACTTGGGAATATTTGCTCAAATGCTGGATATATGTGTAAACAACGCTTGGTTTTTATACCGAAATTGTACTCGTTGAGGCACTCAGCATATGAACTCGAAGTCTTTTAGAATCCAAGTAGCAAAAGAACTGCTACAAACAGGGAGGTCGACTGAATTGCATTCCCAACCGGATAATGTCCCTGTTATTTCCAACCCTAAAGTACCTCACCCTGTAGAATCGGTACGTTATGTATGATGGTGTAGGTCACTGGCAAGGTTTTACAAGTTACGGTAGATGTAGATATTGTACAAAAAATAAGACTGAGGTATATTGCATTAAATGCAACCAAATACTATGTTTTTTAAGAAAAAGAAATTGTTTTTATAACTTTCATTCTAAACAGATAGGTACAAAGTGGTGACTGATTTTATATTATAGCTATTGTGTTATAAAAATTGAAATTAGTTTATGATGCTTTACTTTTGTGATACTTTATAATGACTGAACGATAAGTTGGTGAACTCAACTACCCAAATGTTCCTAAGAATTTTTCGTTGTTTAAATAATTAAGGATAAAAGTTGATATTGTGCCTTAGGTAGATTTTTTGTGTAAGTTTCTTATTAAAAATATTAAATTATTTCTATATTATAAAAAATTCACAACACGTACCTACTGGGCAGTGTGCAGTGTACTGCACATTAAATATTATTATGACATCTTTGATTAGTGTGCATTGGGAAGTATCCTTGACGTAGGTTTTTTCAAAAACTAGCAATAATAGATTCTTTTTTGTATTTTTCTGGCTTATAATAGCCATAAATAATAAATAAAATCAAGGAATAATACCAAAATTGAACAATTTTATCTCCTGCCGAATTAAGGGTGAGAGTCAAAATACTCGCTGCGCATACTGGTGCAAGTACTGGTGCAAGTACTGGTGCAAGTACTGGTGCTAGTATTTGTGCGAGTATTGGTGCGTCTCCTGGTGCAAGTACTGGTGCGAGTATTGGGGCGAAATTCTTCTCCAATCGAGATTAATTACTAAATTTTTAGAGGTCTTATTTGTTTTGTTTGTTACACGGTATGTAGATTTTAAGTACTAGTATATAAAAAATGTCATCTCTCCAAGTTTTTTTTCTCGGCTGTACCTTTGAAAAAGTAGGCATTTTGCTACCATGTCATTATGCGATTTAGTCATAATGCGAAGTAGAGAATATGATATGTAGATTATTTACTACATAGGTTTTTTGCAATGTAGGTATAGACAACCGGACCCGACGGAAATATTATAAGATGGCTTCAGCAAGAAATCTTACGAAATTTTAAAAACGGCTTACCTATGTTTCGTGTGTAAAGTACCTATTTGTTTGGAGTGTTTGCAAAAAATGTGTTGTTACTGCCGAGAAAAATGTACAAGTTGAGGCTTTGCAATTTTGTTTAATTTTTTTTTAGTTTTTTTATTTGATTTTATTTTTAGTTTATTCAAATTAAAATAAAAGAAGTTAAAATCATAAGTATTTTAGAATAAAGATCTCATTTTCTTAGTATAGTTATTATTGGTGCCATATTCCTTATTTCATAGATATTATTCCATTTTATTAAAACTTATATATTACTTTTGCTAATTTGTGACGCTTAAATAAAGCAATTAAGTATAGACATGCATTTTATTTAACCGAACTTTAATTTCTTATCATAGATCCCAAAATAATCGCAATAATTTATTAGCGGTCTCTGGGACCGCACGTAGGTGGTTAAAGGACAGAAATAGGTGCTAGGTGTGTGTTAAGCGCTTTTTTTCACCTTTATAGTCAGCAAGCAGCAATCTTTGGTACTTTTTTGGTACTTCAACGTCAGCAGCTTTGTGAACTTTTTTAACTAACTTTTTTAAGTAACTTTTTTGCTCAAATAGAATCGTTTCTTTACTTGTAGAGTCGTGTTTCTTTACTATGAAAATGTGGTAATTTAGAAACAATTTGTAGTCCCCTGTCCTTAATAACTTCCATATTTTTTTCAAACACTTGCAGAACAGGGATATTCATGTCTTTTTGAACATCTTGTAAACATATTTGCATTTGGTGGTTCACTTCACTATTCGCGAAATCTAGAGGTTCATGACAATGAGCAGTTTCGTTCAATATAGTCATCACATCGTCTTTTGTTTTGATAGTCGCATTGCAAACACTTTTTCTCGCACAGCGAACACATACAGTTTTGAGCCATCTTTGTTTATTCTCTTTAGGGTATATTAAAGTTCACGTCTCCTTTGTGTGACACCAATATAAAACGATTGCTGACGGCGAGATGTTGAAGGTCTTTCTTCATCCGTTTTTATGTTCCCACAGACCTCAATCCTGCCGATTTAGCATCGAGAGGATTGAAACTTAGTCTATTAGCAAACTCTAGTTTATGGGGGCAAAGTCCAGCATTGCGAAACAAGAATTACAATGGCATGTTTCGCCAAATGTATCTTTAGAATTATCTGAAATAAAAGTTCATCACACTCGAAACCAAAATAGTTTTCATCGTCGAAACTGGCACCTTTACTGCATTTTCTGCCGTAACGTGCCCCCAACCAACACTAAACCTTTGGTCAGTCACTACCGAATATACATCCGTTTTGGACTTGACGTGAGGCTCTTTCCCTTAATAAAGATTGTTAATTATGGTGCAACAGGGTCGTGTTACCAAAGACGCTTCAAAAAGTAGTCTTGGATTTCATACAAGCTCTTCATGCGGGCATCGTCCAATCAAAAGCATATGCAAGAGGCTATGTATAGTGTATAGACATTGATCGGCAGATATAGAAAATAGTGAAAGTAAACCCACAAACTTGGATTTCGTCTAAAAAACCTTGGAACCGAATCTATATTGATTTTGGAGACCCTTTATTAAGAAAAAATACTTTTTAGAAATCAGTTATAGCAACAGTAAATGGTTCAAAGCGGAGGTTGTCCCTTTTATGAGTAGCAGAACTGTCATAATGGTTTTTAAAAATATATTTGCTTCTCAAGGCCTGCCTGATATCATAGTCTCTGATAATGGTAGGGCATTTTGCTGAGGAAATCAAACATTTCTTAAAAAGAATGACATAAAGCATTTGCTCTCACCGTCTTACTGGATGGTGAGGCGGTGAGATTCAAAGCAGCACGAGCATTCAATGGACAGATTGAAAGGGCTATTATATACAGACATTTAAGAATAAATTGAAAAAGATGACTCTCATTTTACCGTGGATTGGTAAAATCATTTGCACGAATTTATTTGTCCTTTGTCGATAACTCCGCAAGACAAAAGCTGCTTAAAACAGCAACTGGCAGTCCAGCGGAGAACCAGCACTCCCAGAAATGAGCGCCTGCACCACAAACACGATGTCATATCGTGTAGTGCCAATTGAGCTGTCTTCTATTCGATGGGTATTCTCCAAGCTTCATAGATTTTATGGTCCATGATGCCTAAATGCAGCTTCATAATGCTGCATGTGAATTATCTCCACACTCCAAGGCGCTCTTTCCTAGCGACCATAGCAATAGCAGCAAAGATGTCGATATTGGATCTCTCGAAATCGACAAGGTATCATCGGACACGCTGGACGCAACTGAAAAGTCAAAGCTAATGGAAGTGCTATGGGATTATTAAGAAGTTTTCATTGAAGGTGGTGAACCAGCTACCCTCGCTAAACACTGCATCGACACGGGTGAGCATAACCCCATCTCTGCACCTCCATACCGCCTCTCACCGCCACGCATCGCCGTGCTAAAAGAAGAGGCAAAGAAGATGTTGGATAGAGAAGTAATTGAAGCATGCTCATCACTCTGGTCCGCACCCGTTGTAATGGTACCAAAGAAAGACAGTACAGTACGAGTTTGGCGCCCAATGGGGCTAACTGCAACCTACGTTACTCGGAAGGGAAGTGTTACAACGTATCCAGTGAAGCATCAAGATGCTCGCAGAGAAACAAAGACCTTTAGTGATGCCCAGCTAGCCCACCTGATAAAATCCATAACTTCGGTATCTACGCGCAGAAATTCGATGGCAAGTTGTGCACAAACCTACGATGGAAAATGTGACCAAGAGAGACTGAAAACATTTATTTCAGCGGTAAACACCTGCAAAGCTGTCGAAGGAATCGGGGATAGTAAGGCTTTAATAGGCGTTCGACTGATTCTGCGCGGAGAAGCAGCTATTTGGTGGCAAGGCGTTAAAGACGGTATCTCAACCTGGAGTAAATTTGAGCAACGTTTACGCAATGCCTCTGCACCGAAAAACCAGCATACGTGCTGTATAGAGAAATAATGGGTGAAGAACAACCACCAGATTTGACTACAGAGCGTTTTGTGGCAAAGAAGCGGATGCTATTTTCTATGTTGCCACCACCGAAGCACACGGAATCTCAGCAAATTGATATGGTCTTTTGCATGTATACATAAGGGCGCATATCATGCGGAGTTCTATTGTCGATTTTGATAATCTGTTGGAGGTTGCACGCGGTATAGAAAATACTTTGCAGGAGAAGTTGATAAACGGAAGAGACCAGTAAGCAGAAACTCAACAAAAAGATGAGATAATAAACTTTTCCGGCTACTCGTGTGTAAAGAAGAGACGCCTTCTTTAGTTACAGCTGTTTTGTATGGTAGATACGATAGTTTTAATCATGTCTAGTTCGTTGAAAGCGAAGATTCGACGCAGTGCCCAAGCTGCACCAATAACTACAACACAACAAGTTCCTTTGAAAGTCAGAAGAATTATCAAGGCGGAGAGCACTTTATTTGAGTTAAAGGACTCTCCTTGGAATGGATTCGTCGAAATGACGGATTCAATTCTAGCAGGTCATGCTCTTCTAGCTGTAGAGGGGCCTGGTAATATCATCAATTTCAATGGTGCTCTGAAGAGGGATGAACGTAACTGTACAATGTTAGCTATTGATTACAGGCAGCTCCCACAAATTCGAATTTCAATACAACGTAGACTAAAGATTCCGTCTATTCTAACTAGCATGTTGATGTGCTTCGAAGAAACAGAGTTAGACCGTTTTTACAACGAGTGCGCAATCATAACTATTCTTGTTAGGAAAATCAAGAGATTCGTATTGGTTAGAGATAGATGGTTGCCCCGTTTTTGTAATGATTTAGATTTAGATGTACTTTCTGTCAACTACCTGGACATGCATTTAATGAATGTCGGAAGCGCTTGAAGCAGGGAAGACATACTGCTCTTCCTATGGTAACTACAGCGGAGACGATAACAAAACACGAAGTAGTTACTCAAATGCCGTCCCCCTCACAACCAAAATTCTCTTGTTACGGTTGTGGTGCCCCCGGGATTGTTAGAGCGAATTGAACAAACTGCTCTGGTTGCCAATCACAAGTGGTACCGAACGAGCTAGGATTCTGTCCAGTTGACATCCAATTAGATATGAAGCAGAGACCGGTTGTATCCGTCAACGTTTACGGCATAGAAGGTTTTGCCTACCTGGACACTGGAACCAAACTAAGTGTTGCCTCGTATGATCTCTTTTGTAAGCTGCGGGAGATGAATTTAGAGTTTAGTGAAGAAATTGCCAACATAACTCTTACTGATGGTATTCGAAGACATCAGAAGGTTTACACCATCAAAGCCCCAGCAGTACAGATCCAAGTTTTTAACGTTTCTAAAGCCGCTATAATTTGGGGTCTTTTATGTTGAACTACGTCTTACATTAAGATTTTCTTGTATATAAGTACATACGATTACCTTAAAAAAAATTCGTCTCGAATTGCAGCGACAGTACGGCGGCGCCGGTATAGTATTAGCAAAAACTTAAATACGTTATGATGTTCGTGCCCTAATGATATTGGGATATAAATAGAGCTCTCAAAATGTATTGGACACATTGGTTGTGCATCAGTCCTTCATTGCTGGTTGTGGATATTTTCGAGGAGTCAAGTATGTACGTAACAAGTAGACCTTACGCACACAGATAACTCAGTTGCAATAATGCAGTTGTTTTGCTCTGCGTGCTAATATATCTTTTTTTATATCTGCTGTTTTCGTTTCATAAACACTTTAATCTATCTTTATTTCGGGTCTTCAAATCCGTTTGATTCAGACAGCCACAGAAATCCAAGAAGCTGCAGAGGAAGACCCAGAAACGACAAGATCATTTATTCGGAAGCGGATCGGAATCAGAGACTGATCTAGCACCAGCAAATATGAACAAGAGGCGCAAAATTAATATTTTTCCTGATTCTGAGGTGAGTTCATTTAATTATCTACTCTATATTTATTTTTTATAAAAATTGCATTTGTCTGAGCAGGAAAATAATTAATTTTGTTGCCTGTCCACATCTATCGCGTAAACGAACTCAACGGCTCAACAGTCGAAAGTGTGATCGCCTCTTTATATTTTTTCTATGTAGTTCAGACATAATATAATTATATCAAAATCTGTTCTGGTTCTTGAAAGGATGATGAGCCTGAACCACTTCGGGCAGCAATATTGAGAAATTTTCTTTCGAGGCGTGTAGCTTCTTGCAACACCCACCAAAGCGATCCCACCAGGCGAGGCGAGTACTACCTTGAAGTTCGCATCTCAAACTATCGCGAACTGGAAGCAATTACCAACAACCGATGGCAGCGTTCCCTGATCAGTTTTAAAACTGCCACTGCAAATGACAAAACCCCTGCGTGGAAAGCAGTTACTTAGCTTGTTTCAGCGGTAAAAGAAGATTACAGACATATTAAACCTATTGCTTCCTTCAAAACACACAGCGTTGGTTGAAGAAACTGTTTTAAAATTTTGCCTTGATTTAAAGAAAAGTATGTAGAACTCACCAGTTTCCATAGTCTGTGGTTACCTTGTGCTCTTTCACTGAAGCAGTAGATCGCTGACATCCGTAATTACAGCGGTCTGTCATCTGTCACTTATAGCGTCAAAAATTTTTGCCGCCAGGCGTATGGAAAATTTTTCTCTCGTAGTTTTTAATTGAAATTAATAAATTTTTATGTGTTAAGTGAGTAGTTAATATATCATTACTATAAAATATTAAGTGTATTTTGCGTTTTTGATAATGAGTAATCATATCGGTGTGATAAAGAGCAAAGCTCTCATATCGATGTTGCCGGTGCATTCACCGCCGATCGGTGGAAACCGAACTCCATTCTGAGAGAGAATAAGGCACCGCGCCCCTACTGCCAAACAATAATATAAAGGTCTTGTTTAGATCTCATTAAGCACCCACGTTTCAACAATTTGACGAATCAAGTAAGTTTTATTTTTGGTTACGTGATACAATTACCTCAGTAAATTACTGATCTAATTTAGAATTTTACTCAAGAATATTGTAACCCTTATATATTGCTAGTAAAGTTAAGATGCATTACAGTCTTCTACACAACCCAGTAGGTAGGGTCTAAACTGAATGAAATTTTACAACCAGGTATTTTACTGTTGATTATAATCATAAGGTACTTAGTAATCCCTAAAACTGAGACAGTATGTCTTGAAATGAAATGAAAATATGCTTTATTTTTTTTGAGACGCGAGTCTACTTAAAAATAGTCCAATTTCTTTTCCTACCGTGCAGTGAATGACTGGCAACTACTGAGAAAGACTGCCAAAAAACTCAGTAGGCTTTTTTCTTTTTTAAATTAAGTACTTATTTCTATTACATTTTGTTTGTTTATTGTGTTGAATTAAAGCGACTTAATTCCAAGCGTTTTTATTCGTTAGATAGTCTGAAATTTTATAATACGCTTTCGTACATAACTTAGATTTTATGATTATTTTAAATTTGTTAATAGTCATTTCCCTAATATTATTTGGAAGTTTATTGTAGAAACGTACACACTGCCCCATAAAAGAGTTACTGATTTTGTGGAGTCGAGTATGATGTGCTACAAGATCGTTCTTATTTCTAGTATTTAAATTATGTGTGTCGCTTATTTTTTTAAATTTCATAATATTTTTATGCACATACAATAAATTTTCATAAATATATTGAGAAGCGACAGTCAAAATATTTATGTCTCTGAATTTCTCTCTTAGAGAAACACGGCTTCCTAGTTTGTAGATAGCTCTTATAGCTCTTTTTTGTAAAATAAAGATGGTTTCTATGTCAGCCGCATTTCCCCAAAGACATGATACTAAGACATGATACTATGAAAATAACTAAAATAAACAATTCTCGCAGTATCCTCATCAGTGAGCCGTCTAATTGTTTTGACTGCATACGCAGCGGAACTTAATTTTCCGGACAGTTTATCTATATGAGGAAGCGACTGTATTTTTTTTAACTTAAAATAGGCTTGCGCTTGACCACAACTTGCCTGATGTGAAGCAATGATGCAGTCTACGATGGAACGCGCTTACCCAGTAAATACCGATTCACTCGTGACTTGAAGACTAGCAGATTGTAGCTATCGGGAAAGCCGGCAGCGAGTTCCACAATTTGGCAATTCGCACAATTAAAGTGGTAGCAAAGAGCTTTGTGCGTACCCGTGGAATTTCCACCATATAACGGTGGCGCATAACCGTACCTCTACTTGTCCGATGGAAGAACGGGGATGGGGGAATAAGATTGTGTAATTCCAACGCACACTCTCCGAAGTGTATCCGGTAAAAGACCGAAAGACTAGCAACTATGCGGCGACGCTCGAGGCTTTGCAATTTAGCCTTAACGAGAGATTCGTTGCCAATAAGCCTCTTGGCTCGTCTTTCTATAGACTCCAACGCCTCGAGTTGGTATTTAGCTGACCCATCCCAAAGATGCGAGCAGTACTCCATGCATGAGCGAACTTGAGCTTGGTACAGCTCAAGCATCTGTTTTGGCGTGAAGTACTGACGCACCTTCGCGAGGAAACCTAGCTTTTTGGCAGCTAGTTGAGCCTTAGACTCAATGTACGGGCCAAAATTGAGGGTTGAAGTCATATTGACGCCAAGAAGCTCAAGGTGGTCTGTAATAGGTACGGATACACCTTGAAAAGTAGGAGCCAATTGAAATGGCCTTTTTTTAAGCAGAGAATAGACACGCCTGGGTTTTAGCAGCATTAAACTTGACTAGATTGGCGTCACCCCAGTCGGAAACCGCTTTGAGAGACAAGTTTAAGCGCTAAACCATGGCCTCTCTAAGAGACTGGATCTCAGCCGCACTGGCAAAAGGAATTTGAAAAAAAATGATAAAATTAAACAGGTTCCGCATTTGAATTCAAACAAAGACACTTTATTTAGAGCTCGGCGCAGCTTTTTTAATGTTCCTAAAACTGTATTCCACAACTTGAACGAAATTGTGATTACCAAAATTTTGGCTAATAGATTCCTTGTATGTGAAGATGGGTATGAGAACAATAAAATATTAATATTTACAACACCTGTGAGTAGAAAATGCATGAGTACAATGAAAAATAGGTTATATTTTATTGATGCAACTTTTAAGGCTGTACCTAAGCCATTTCACGAATTATTATCTATACACATTGATCTAAATAGTTGTGATGATACAACGGAAGCAAGTATTACATCAGAAAAAAGCATCACACAATCTCACAATAAAGAAACTGACTCACAAACCAATAATGACCCTACCGCACCAGCCAATACTACCGACAGAACAAAAACAAGCAAGAAAGAAAGACAGACTGTAGCGAAGTTGATCGACAAATGCTTACTTTAATTAAATCAGTTGAAGATGAAGACAAGATTAAGAGTATGTGTTTTTTCAAACCTCCCAACAGTGGCATGTCTTATAGATATAGAATAAAATGGCAATAATATTAAACAATATTGGTATTGGTACCAAAATAAGTTCTTTTTGTGGAATTATCTAATTGAGAGACACCTCTATAGAGGTATCCCTTCAGATTGATCTGAAGAGGAAATAAAAGATAATGTTAATGTTCCTACAGGCTGCGGTCCCATGATTAAAGTGAGGCGATTAACCTTGCAGGTCAGGTTTTACAAAAAATATATATTATCATGACTCATGACTAATTGTCTGTAGAACTATATATACATCCGACAGATCATTGTTTTAACTGTTGTCATTACGCACATGTTAAAGCTCAATATCGTTGAGTACCTAGATGTTTTCGTTGCGGACAACGCTATTCTGGCCGTAAAGTTCAGCTGATGCGCACGATGTGCAATGTTGCATTTGTAATGGTGTACTCTTGTTATAGACAAGAAAAGCCCTTAGTATATTCGGCAAAGAAACACTAATGAATGGCTGAGCTTCCTCAGTAACGGTAGATCAGTCAATATGTTCTAGTTCCGAATTTCCCGTAAACGAATGTGCATCAACATCTGCACAACCACAGACCTGTAGTGTTAAAATCTCAACATCTCTTAGAAACCAAAGAAAGCAATTTTCGGAGTGAAGCCCGTTACAGTAGAGAAGGAGAGTAGGAGAGCCTATAAATCATCCAACGGAAAGTTTTGCTTATGCAACTGGCTTGAAGGCGCAAAATAAAGATGTAGCAGACATAATATGATTAGTCACAGAGAATTCCGGAGAGGCTACAAAGATAAAAGTTATACTGAAAACTAATAAAAATGTGCCCATATATTCTGCTGATAAAGCTTTAGGTATTTTGACTTCGTTGAAGCTGTCGAAGTGGCAGTATACTATTTTAAGAGCTTGTGCAAAGGAAAAGGGAATATCACTGAATCCCTCATACACAACCGTCCTAGAAGCGAAAAAGGACTGTTATTTAAACCTCAAGCAATTTTGGATAAAACTGTATCAAGACTTGGAAAATATCTACGTTTGCCCTCTTCTCTAGATGGCAAAGAGCTAACACTTCTATGTAAGTGGTTCTTCAGGGCAGAGTTTGTACAAGCAAAGCAAGGTGGAGGAAGATGATTCCAGCATTTCACGTGTTCTTTTGTACCTATAAGACTAGATTGTGATGAAGAAAAGGTATGGGAGAATCCAAAACCGTCTTCGACAATGTTTTGCAGACCTCTTTTTTTCAAGTTTGCAAGTGAAAACAAATTGGACATCAATAGATTTAAGTATCGAGAACGGTTTGCGAGCGAGAGAGCAAGTGAGGAACTGAATGTATTGTATGTAATTGTGTTTGTGCAAAAATATAGTTTAAAAAGTGATTGATTTTTCGGCTGAAAATTTGTGGGGAGGTAACTTAGAACCAGGAGAAGAACATAGGATTCCCGTTCCATTCCCGTGGGACGTGCAGTCATAGCATGTCTAGCCGTTCATTTGTTAAAAAGGTATACAAACTCCGTATATAGAGACATGACAAGACACTTCATAATTGAAAAGAATATAAAGCATTGTCACCTTTTGTCATCTACAATGTAGATTCTACATCTACACTATTATAGAGACGAAAGATTTGATAGTTTGTTTTTAACGAATATGCTCATAGTCTAAACTTTTTTTTGTCGGGGGGAAATCCTTAATGGATCACCCGCATCGTGTAGGCGCAGGGGACGTGATATTCCCAAAGGGTACCCATTAAAACCTCTCGGCTGTTCCGTCGCTCATTTGTGGCAGGGGTTCACGGGAACTTCATGTGACACAACCGCAACCGTTACTTAACATTTATCTGAGGTTTATTGCGGCAGCATAGATTAAAACGAATGATTTTAAATTTGGTTTTGCCAAAGCAAACTTGATTGAGTGTTCTAAGCTTGGAAAAACAAGAACTAGAGGTGCGTTTTTTTGGCATGACTACAACTGATTTCAGAAAGCTTGCCTACCAAATAGCTGTTTAAAAAAATGATGAAAATGAAATGGCAGGTTTGCACTGGTTGAAAAACCCGTCAATATCACTTCGCATTCCCGAAGCTACATCGGCAGCCAGAGCGCGAAGCTTCAAAAAAGTCCAAGTCAAAAAAAAATTTACGTGTGTTAACTGATGTTACCAAACAGCATAACTTTGAACCCCATCAGATTTGGAATGTGGACGAATCTGGATTTAGCACAGTTCCATCACAATACCCAAAGGGCTTTGCGACAAAAGGCAGAAAACAAGTTGGCGTATTAACGAGTGCTGAAAGAGGTCAGCCCTATACGACGGTTTGCTGCGTCAATGCTCTTGGAAGTTTCATGCCTCCAGCCTTCATTTTTCCTCGTAAAAATATGAAAGCAGAACTAATAGACCGTGCTCCAACTGGCGCTGTTGATTTTGGCCAAGAAAAAGGATAGATGAATGGGGAGGTATTCCTTAAGTGGATGCAGCATTTATATATAGCATGTTAAATACGCAAAGCCTTAAAAAGAAGCCAAGGTCATCCTATCCTTCTTGCTGCATTGTGAACGCTATAGGCCAGGCACTACCTCTATCAATGGTATATCCTCGAAAGAATTTACGTCGCAAGGAAGCAGTCCAAAGGAAGACGCTGCGTTGGTACAAGAAGCTATTTGTGCATTATTTGCAAATGAGCCTCACTAATGCATTGCACTTGTACAACAAATTTTCGACGAATGACAAATTAAATCTATATGATTTCCGTTTGAAGATACTGGAGAAGCTTTTACTTGATCCTAACGAAGTCAATCGACGCAATGTTTTGAAAGTGAAGCACGAACTCACTAAAATAGAGACGTCCCGGGCAAGACTTAAGACAGTAGGAAGTGTCACGAAAGAAACGATCGAAGTGGCCCGAAAAGAATGCAAAGGTTGCAAAACACAGAAAAAGAGGGTGCAAACAATTTATGAATGTAAGCAATGTGAAGGTTCTCCAGGTTTCTGCCTAGCACATTCCTAAGTGTTTTAAATTTAATTTTTTTATGTCAAGAGGTTCATTTTCTTGTTTTCGGTTTTTTTTGTACCTTTGTACTTTTCGGTGAGTAACTCACTTTTACTCAGTGACAAGTTTTCAATTAAACTTATAATTATTTGAAAATTGTGATTGTATCGCTACTGTGCTCAGATTTATTAATGTCTTCCTAAATAAATAATTATCCAAATCCGTATTATATTTTATTTACAATTTATAGCCTATGTTACGCAGGGATAATGTAGCCTTTGAATGGTGAAAGAATTATCGAAATCTGTGCAGTAATTCCATTCCAACCATTGCCATCCCTAGCGCTCGGATCCGAGTGACCGGCACCTGGCATGCTATGTGCCGACCACTCGGATACGAAAAACGTATAAACTTCATCAAAATACGTCTTAAAAAAATTAGGTTCCTGGCTAATTATTTTACATTATTTCGTAAGCAGCGAATGTGTTAATCAAGTTCACGTGGCTGTAATGACAACGGCGACAGAACCAATCTTTAACCCAGTACCTCCCTAGGTTTAGGTTTAAAGAAATTTATTCTCAAAAAAGACACAATATGCCACTTAGATGAGAACTTAATCTAACTTAAATAAAACTATATTTTCATACAATGGTCATCTACTCTTAGAATATTTACTGAAAATTCTGTAGATATTTTGTAAGTGAGTAACGAGCGGTTCTTTAAAATATACTTAGATAATGTGGACTTAAATGAACATGTACTAACACTTCTTATATGTGAGGGTAGACTATTATAAAGTAAAATGCCCTCAAAGGTTATATTCCATTTTCCGAAGTCCTTCTATGTTTCTTCTTTTCATTTTCTTGAATTCTATTATAATTAAGAACACAGTTCTTAATTATAATAGAATTCAAGAAAATGAAAAGTATCACCATCTGGTATCCCATTCGAACTTTGGTGTTTTTGAGTCGTTGGTATATTGTTGGGGATACTTCCAGTATGATGTTCGTATGGGCAGGTGTCCTCGATTTGGTTCTTCTTAGTACCTTGGCTATCTTTTCCTCTGGTTTTAGGCCCTCTAGCACGTTCTTGTTCTGGCTTATTATGGCCTCTTCTACCTTTGCGTTGGTGATGTCTGTTGTAACCTCCTTGAGCTTCAGTTGCGGTCTCTTGTTTGCCAGCAGTGTCGCACTCAGCACAGTGGTGGTCTCCAGGGCGGCTTTCAGTCAGACTGTCGCGGCTGTCCATTGTGTCGCACCCCAGGACTACCTTCTGCGTTTTGGTCTTCCTTATTCTATTTATGCCAATAGCCATGGAGACCACATCCACCGCGCCTTGCACCTCTTTTAGGACCTCTTCGCCAGTTTTCTTCGTGTCAGCAGACCCCACGATTATTGGGTAGCTCTGTCTCGCTGCTTCCGCGTACGACTTTACCGGCTGTGGTCTTCTAGGCACGGTTTCATCTCTTAGTACAGATCTTGATATTGGCTACTACATCATGTATAGGGGCGATGGCTTCCTTCAGATGTTCCCTGATGTCTGTAGTAGCCATCTCCAGCCCGATGCCGCCACCCTCTACCTTATTGACTTGCTGGCCTGCCACCACAAGGTCCTCCAGGTCCTGCACGTTGGTACCCATCTTTCTAATCCCGTCCTCTACTGGCCTAGTCGTCTCTCCGAGCATCATTTGGATATCTTGCTTGTTGGGTAGCCCTTGCATTGTTTCTGTCTAAACCGTGGCAAGGTGTTTTAGGCTACCTATTTCGTCAAGGATCTGGTTTAGGATGGGTCCCCAGTTCTGTTGGTGTTTGGGTGGTGAGTTAGCTGGCGTTGATCCAGTGGAGCGGGGCTGTTGTTGTTGGTTTGCCCCAGAGTCCTGCATCGTTGCGATTTCGTCGCGCCACTTCTGCATCTCCACTCTCATCGCTGCCATGTTCTCCGCCACTCTACTACTGCTACTGATCAGTTCAGCCAGGTTTTGGGTTTGCTGCTCCGGTAATCTTCCTGTCTCTCTGTTATGAGCCTCTATTTTTGCCTCCAGTTCTCGCATTTGCGCTTGGATGCGGTGGTTTATTGTTTTAATCAGCCCATCTAACTCGAAGTTGAGCCATTTAATTATAATCTCCACTCCTTGGTGGGTCTTATCTAGTAGACTTGCTAAATGTAGCCACCGTCTCCTTTGTTGAACAGACATGGGTGGGGTCGAACGTTTCGATAGATTAATGCTGAATGTGTAGACGAAAGCCCATGCCATGATTTTTACTGGACATGATAGCTTTATACAGTCAAAAGCTCAATTGTATCAACTTTACTCTGATTATTCACAATTAAGAAATGAACCTGCAGTTTCAAGAAAACTGTTTGTAAGCGTATTATTTTTGAAGAAAATATTAACCTTATATCACCTAAAAAAAAATATAATGAGGAGGGTGGACCATGGAAGCCACGCTCCTTTGAAGGCCAACTATCAAAAAGTCGTAGTTATTGACATGTAAACACATATTCCTTCGGCTATACACTAAGATCCATCAAACTCAACGACGCCACAGATGCGGCGGCGAGTCGCTCGCGCCGCTGTTGTGGTAGACGTGTGTAACTCACTAGTGAACCGACTCACTGATACGAATCATTCAGATGTTCGTAAAGATTGGATCTTGCGTTCGAAATCAAATGCATCATTTAGAACATTTGGAACACTGAAACATTTCGCTCAGTGACTCAGTGACTCAGTGTTCGTGTCGTTCACCGAGATCGTCTCGTCGCGCGCGTTGCTTCGCTTGCGTTCGAACAATCGGATCACTGAGCCATTCGCTGTGCGAGCGCTGAACGGGAAGCGAAGAGTGAGAAAGCAATACAAATATAAGCAAGTCAGAATGCGATAGATTATTTTCCCCAACATCTTCGAAAATGCACGAAATAATGATCACTATGCGGGCGAATTTTGTATTTTGAGGTTTTAGCGCGAAATTGCCTTAGTTTAAATTTGACCAATACACACAAAACAGGTTTCTGGTTGTTTATTTACTTATTAATAGTTATTGTGACTGATGTAAGTGAAGTCTTAGCGTAATGCGAAAGAAAGTAATAAATAAATATTAGATAGTTCGGGGATTTAAAATAACTGTTTTATGTATATTATGTAAATAGTAGCGTAAAATTGTATTATAATTAAATGACTAAATATTAACGTAGTAGTGAAATACTCCAGTGATGTGTAGTACTTAGTGTTAGTGTAGTGATACTCGTGACTATTAAGTACATTACTAAAATGATGATTATGGTACTTTTTTATTATTTTTTTATTTATAGTTTCTTTGAATTTTAGGACCAAATACTTTTTTTAGGTACTTATCTTTAAATAACATTTAATTAGACATTAATAACTTTTTGAAAATGCCCCCAATAAGAAAAAGGAGTCCCGTCTGGGACCATTTTAGTGAACTTCGGGACAATAAAGCAAAATGTGGTTATTGTGCACAAGTTTTAAGCATTCCCAATAAATCTATTGGGAATCTGAGAAGGCACATAAAACTAAAACACCCTACAATACAAATAAAATTAGGCCGGCAAGTGACTCAAATACCAATTTCTGAAAATCAAGCAGCAGAGCATGAATCCACGTCATCATCCGCGTCATCACAAGCATTAACAGCGGCAGCGGCAGCGGCGGTACGCATATTACAGTTACCACCTGTGCAAACTTTATTTAATAAACAACCCTCTATGACGGAATATGTCAATAAACCTGTTCCTTCAAAAAAAAGAAACGAAATAGACAGACAAATAGTTAAACTAATTGTGAAAAATTACCATCCATTTTCGTTTGTGGAACAGCCAGAAATGAAGGAACTCATTGATATAATTAGTCCTGGATACAGTTTACCAACAAGAAAAACTGTTTCCAACATCCTTTTACCAAAGTACTACCAAGAATGTTTAGAAAAAATAAAACTAGATGTAGAATCAGCTTGGGCTGTCTGTCTAACCACAGATTCCTGGACATCTATAAACAATGTAAGCTTCATTTCACTTCATTATTTGAACAACAACAGCAAAATTATTTCTTATCTTTTGGATTGGTTTTCTTTCTCTGAAAGACACACAGCAGAAAACCTAGTGAAATCTTTGCAAGAAAAAATTCATGAATAGAAAATTCAAAATAAAATCGTTGCTGTGGTTAGTTACAACGCCGCCAATATTTCGGCTGCTATTAGAATGGGTGGCTGGAGACATATTGGATGTTTTGCCTATTCTATTGATTTGGTTGTCCAAGCAGGCTTAAAAGAAATTAAAAATCCTTTAATTAAAGTTAAGTCTATAGTAGAATATTTTAAAAGAAGTTCGTCAGCTTTAGCAAAATTAAGAGAAAATCAAATAAATCTTAATCTTAATCTTTCAGAATTAAAACTAAAACAAGACGTGGTCACACGTTGGAACTCAACGTACGATATGTTAAGAAGATTTGTTACATTGAAATAATTTGATTTGTTACTTTAAAGCAGGCCCTTCTTTCTACTATGGCAATACTTGGCACTAATCTGGATATTGAAAAAAAACTACTTTTTAACGGATTTTATCGCGGTTTATTTTAGATTTTAGATCCCGATGTTTCAAAGTCTTTTCAGACTTCATGTTCACGGGTGGACTGAGGTATTTGATATTTTTATTTCAATGTGTGATATTCGCGTAAATCTAAGACAATACTAATCTGGATATATTAACAATGGAGGATTGGACTATCATTGAAAGATCAATAAAAATATTAGAAATTTTTTATAACGTTACTGAGGAAATCAGCTCTGAGACACAGGTTACGTTGTCTAAAGTAATTGTGTTGGTAAAAATAATAATTCGACATATCAACAAATATATCGAGGAGGATACTGGAGATTCTATTCATATCCAATTATTATTGGACACAATTAAACAACAGTTATCTGATCGTTTCGCAAATATTGAATCCAACCCCTTATACGCCGAAACAACGATCTTAGATCCGCGATTCAAAGGATTCGCTTTTAGAGACGATGAAAAATATAAGTCAAGTTTAACTACACTGCGACGACGTCTAGCAACGTCAATAACTGATACGGGTTCAAACGTTGAAGTTCAAGAATCTGCACCTCAACCAATAGCATCTACGTCGAAAGCATCATTATGGGATGATTTTGATGCTGAACTTAATCAGCATCTAAGACCACATAATCAAATGGCAGCTGGAATTAAAGAAATAGATAAATATCTAAATGACGAGAGCCCAGAGCTAATGATCCTTTAATATAGTGGGAAAGCAGAAAAGGGATCTATCCCATCTTGTACAACTATATAAGAAAGAGATTTTGCATAATCGCAACATCGGTGCCATGCGAACGCATTTTCTCAAAAGCGGGCCATATATTGAATACACGTCGAACCATGCTAAAAGATGATAAAGTCTCAAAAATTCTTTTTCTTAATTATAATTTAAAGTAAGTTAAGTTTAAAAAAACCTGTAGTATGTACCTAGTGGTACAATTAATCTTTCTGTTTTAGTATTTATTTTGATATTTCTTGCTATCGATGGTGAATAATAATCATGAAACCAAAAGTTTCTTATACAGTGTGAGTCTTCATAAAGTGCACATATTGAAAACACGAATACTATACTTAATTTTATCGACGGAAAAAATATTTAAAATATTTAAAAAAAATGATAATTTTTTTATACAGTTTTAAAGATTTTCTTTTGTTACAGAGACCTCCTTTTTATTTAAACGGTATTACTTTTGAACTAAAGAATCAATCACAATAAAATAAACTTATTACTAATTGGCAATAACAGGGCATTCTCACAAAATGAAACTTGAGGACAAAATACGCTCGATTGACAGTTTAGAGATTTTTTTTTAAAGAAAATCTCATTTTTTTTCATCAATTTACACAATAATTTCAAAATATCTCAACAAAACGACCCCTTAACCTACTTTTTTTATTGATTCTAATTATTCTACATCATAATAGCTTTAGAAAGGTAAAAAAACTATGCTTCTAACTCGATCATAACATTTTGTATCAATTTTTAAAGATAACGTCTTGTGCAGGGCCACATGCCATTTTTTGGCAGGTAGAGACCCTTTTTGTGAGTCATTGTTAGTGAGCGCGGAGTGGGGTGCGCGGGGCAAAGAGAGCCAAACAAAGGACCTGTTTGTTGAGGACCCAGACAGACAGTCGCTCCGAATTATTCGCCGCTGCTAGTAGTATTTCTTTTTTCGTTCACATATCGCTAACGTTCGTTTTTTCCTACGCAATGCCGCGTCTAAGTGAAATTCTCACCAGCACACATTGCTGACATTCACTATTACTATGGCCTGGGACGAGGAAGTGCTCGAGCTGCGCGTGACGCTTACATTGCTGCGTTTCCTAACCGGCATCCGGTGCCATCTGCCCGCAACTTCCAAGAGATCCACAGAAGATTGTCTATTACTGGACTTGGATTGAGTAGAGATCGCCGCGAGCCGCCGCAAATAATAATTGATGTTTCTGTCGAACAAGCAGTTTTGGCTGATTTATTTGCTGATCCAAGCATTAGCACTAGACGACTTGCGCTGCGTCACGGCATTTCGCAAAAATCTACATGGCGTATTTTGAAGAAGGAAGGGCTACATCCTTATCACTATCAAAGGGTGCAACATCTTCATGGAGACATTGATTTTCGTCCAAGGTGCGTGATGTCTACTTGGATACTAAGAAAAATCAGAGATAACCCCAACTTCCCTAAAAGAATACTGTGGATGGACGAGGCAAGGTTTACGAGAGACGGTATCGTCAATTGCAGGAATTTGCACAAATGGTGCCCTAAAGGTGAAAATCCAAGGCTAAAACGCTCATCGACATTTCAAGTTAGGTATTCTTTAAATGTTTGGGCTGGTCTCATTGATGATATGTTAATTGGACCAGTGATATTACCATCAACATTGACCGGTGAAAGTTTTTTAAGACTGTTACGAGACGAACTTCCGGAGCTTTTGGAGGATGTGCCATTGGCTTTACGCGCACGAAACCGCATGTATCTGCAAATGGATGGATGTCCTGCTCATCATGCAAGAGATGTGCGTTCGTTTTTAAACGAAAATTATGAAAATCGATGGATCGGCCGGCAAGGACCGGTAGCGTGGCCTGCGCGTTCACCCGATATGACTCCCTTAGACTACTTCTTATGGGGGACCATGAAGCAACGCGTCTACAGTACCCCAATCGACAGTGAAGCTGATTTGCGAGAACGCGTTATAAGCTGTGCCAATGCCATTAGTAATGACCCTGAGATGATAAGGAGAGCGACACAACAAATTGTGCAGCGCGCAACTTTGTGTTTACAACAAAGAGGGGGACATTTTGAAAACCTTATGCATTAGATTTTGTTACCTACTGAATAGTATTTTGAAGCAGTAGTTATAAGCTAGATAAATAAATGATTTTAATTGAACTCTTGTGTATTATTTACAAACACAAATAAACGTCTGCTTAAAAGATTAATTGCCGAGAGTCCGGAAGGCATTTTTGTCGTAGTTGATAGAAAATGTTGTGTTTGTGTAACAATTGTACTATTTTCACCATAAATAGCCTGTATGATGTAGATTAACTTAAAGTAATGAAAAATGTACATAAAGGGGGCGTTTTATTGAGAAATTTTGCAACTATCGTAGAAATTAGTAAGAAAAAAAAGTTTTTCGATCAATAAATACCTTATTCACAAATTAAGAACCCCTTTTTTCCTATAATTTTCATTTCAAAAGAAAGTCCCGTTATTTCCAATCAGTAGTAAGTTTATTTTATTGTGATTAATCGTTTAGTTCAAAAGTTATATCGCTTTAATAAAAAGAAGGTCACTGTAGAAAAAAAAAACTTTAAAATTGTATAAAAAAATTAAGATATTTTAAAAAAAAAATTATTATGTTTTTCGTCGATAAAATTATGTATATTTTCCCTGTTTTCAATATGTGCACTTTATGAAGACTCACACTGTATATCACTTCACCTGTTTTGAGATGGTTGTAGGTATAAAGCCCGTCACAGACTTAGCTATAATATATATTAATATACCGTACTATAATATATATTATAGCAAGCTACCACACACTGAGAAATATATATTTTGCCTTCGGTCGTCCTAGTGTACGCACGCAGTTTGTAATTAAGGGTGTTCTTATTTCAAAATACTAACAGTAATTATGAATTCAACAAGTACATTGTTGATGGACTTAATTGACAGTTCTTCAGAAGACGATTCCGCCGCTGCTTTCGATATGTTAGTTTCCCGGTCAGACACAAAAATTAGAACCAAATGGATCGAATCACATATAAGAAATAAACAAACTCGTGGCGAATTTAATTTATATCGCGAGTTATCCTCAAAAAAATTTGCCCAATATTTTAGAAGTTCAAGATCGTCATTTCTAGAGCTACATGAACTGATAAAAAATGATATAAAAAAGAAAAATACGATTTTGCGCAAAAGTATTAGTTCTGAAGAACGTCTGGCTGTGTGTTTAAGGTAAGAAGAAAATTAATACAACACAGTAGGTATAAATCTTTTATTTTCTAATCAAAACTAATTTTACTTTTAAAGTTAAGAAAACAAAATCATTTTAATAATTGAAATCCTGGAGGTAATTACGAATATTCATAGATTGTTCTGCCGATGACTGTGCAGAATCTGGTCGCAAAGAAAGTTGTTGAGTAGGATAATCAGTTTCTGATGTGAGTGTATTCAGAGGTTGTTCTGCCGAATCTGTATTTTGACTTTGCATTGCGTCAGGGATATTGTACACTTCAGGTGTTAGTGGGGTGTAAGAGGATTCTCCAGGTGTTGATGAGGTGTAAGATGATTGTGCGGAATCGGGTCGTAGAGTAGGTAGATTCCTTTTTTGTAGTTTGAAAGGAGTACCACCGGTGAAATTATGAACTGAACAACCTAGAGAATTTTCTGAGTAGTCTGATCTCATTAAATGTTGCTCTTTGGCTTCCATTACAATGTTAAATATTTGGCGCTGTATTTTCATTTGTAAATATTCCGGCAATTGGCATGTGGTATCGCACATACTTGAGAAAAACTTTTCCATAGCACTAGTTTCGCTTTTTGACTGGTTAGAAGCATTCTCCATTAACTGTCTTCTTAGGTGGTCTCTCTCGGCAGTTCTTTTCTCCCTTCTTTTTTGTTCATCTTCGAGCATGGAATGGATCGTTTTGTTTTTTTTTTATTCTAGATTTCGTCAAAGAATCCATTGACTCATCGCCTGTTAAGCTATCATCGTTCAGGGTATCTGTCGTGTTTCTGGAACTAGTTCCTGTTTGTATGTTGATGTCTATTTTTCATGTGTGGAATTAAAAACTCCATCAAATGTTCGTATTTCCATTTTGGTTTTGAATCCGCTGCTTGTCCCGTAGTTTTTTTTTTAGCATTTAACGCTTGACGGTGCCCGTCTCTTAGTTTCTTCCATAAATTTTTTATTTCTGCCTCTGAAACAAACAAAATAATTAATAATAAATGAAATTTCAGGTATCTTTCAACTGGGGATTCATTTAGAACCATAGCCTTCAGTTATAGAATTGGAGAATCTACTGTGTCCAATATAGTGGAAGAAGTGTGTGATTCTTTGTGGAAGCACCTTCAGCCTAAAGTTCTCGCAGAACCTACAAAAGAAGAATGGAAGGATATTGCTTCAGTTTTTAAAGAAACGTGCCAGTTTGACCACTGCTGCGGTGCTATAGATGGCAAACACGTTATTATTAGAGCGCCATCTAATTCAGGGTCTGATTATTATAATTACAAAAACACATTTTCTATTGTGTTGCTAGCGGTAGCTGACGCAACCCGTAAGTTCAGGATAATAGATGTTGGCTCAAAAGGACGATTAAGTGATGGTGGAATATTTGCAGACAGTGTCTTGGGAAGGAAAATGTTAACTAATGAATTACAATTTCCTGATGAAGAACCTTTAAGTTCGGGCGGTATAAATATGCCTTACGTTTTTGTGGGCGATGAAGACTTTGCGCTGATGACAAATTTAATGAGAGGATATCCAAAGGGTCACTTAACTGCAAGTCGTAAAATTTATAATTATAGACTCAGTAGAGCGCGCAGAGTCGTGGAAAATGCATTTGGTATATTATCTACTCGTTGGAGAGTCTTTAAGAGACCATTTGAATGCAAAATTGATCTTGTAGACAAAATAGTTAAGGCTACTTGTGTTTTACACAACTATTGTATAGACAATACCATTGGTTATTTCAACATTCAAAATCATCGCAGTGTCCGAATTGACAGCGAGCATCAGTTGCTCAGCTTACCTGACAATTTAAATAACGTTACACGCCCAATGTCAGATACACAAAGTGCCAGTTTTGCAAACGACTGTTTCTTTGTTCGAGAAGAATTTTGTAATTATTTTAATACAGTGGGAGCAGTCCCATGGCAGTCAACACGAATTACAGACAGGCTAAATCAAATCAGGCGTAATTAGAACGTAATATGTAAGAAAAAAAAATGTTTTACTTTACTTACCACTTGGAAAATCACACTCATTAAATACTTCTTCCCACGCTGCTTCTTTTATTTCGTTGTCCTTATACTCCTTCAAATCAAGTTGCCATAAACAGGGACGTTTTCGTACACTTTCAATCAAATGCTCCATTATAATTAAAGTGACGTGCACGTTCTTTGGTGAATGAAAAGAAACTGCAGGCGGAGGAGGGGCGGGCAGCGAGGAGCGCGGGCGCGCGAGGCAAAGCGGAAAGGTGTGCGGGGATCGGAACACGCTGTACGTTCAACATATGTCAGAATATGTCTTGTAATATGCAATGTATATTAAGGTATCGCTTGGTGACGTCACAGAAATATATATTATAGCTGAGTGTGTGGTCACGCGAAAATAGTATAGAAAATATATAGTAATATGCCTAGCTATAAAAATATTAATATATATATTATAGCTAAGTCTGTGACGGGCTTTAGCTTTTAAGACGATGTACATCGATTTTTAAATACGCCGGTTAACTTTAAGTTTGCTTCTCACGGCGCAATAAAACGAGTAGCAACGCGCTTCGTTTTATGTAAAGGCACAGACAGTGGTAAGGGGTTCGGTGCGACTCGGGTTCGAAGGTCAGGTGCGAAATTGATAATATAACGCGCGACGCGCACTGTCAGAAGCAAACCTAAGCGTCTGGCCGCCAGTCCTAAGCCTGGATAAAGTATGAAGGGAAGTCGATTTAATTAATGACTAGATTCCCGTTGTGGCTCCAGCCGCGTAAATTATGCACGTATCACGAACATTCACACGTACACACAAACAATTTTTTAAATACATAATGTACTTATTATACTAATGAATAATTTAATAAAAGCTGAACTTGTATACAAAATGTGTTAAAATGTGTGTTGTCTTGTGTTGTTGTGTGTGTTATATATTTACACTCAATTTATTCGCGTCATATCATTCACAATATGTATCTTTGCCTCTTTGAGCCAATGTTTCAAATGTTCGAAATGATATATATCAGTGATTACTTTCACAGAACATTCGTATCTTTGTCGCTTAAGAGTCATGTCCCAAATGTTGCAAATGATTCATATCAGTGATTACTTTCACATAACATTCGTATCCTTGTCGCTTAAGAGTCACTGTTCCAAATGATACATATCAGTGATTCGTAACAGTTTACTGATCGAGATGCAAATTTCGGATCCCAACGATGTTACATTTCTCCCACGCCTATATTGTGGCAGTGCGATCTCACGCTCCGTAGACTTCGGTCGTCGACGTTACAATTGTTATTCGCACGCACAGCAAAACGTAAGTTTTTAGTTAGATAACCTATTATTTCATATTTTTTTACTGTGAATTGTCGTATAAGGATATGTTTATGGTACTAAAGAAAAAAAATAGTTTTGCCTCGATTTAAGTTAAAATATTGGTAGTCTTCCCAGGAAAGCCGATGATGGTTCCTTATAAGGCCAATCAAAAATTTGACAGTTGGCCTTGCTAGGGTACATGGGCCTTACAAAAAACATGTACAAACCATGAACATATGAACAGTTACTTTTTAGTTATAAATACGTACCGTTACAGTTAAAACAATGTTTTATATTTATAATATTTTTATTTATAAGGGTTATTAAAATCTACATGTTCGTGCAAAAAGGGTTGTAGCCAAAAATTTTGTACTTCAGAGAGACAAGCCATATATGACAAATTTTTAAGGCCATTGAAGTTCGCGATCTAGCTGATCGCGAACTTCAATGGCCTATAAAATTTGCCCTTCAATGGTTGTAGGTATATCGGCAGATGTGTCCAATCAAAAACTATTAAACGAATGACGTTAGACCGAAAGAATAATCGCACGCAAACTATTTTTATAAGAAGTCATATGATGAAAAAATTTCTGTATGTAAATTTTTTTTTTGAGTACTCTACAAATCGGTGAAAATCAGCAAATGTATATAGCTGATTGTTACATGAATATGTGGTTTATATAGCAATGGAAAAAGTTCATAAAGCAGATGAGCGGCTTGATGATATATGGGGGCGACATAATAATAGACCTAACAAAATGAAAATCATGACAGAAACCAGTATAAAAACACACATTAATTTATTTCCTAAAGCGCAGTCGCATTACACTAGGGCGCCTTCTACCCGAGAATATTTTTCACAAAACTGAAATATATGAAAAATGTATCGTTTTATAGGGATTGGTGTACACAACAAAATTACACTGATGTTACAATGGCGACAAAACAACAGTATGAAACAGTTTTTAACACGCAATATAACTACTCATTTTTCAAACTCAAGAAAGATCAGTGCCTTTCATGCTCCATTTATGAACAATCATTTTTGAAAAACAAAGACTTCATTTACAGAAAAAAGAAAGAGTAAGATCAATAAAAAGAAGAAAGAAGAATATTTGAGTTTTATTATTGTTTTGTTGCCTACCAGAATATTATTTCACTAAATATTATTAAGCTAAGGATATAAATGTTAGGTATACATGTTAATTTAAAGATGATACCTACCATAAAAAATATGAATAAACTTATTGATTAAAGAGTTTTCCAATCTGAATGCGATATATTTGTTATGAGGATGAGGATATAATAAAAATATGATCACACAAAGGATTATTTTATTTAAAAACACATTCAAGTACAATAAACCTTTTTACAAATTAGTTAGGCACCTACTTGCTTTGAATGGGTAGAAAGACAACCCTAGTAAAATTTACGATTAACCTCTTTCTTGTATCTATTATCTCCGTCCAGTGGCGTAGCATAGTGGGGGCGGCAGGGGCGGCCCGCCCCGGGCGGCACATTTTAGGGGGCGGCAAAATTTCACAATAAATAATAAAAATATTTGAACCATTTCATATTTTTAACGCAACTACAAAGGACCGATTGAAAAGAGCATGGAATTTTTCATTACTTATTCTGTAACGGATTCGGGGAATCCCCTTTCTTTGAATGATATTTTGTAGCGACTGCTGGCAACACCGTCTACGACTTGCGGGGATTCCGCGTATTTTATTTAATGCTTGGATTGTTTATGGCTAACAAAACAACAGCGAGAATGACTGACGATTCAAACAAAGTTTTATTGATGTCTCGTATCGTAATTTACGTTAAGCTTTAAAACTGTGATTTTTGTGCAAATAGATACGTGTAGTGATCGTGAAATAATTGGACTTTGTGAAAAATTGAATTTCTCCGCTACGTGTACCTCAACTGTGTGAGTATTAAAAAGGTACTTTATTTATGTAATTGTATGTTCGACTGTCTGATATGTTGTTCAAGCTGTAATTTATTATAATAAAAAACCAGCCAAGTGCGAGTTTTACACTCGCGTACTCAGGGTTCCGTACAAATAGTGCCTAAATTTGGCACAGTCTTATACCTAGGTTCCTGCAAAATTTCATGTTTATAGGTAAACGGAAAGAAAGTATCCTGTAGTTACTATGGCGGGTTCCTCTAGGGTGGTGGGTGGTACACCCCAGGCGAGCGAGATCACGCACCGAAAACATTATTAAGAGATGGACCTATTGTCATCATACCACCTACTACCGTTTACGACTCTAACTTGTACTTTATCATGTAATATTCTTTTTGCTTTAGCATCAAAAATGAAAAGGGCAAAAGAAAGTGGGGCATCTTACCGTAATAAGAGAAAAGCTGAAGGGGCTTTACTTAAATATGTGAAAAGTGTTGTTCCTGAGACGTCAGATTCCACGTTAGGCTTAAGTTCATCACAGACAACTGGGCCTTCAAACCCAGAACAAGCTGAAAAAGTGCAAGAACTTGACACTGTTAATCTGGTACCTGTTAGAAGTGTTGACATTATTCCTGAAGATCAAATTTCAATAACATCCACTGAATTAAAGTCTCTATCTCTACGTCTAGACATGGACAGGCATAGTTCCGAAACAGAGATTGATACAACATCGGCATTGTCTGCTATTCAATATCAAAATTTCGACGATATTGGGAAATGGCCTGAACACATAGACGACAATATGCGATTGTATCTCGTCCAACAAGGACAGGAAATTGTTCAGCATATTAATACTAATTTTGCTGAAACTTCAACAGTAATACGTTCAGATTCGTGCTCTTCAACATCAAAAGGAGAGACAAGACGGCTTACTCAGGAATGGTTTTACCGTACATTGACTAACGGCGAAAAAGTTTTACGTACTTGGATGGCTTATTCTCCATCCAAAAAATCATTATTTTGCTTTTGTTGTCGGTTATTTGAGAACGTAAATACACCGAATGGATCTAAATTTTGCTCATCTGATGGATTTAATACTTGGTGGAAATTAAATCCTAAGGTATCAAGTCACGAATCAAGTGCACTACACAACCAAAATTATTGCAATTGGAGGAGTTGGAGAGCAGACTTCAAAAAGGACAGACAATCGACAAGAAAGAGCAAAACATAGTGGCAAAGGAAACAAAAAAATGGCAGGAAATTCTTTTCAGAATGTTTGATATTATAAAATTCCTGGCCAAACAAAATTTGGCTTTACGTGGGCATATAGAAAACGACACCAGTACCAATAGAGGAAACTTTTTGGAATTGGTTCATCTAATTACAAAATACGATTCCGTACTTCGTGAACATCTTGTAAGATCTAAAATGTGTGGCAAAATTTCAATTTCTTATATGTCACCACAAATACAAAATGAATTTATTGCCATTTTGAGAAATAATGTTCGCCAACATATCATCGGACAAATAAAAAAGGCTAAGTATTATTCGATTATATTCGACAGCACTCCAGACCTTTCTCATAAAGATCAAACAAGTCAGGTATTAAGATACGTAGTAATTGAAAATCAGGAAGTAAACGTAGTGGAATCTTTCATAGATTTTATTGAAACTAAAGACAAAACTGCTGAAGGTATTTCAAACATGATTTTAAACAAGCTTCAAACTGATGGCCTAGATATAAGCAACTGTAGAGGCCAAGCATATGATAATGCTGCTGTTATGGCTGGAAAGCATTCAGGAGTTCAGCAAAGAATTAAAGAAATAAACCCTAAAGTTGAATTCGTACCTTGCTCAAATCATTTGTTAAACCTAGTTTGTTTACACGCTGCCTCAGTTGAGGTGAGTTCAGTTACTTTTTTCGGCACTTTAGAACGTTGCTATTCATTTTTTTCCACATCTACACATCGTTGGGAAGTTCTGATAGCAGCTACAGGCAAGAGCTTAAAAAGGGTTCAAGACACGCGGTGGAGTGCAAGAGGCGATGCCGTAAATATGACATGCCATCATTACAAAGACATTCTCGTCACTTAGGAGAAACTGACAGAGGCATGTGAAAGCTTAAACACTAGGACAGATGCAGGAGCTTTACTAGTAATGATGCAGTCATTTTCTTTTCTTTGTTTTTTGGGCCTTTGGCAACCGGTGCTACATGAAATAAATGATACACAAAAATATTTACAAACAAAGGGACTTGACCTAAGATTGTGCGCTCAGAAAGTAAATGCTTTGCAGATAATATTGATAGAGAAACGAGAGGAATGGGCAGATGGCGCTGTAAGTTATGCAAAAAATATGTGTGAAGAACTCGGAATTTCCATAGAACCTCAGAGGCGCATAAGAAGAAGGCATATTTTTGATGACGGATCTAGGGATGCTGACTTGTCTTGTGAAAATGAGTTGAGACGAAAGCTGTTTTCTTCGTTAGATAGAATCATTGTAGAAATTCGTGAGCGTTTTCAGCAGCTACAGAATTTAACAGATAAGTTTGCTTATCTATCGCCGGCTATATTATTAGATCCAGACGACTCTAAATTTAATCTAGACTACGCATCTGTCGAAATTGACGAGCAGGATTTCAAGCTGGAACGACTTCGACTACGGACTTTCGTTGCTGCTACAGGTAACGAAAATAAATTAATTAATGCAGACTCACTTGAATTATTAAAATTTATTGTGGAGTCCAAGCTGGAAGATGCTCTGCCCAATATTTTAATAATGCTACGAATATTTTTCACAGTTGCCATAAGCAATGCCAGCTGTGAGAGAAGTTTTTCAAAATTGAAGTTGATTAAAAATTATTTAAGATCAACCATGAGTACTTTAAGACTAACTAATTTGGCTATCTTGTCTATTGAGCAAGAAATGTGTGATGCTATAGACATTGATGGTGCAATTAAAGACTTTGCTCTTAAAAAAAGTAGACGTATAAATTTACTTTGACGTCTACTTTTTTTAAGAGCAAAGTCTTTTATTATAATAGTATAGTTCTAGTTTTTATTAAAAATTTATTTGCGTTTTATATTCAATTCTCCAATTATTTAATTTTGTCAATCTGACGATCGACAGCTGTACCTAATCTGCGGTGATAAGTATTGTACAGTCGAGCTCACATCAAGCTATACACTCGCAGTTCAAGTTTCGATCTTATGCGTTTGTTAATAAGAATGGTGCAAAGTCCAAAGTGAGTGAGTGTACCTGTTATAAAAATGTATCAATGTATAATAAAGATGATTGTAAAACTTAGATAAACTTTTTTATTTAAATGTATGTTATGTAAATTAATTTCAAATTTCAAATTTCAATTTAATGTATAGTATACATTAAATTGAAATATCTAAATAAGAGGGCGGCAAAATTGTCTTCCGCCCCGGGCGGCCGACACCCACGCTACGCCGCTGTCTCCGTCAGTGGTTAATTGGAATTCAATAGGTTTTTTTGTTAAATTTCTCAAAATATGACAATAATAAGGAAATGTGAGGCTATTTAACATAAAAAATAACTTAGAATACAGTCTTATGTATACCGTGAATACCCTATGTGTAACGGAAGAAGGTTTAAATTTGAGTTGAAACTGAAGATTGGACCAATTTACCCCATTTTACGGTTATTATTTGGTCAGAGTTATAAAATTAATATTCAATTAGCAATTCTAATTATGATTTTTTTAAACTTTAAAATGGCTCTCCTGTAAAGTTCGCAAAATGCCGCTTAAACCAAATAGCCTTTCACCCGTCGTGGGGTTTGTATTTTGTGGCCTCGGCGATATCCTGGAATCCGATAATTGATAACCAAGTTATTAATTAAATGTTCTCCAAAAATATAACTAGGAAGATAAATCCAATGGTTGAATTTTACAACAAGACACATCGACAAGAGCAAAAGGGAATACAAGGAAAAAACTGAAACGAGTCCCATGGAAATTGTTTATCTTTATATATTAAATTCATTTTATCCTTGTATATTGACTTCAGTACTGAGCCGCTGAATTGAGAAACTCCATCTTAGTCACACCATAGGCAATTTTTTAACAATAAAAAAGCACATTACATATTTATACAAAAAAAAATTAAAAATTAACAGTTGTACATGCAATTTGTTGAAAAAAAATAGCTGGCATCCTCTTTGACTTGTTACAAAGTACGGGGTCAATAAAAACGCAGGGGTGAATAGACACAAAACCAAAGATGTTGTTATACACAAAATAGCCAAACATTTTGGAAGAAAAACGTTCTGAAATTTATATTTTTTTAAAACTGTAGTATTTTTTTTTTTAAATAGCAATATTGAATTGACATAAAGTTTGACCAACATAATAAAAAAAGATCTTGAAGTTAGCTCCTTGAACGTACGTTGAACGAAGTCCTGTTTATTTTATTGTTTTCACTGTGAAAGAAAGTGTTTTGTGCTCTCACAACTTGATAATATGTTCGTTGGTTTCTTGTGACCTAGATTAATAAAAGGTAAGTGCAATTGTGATGTTAATTTTGGAAATATTTGTTAAATTGTAAACCAAGTCATTTTTTATTTTTGATTGAGGTTAATAGACGGGGAAGGGGCGCATAGATACGTATTATGGGTTCAATAGACACGTGAAAGGGTTCAATAGAAACGAGTAAGGGGTGATTAGAAATATGTGTGTTAGGGCTGCTACTTATTGAAATAATTTTGTTTTGTTAGAAAATTTTAGAATCTTTGGAGTTTTATGATTTAGGTCGATATTGATGATTGATTGATCTAAAAGTACTGTTTAAAGATTTAGGTCTAGGTCCCTATCATATGGACCTAGGTCTATGTTCGAGATAGTAGGATTATTGAATTTCAAACTGCAAAATCCGGATTATATTCCAATTTTACGTAAAATGTTACTAATTTTGTGGGTATAATATTAAATATTTTCATCGCCTACATTTTTGTTTTTTGTTTTAGGTACCTACAATTCATTATGCCGCGTATATACAAACCTGATCCTAGGGGAAAGAGGTATAGAAAGTATGATGAAAACATAATAAATGAAGCTGTTGCCGCATATGCGAACGGCAAGTTTTCTTTAAAGGAGATAGCTGAGAAATATGATATCGATAAATCTGTACTTTATAGGCACAGTGTCAAAACTATGAAAAAACAAGGAGGGCAAACTATTTTAACAAACGAAACTGAAGAGTGCATGATTAAGTATATTAATATATGTGCGGAATGGGGATGCCCTTTAGACGCATTGGATTTGAGGTATATTGTTAAGGCCTATCTTGAGCAAGTGGGCCGGACAGTGCTAAAATTTAAAAATAATTTACCAGGACCCGACTTCGTCGCGGGTTTCCTAAATCGTCATAAAAACCAAATTTCACAAAGATATAGTCAAAACATTAAGAAAAAAAGGGCAGAAGTTTCACCAAAAACGATCAAAGAGTATTTCAAGGAGTTGGGAGAGTCATTGGCAGGCATAAATGCGAGCAATATAATAAACTACGATGAAACGAATTTGACCGACGACCCAGGACGCAAAAAAATCATAACTAAACGGGGATCGAAGTATCCAGAGAGGGTAATGAATAGTTCAAAGTCTTCAATTTCATTGATGATAGCCGCTACAGCCGACGGCGTTTTACTGCCACCGTATGTGGTGTACAAGGCTCAGAATTTGTATGACACATGGACTCAAAACGGACCACCAGGAGCAAGATATAATCGCACGCAATCCGGTTGGTTTGATGCAACAATGTTTGAAGATTGGATTAAGACGATCATTATACCTCATTTCAAAGATAAACTTGGAGAAAAGGTCCTAATAGGCGATAACCTATCATCGCATTTATCAATGGAGACAATAAAACTGTGCCACGAGCAAAATATATCGTTCGTTTTTTTACCGGCGAATAGCACACATCTGACGCAGCCTCTCGATGTGGCTTTCTTCAGACCAATGAAGATAGCATGGCGAAACGTAGTATTAAAATGGAAAAAAACCGACGGAAAAAACCAAGCGACGATTCCAAAGGGATGTTTCCCTAAACTTTTATGCAAATTAATGAAAGAGCTTAGTAACAATAGTAAGGATAATATATTGGCAGGATTCAAGAAAACAGGAATATATCCGATTAATGAAGAAGAGGTTTTAAGCAGACTACCTGAAGTGCAAAACAATGAAAATAAATCTATAATAGAAAAATCCGTTCTAGATCTGCTAAAAGAGATGAGATATGGAACCATGAACATAACCGAACCAAAAAGGAAAAAGAAATTGGAAATAATACCTGGACGAAGCGTTGGTGCTGAGAGTGAAGACTACATAGAAACAGAAGAAGAGGAAAGCCAACAGAAAACAAAAAAGAGAAGACTACTGTCATCCAAAATAACACAAAACAACAAAGAAAATACTACAACTAATACTTACGAAGGCAAAGAAAATAATAAATATAAGGGAAAAGGTATAGGGAAAAAAACTAAAACACAAGATCAGAATATTGCTGAAAAGGAAAATATACAGAAAAACGGACAAGACACTGAAAAAATATTACTTAACACAATAAATGACTTTGATTTTATAGCAAACAATTCCATAGGAAGACTGCCTATGATATTTGAAGACATGTTAGTATGTGGAAATGAAATTGTTATAAATGACATACAAATGAACGAGATGCAGAATTATACCGGAGTAGAAATGATTGCTTTAAATGACATACAAATAAACGAGATGCAGAATGATACCGGGGTAGAAATGATTGCTTTAAATGACATACAAATAAAGGAGATGCAGAATGATAGCGAAGTAGAAATGACTTATAAACAAAATGATGCAGCCGAAAAAAATAAAAGAAAACTGAAAATTATATCGAATGAACAGGTATCAGATATTACAATGCTGAAAAAAATTCCTTTGAATAAGTGCAAAAAAATAAGTAAAAATTCGCGTCTTCAAATTTTAAAAGATAAAATTGATAACATAAGTCGTCCTGGTCCAAGCGGTTTACAAACTCGGCGAACATCGTATTACAAAAACGATAATGATATACTGAAAGATTTAATAGACAGCGATGATGAATAATACAACGTTTTATATTATAAATTATATAAATTTAACTGACTGATAAGCGCCTATCTATATCTGTTATATTGTTAAAAAGTGTAACTGATTGAGTTTTTACCTAGTTAGTCTTAAATGTTGATTTTCAAAAAGTTTATTATTTTAAATGTTAACTACGTACCTACCTCATAATGAGACTGTTTCTTAGAATTATAACTTGTTTTTTGTGTAATTAATAAATGATGTAACTGATTGATCTCGTATCTGATAAGAATAAATGATTAAAAATTCTCATTTTTTACTTAAATGTTTCATTTGGTTAGGTACCTAACGTTTAATACCTTCTTTACATACTTACGTTATAGCAACTTAGATAGGTGTCTTTGGAAAATTAAGTTTTGGAATTTGCCAACCCTAGCATTTTTTTCTATTCACCTCATATCTCGTGTCTATTGAACCCATGTGCGGGTGCAATAGAAACGACACATATTTTGCATTTTGTGCTGTAATTAAAGAATAAATATCAATTTAGATGACTAAAAACTGTTAAAGAAGCTAAGAGACATGGTGTAAGCACAATATAATGTTCTCTTGACTATTCAAAACATATAAAAATGAATTCAAAGTTCAAAACTGTGTCTATTCACCCCGTTTTACGGTAAGCAAGTTGACATAAAAGTCACAAAAACATTAATTAGAATTATTCTGAAGTTGATTTTATCAGCAATTCAAAGAAAATTTGATACCACAAACAAAAGTTTTCAGCAGTTCTGTAACCCATCACAACAACATTCAAGACTCAAAACTCTAGACACAGATAAAAAAAAAACAATTGCAATTTCATGGTTTCCTTTAAAATATTGATATTTTTCGTAGATTAATCACAGATACAAATCACAAAGAGATAATCTATGGTATAATTCCTTGATTTAATAAATAAAACAAAATACATTATGCAGTACACCCATGAAGAATTATTACATTTTTTTCATTTTTATTAGAGAATTTTGGTTTTCACTGCCCTATTTTTATTTTTTCTCAGATAAATTATCTTAGTTTATTAGTTAGATAGATGTGTGCTATCTGTAAATGCTAACACAACACTAACTAGCTATAATTGAATTCTGAAATACGTCATTGTGTAATGCTGGAATGCATTATGCAATGACATATCAGATATTACTGTAGATAGAAAGGGAAAACAAGAGTCAGGATGTTTCACATTTTGATTCTCTGTCTCATTACAACTGACATTAACAATTCAATCAACAGAAGAAGACAATGAAGAAAAAAAACTATAGCATCATTGAATCAACAACAATAGTGTATTGATTGAATCAAACTACTAATGCTAAGACAGCCTTCAGTTCCGAAGATCAAAACAAAGATCAATTCTGAAATAATAACCTGTAACAAACAACCAACCCACAATTTTTTTTATTTTGGATGATCCAACATTACCAATTTCTTGTAGCTTTGAATTACTTATTTATTATTCTAACTTTTGAGGTATACAATTTATGTGTTCTGTAACAAAAATTTTGAACATGACAAACAACCACGAATAACTAAAATATTTTTTGCTTGCCGAACTGAGTTGTTTGGTCATTACCAGTAAAAGGTTCATTTTTGCAGATTAGCACACAAAATTAACTACAAAAATGAACATGACAACAAACAACTACAAATAACTAAAATTTTTCTTGCTTGCCCAACTGTGTTGTTTGGTCATTACCAGTATAAGGTTCATTTTTGCAGATTAGCAGACAAAATTAACTACAAAAACAATATATTTATGAAACAAAGTTTGAGCTTCAACCAGCCTTATCTAACAAAGGTCAACCAGCCCTATCTACCAAAGGTCAACCAACCTAATCAGACACGACTCAATAAGACCTACACCACCAAATCTATACTAACAAAAAGCTGAAGAGTTTGGTTTAACCCACTTATCTCAGAGACTTGATACAGGCAGAAAACTAATGATAATTTAGTCATGTTTTTAATTTCATTTATGAATAGCTTTTCAAAATTGCTTCTGTTTCGCATGAAATGTTTCAACCACAGCAAAATGTTATTGAATAAATTTTGAATTTGACTTCAATATGCTCATGTCATAGCATACTTTTTTGTATGTTTTCTTACATTTTCTCTGAAGTAGTCTTTAATGTATTTATAGGTTTGCGACTTCTGGTAAAACATGCAGTACTTTTTTGTTTTACACCTTTTTATTCTTAATCATGTTTATACAAAAATGAATTATCTTTATCCATCTTCAGTGCATTATTGGCATTAGATTAGGCAATTAACATCTGATAAGAAAGAAGAAGAGGTTCCGATGTTATTGCAAGTAGTCTAGCTTCGCTGGGCAGCAACTTACAACTTGTCCAACATATTCAACTGCCTGTAAAAGAAAAAAAACACAATTTAGTATTACAATTGACATTATTGTGTGCCCGTCTGTGCTTCAGATGGCATGATAAGGTGTCAGCCTTGCTCTTGTTATGTCACCTATTCTGTTGGTCAGCCCACACCACCACACTGCCGAGAGTGAGGAAATAAGGAGTGTGCCTATGTTAGTACACAAACTTGTGCACTGATCTATTGACCTGCCAATGACGTGGTTAGTATGACACTTGCTTTTCATGCCACGGGTAAGCTACCGAACCCAAACCCGACATTCGTCCGATAAATATGTCTCTTTCTTTTAAGTCTGGGTGTAATGATCTGTTATAAGTATTGACGATTTCACAAATGTGATTATCTTGTACACAAGAACTATGGAGTTATTCGTATAGAGAATTCTGGAGTTAAAATCTTTTTGTGGCTTAACAAAATACTGAGAGAAATTAGTGAAATCTGACTGCCATTTTACCCTACGCATGGAACTTACCTTTTGTTGTCGGTCATAGTGAGTTTGGACCGGATCAACGTCATCTGTCAAGTATGACAGGTGACATCGCAGAGCTGTTCGACTGAATGAATGAAGAGTTTATGTAATGTTTTATGATTATGTATATTGTTCTTTGTCTGTATTAACTGTAACCATTTAAATTAATATATCGCTGGACCCCGTGCGAGTTAGACGTCCGCTGGCGAATCAGTAGACCAAATTACGATAGCCAAGTAGAGCGGTCGTGTGCGCG
Source organism: Meganola albula (assembly GCA_936450015.1). Lineage (NCBI taxonomy): Eukaryota > Metazoa > Arthropoda > Insecta > Lepidoptera > Nolidae > Meganola > Meganola albula. The sequence goes on from OW388164.1 coordinate 7,354,712, forward strand.
GCTAATCCACCTTTTATCATAGTTTTACTTACTGAATCCCCTAGGAACCTATAATAGTTCAACATTGGGTAGGTAGGATAATCTGGGGGTTTCTCTCTAAACGATAGATATTAGGTGGATGCTTGGCAGTATAACTACTCACTGATTTGGCATAAATAAGTGGGTAAGTTAATATAAAAGACCATCCTGACACTTTACATATTTCTACGTTCACCGTAAATACTTCTAGTTTAATTCTGTGTTCACCATCCTCCTCCTTGCACTTTATCAACATTTTGATGATACACCAGCTTTACAAAAGGGGACTTCAATGGATATTTTTGAAAGCTCATGGCAAAGCGTTTTACATTTTTTGGCTGATGGAGCCAATTTAGTACTAATAAGTATTATAATATGATATCACCAAAGACTGAGCTTATAAACGCTTAAGCTAACATATTTATTAACACAATGGTGAATTGAATAATCATAGACGTATATATATTTCGTAGACGTATATTGGTTTCATATTTCTATGTGAATATTGTGAATAATACTCAATGTCATGTCATGATGTCATATCACTATGTTCTATAGTATTATATTATCTGTGGTTCTATTATTTCGTACTGCAACTCTGTTAGTGATGCTAATAATGGCTGTTTTGAAATAACAATCACTGTTGTGTTATTTTTTAACAGCTCTTATTGTTAACTGTTTTCTGTTATCTTGTTATTTTGCTGTTTTGCTTTGCCAAATTGCTGTTTGCACATACATATTTAGTTATTTCTATACAATGAATGAGGAGCGGTAGCGCAGCGGGTCTTGCCTTAAATTTATAAGGTCGTGGGTTCGATTCCCAGTCGTGCCCACACATCTTTGTGTGAATTTAAGGAATACATCGTGAGGAAACTGGCATGTCTTATAACTATGTGACATCCACCAAACCGCACTTGGCCAGCGTGTGTGAATTAAGGCTTAACTTTCTCAACTCGTAAGATAGTAGAGAAAAGAACCGTGCCCAGCCGTGGGATATTAAAACCGGCTGAAATAAATAAGCTTCTCTTTATACCATTCATTATTGGGAGATCAAATATACTGTTATTGACTGTTACCCCAAAAAATACCCTAAGAGAATTCTTACCCTAAAAATTACCCTGTTGGACTACTTTTACTCTAAATATAGGGTAAATTCCCTAATATGTTGGTACTAGTGCATTGTGATTTTACCTACCAACATGCACAGACGTAGATGCTACCTGCAAACGATTTTTATTTAAAACTAGCTGCCCCCCGGCGAACTATATACAGCGTAATTCTCACTATTTAAACTGTCCTTAGACTTGCTTGAATACTTTAAGACCAAAATTAGTCAAATCAGTCCGCCGCCGCGCCCGTTTTCCAGTTATAGCGAGACTAACGAACAACAACATATTTTTTTAAATAAAATTTTATTCAATTCTTATCAAATAGTTTTTGACCTGTTGTGGAAGGAAAGGCTATCCCAATTTAGGCAGCATCAAGTTTGGTAATATTCAATTCAATTTTTCATTTTTAACATCAGTCATCAATTTGGAATGACTGTCATTTAGTTTTTGTCAAAGTCGTTTATTGCATCAGTAGACAGCATCAGCTGTCAAACTGTCAATGACTGTCATATTTAAAAAAACAAAGTGACATAAATTCTGCATTTCGTTCGTTCGTATATTTTTCCATCAAAACAAAAAATAATATTTTATAACATTCATAACTAATTTTCCTATAGTTGCGTGCGGATGTGGCAATAAATCAATCGTTTCAATACATTATTTGTGTTTAAATCTCGTGGTGATTATTTTAGTAGCTTTTCAAAATGTCTAACGCACGTCTTGCCTCTTGTATTCCTTTGCCGATTGAGCATAAAACTTTAGTAAACGTGATAGAAAAGGCTAAGGACTGGGCTCTTATGCACGGAGTCGGAATGAGAGATAGAAAACACTTCAACAAAGATGTTATACAGGTAACAACCATTTATTTTACACTCCTCTACCAAATTCATAGATGTTTACTATTATTGTCATTACGGCTTCTACTACACTTAGCGAGCCGCTAAAGAGGTGATCGAACTGTTCATTTAGCTTTTATGGAGCACAATATTCAACTTCCTCCTGCTACCGAATCTTTACTATTATTATAAAGCTGAAGTTTGTTTGGTTAAGTAACTTAGGGACTGTACATATGATTTGAAAAAGTCTTGTACACACACTTAGCAAATATTACTGTTTAGTATACCTACTACTACTTTTCCTTGATATTTATTATAGACTTCTCGCTTTCGCCCATAGCCTTGCCCGTGTGGTTCTTATTTGGGATTAAAAGTAGCCTATGTGTTAATCCAGACCATAATCTATCTCTGTGCGAAATATCATCCGTCTAGAAGTTTTTGCACGAAATAGTAACAAACATCCATACATTCTTACAAACTTTCGCATTTATAATATTAGTAGGATTTAGGTAGTATTCTGTAATGATTGTGAAGTGACTGCAGAATCAGTCTTTTATTTAATTACCAGACTTCGGTATCTGCAATTCATTTCAGATTCACGTTTCAGTATTGGTATTAGGTAATATGATTGAGGCCTTTTCTTGTACAATTATTGTATTCTGACTACAGAAATTATAATACTATTTTCTTAAATTTATGTGAATATCACACAATATCCCTTATAAAGTAGTTTTTTAAAATTACTTTGTAACTGATTTTATTGTGGTTTATTCTAGATTGTTATATCCTGATGTTTCAACTCGTCCATTTGTGACCATGAAGTCTGAAAATACCTTGAAACTTAGGGATATAAAAATCTTAAATAAACCATGACAAAATCCATTACAAAGTTGTTTAAATTCAATAAATATGAGGGGAAGGGGGTCGAATCAAATCTCATCTAATCTTACGTTGGAGAGAGGGGGGGTCTCGGCAAATATCACGCATTTGTTTTTCTGATTGAAACAAAAAGAAAATACTATTTTGGTCTATTTAATCCAGTTTGTAAATGCTTCCCCATGCTTTAGTTTTTGGCGCGGCCTCTCGCGAAAAAACTATTTTTTTTAAAAACTAGTCGTAAATAAAAGCACGAAGCAAAGGAGAGGTCAAAAGTGGGCTAGAATTTTGAACACCAATGTGATATACCTCATTGGAAAGCTTATTTAATAAGCTATTAGAATTTAACTAAACACGAATTTTAGGAGCACCCATTTTTGTAAAAATCTAAAAAATGTAATAGATAAACAAAACGCACATTACCTTTAATTATCCGTGTCCTAAGCAGTATAAATATTGCAATCACGTCAATAATTGCATTCTATTATAGTACTTTTCTCTTGTAATATTATTCTAGCTGCAGTTAATGTAATTATGACGAAAAATATTTGTTATCTTATTAGTGTAAAAACAAAACGCGTGGAAAAAAATATAATTACGGGAAACGTCATGATGTCATTGTCATTGATCAGTTTGATTGACAGTGTTCTAAATAATTTTATTTTTTTTGGTTGCTCAATTATTGTCATTTGGCCATGGGGTTGCCAATTGCAATAATCATAATATTGCATTAAGGATTCATATTTTCAATTTCAATTTTTAAAAAAACGGGAGGGTGTAAAATTATTTTAAATACACCAAAAAATTTAATTAATTATGCTCTATTAACATATGTAACTCAGATTGCTGTTCAAATTTACAATTATTTTAATCCCAGGCTCCATACATTTTTTGAACGTCTCCTTTGTTTTTTTCTTTTTACAATAGCAATTCAACGCGTTTACGTAAGAAACTCATATTTTGAAAAATCTCACGTGAGATTGGGGGATGGGGGAGGGGGTTGAATAAAATCTCACGACATCTCACCAGGGGTTAGGGAGGGGCAGAAAATTTAAAAAAACACCTCACGTAATTTATGGACGCCCCCATACTAGTAATTCTGACAATAGAGAGGACTGATTTCGCCTATTCATTTCAGTTATTTATACATGAAAGAGTCCTGATGTAATCTTGATTAAATTTTTAATCCTCAGTTATTTAAACTAAAAACTATGATTTTGCTACATTCCTAGTGTTTTCTACTACTCTCTCGTTACAATTATCAAATTCGATTACTATTATCAAATCATTTAACATATACAGCATGTAAATTAATTAGTGTAACTGTTGTCACAGATTGCACCGTTTGTTCTGCTGCCGTCACCGTTCCCGCGCACCGAGTTTGAAAAGGCTGTGGAACTGCAGCCAGTGTTAAATGAACTGATGCATAAGGTAAGTAGTAGGTACCTATTTATTTTTGCAATCCATGATTATATTAAGCACCCACGCAGCAGGTGCCTGGAGCCGGCAACTTATTCGGCATTACAATTTGCAAGCGTCCGTGCCACTTAGAGCTGCTCTATACAATCTTTTAATACAAACAAATATGCAAAATGAGCAACCGTCGCGTGCGCATTTTTTCTACATAATATCGTGATCGAGATCGAGCAGTGTAAGCCGTCCGATTGGTCTATACTGTGCCCGGGAGGTCGCGGGTTCGATTCCCGCCCCGTCTAAAGCGCGAGAACCGGGATCCTGTACTGATGGAAAAGCAGGCCTTATACCTACATTGGGTTGCTTGCAGGTTGCTCATGATGATGAGTTTTTGGAGCTGACACTACAAAACGCTTTGCAAGTTGATGAGTTTACTGCTAATTTGTACGATATTTGGGTGAAGATCCGAAATGAGGGAATCTCACAGGTATTGTAGTACACTATTTATAAATGAACGGAGTTGATCATAGTATTATTCCTCAAAAATTCAAGTATATTTAAACATGCCATTTTATTTTTACTTAAACATGCCTGGTTGAGCCATAAATCGCAACGGATCTAAACCTCCACAACTGCCGTTGACATGCCACACTTACCCAAATAAATAGAATGAATAAGCACTTACTGCAGGAATTCATTCATTGCCACAACCATTTGTGGTCAATTGTATAAAAATTATAAATATAAAATTTAATGCAATATTTTAAGTTAAATTTGAAAAAACCGACATTCAGATAATGTATGTACAATATGTTTTAATGAATAAATAAATGAAATGAAATAAGGGTCGGCACATATCTGAAGGAAGATACATCGAGTATTATCGGTCGTGTAAAGCCAGAACAGAAGACATTCAACCTATCCGCTTAACCGATAATGTGTTGTGCGTTGAGTGTACAGCAACTCTTCCGTTTCAGTAGACGCATTTGCCGCGTAAATGTCGTGGTCTGACGTACGCACTAGCCCCTAGTTTCCACTGCACAAGAAAACAAGTTGCAAGCACTATCTATATCGTTAAGAGGTGAGTAGAAAGAGATAAGACTATTCTTGGAATCATGTTTTATTGTGCAGTGCAAATGGCCAGTAACGCATCTATGGTTGGATGTGAAAGGTTGAATATGTCTGTTCTAGCGTTACGCGATCATTAAATATGTTCCGACCCAATTGCCCATATAGACCTGACACGATGTGACTACGACACGCTCGCGCATCTTCCGTCAGATATGTGCCGACCCTAACCTCCGACACATATTTTTTTTATCTAAGAACCGTCCATATCTCCTCAGCTTGCGAATAAAAGAACAAAATTGTTCAAGCGCTTTGTTTTAACAAATTTAAACACAGACACAGATATACGCGTCAGACATATAACACCCCTGTTTTTTATCGGGGGTATAACATAGTACAAACTTTTTACTAGACCAGGTTACGCTTAAAATCAAAACTTCTTAAAATAAAGACGTGTTTGTATGAAAATAATACTACGATTATATACCGTTCTGTTTGTTTGATTGTATTTTTTGTTGATTTCGTCTACCAGTGGCGTATTTTAAGATTTAGTGTGGAATTTTTAATTTGCCGTCTGTAAAATTTATGATAGCAATTATGTGCGTGGCCAGTATTTAGAGGAAGGGGAGGGAGATAAGAAAGTATATTAGTATCAACATTTATATTTTTGACATTATACATTAATAATTGACGTAGAAAATCGATCTTGTACATTTGGATAGACTGGCCGTTACCAGACGGTTACAGCCCGTTCAATAAAAAAAAGTATTGTCATTTGACAATATTTTTTTTTTTTACTGAATATAGATCAGCCGTATTACGAGTTTATTATACTCATTAGCGACTATAGTACGATATCCTTTTTGTATGAAATATTTTAGTTACATATTGTTGTCGTTAGAGTGTGTCACCTGATTCCATACAAAAAGTGTAATATACTATACTCGGTACCTAGCGAAAATAGTAAACTCGTAGTACGGGCTCGTACTGTCGAATTTTGTCGTAAATGAGTTTTGTCGTAAATATAACAAGTCTATCGCAAGCGCTTTATGTGATTTTGCATAAAGAAAATTTGCTACGCTTTTAACGACGCGTTTTAGACACATTTCATAAATAAATGACATGCTACCGCGCTTGCTGTGGAACACGTCACGTTTACGACAAATCTCATACTCAACACTCGGGTCTAAAACCTTGTGCATGTGAAAAAGCACTTGGGCTATCCATTAATTGTCTTACTTTCAATATTTTGGTATAGTCGTACTTAACACAAATACGCCACTGGATTAACATAATATTTTTATAAAAAATGCGACGTCGCGTCGCGTAGCCGATATCACTAGGAATGCTGCGGTCAGACATCATGCTTGAGTCTCGGTGCCCGCACACGGAGAACCAGTGCGCTAAACACACGCCATACTGCTCGTGGAAGCAAGTCGAGATCAACAGCATCGCGTCGGGGTTCGGACACCTCGGCCCGGTGTCCAGAGAAATACAGAGGTAGAAGGGAGGAGCAAGGCAATTACTACTCGTATACATATTCGATAAGATTTTAATCGGAAATCATTTCGATCTGAATTGATATCATATTATGACCCTTGGTTGTCTGACAATCTTTAATATGATTGCATAAATCACAAGTGTTCCGGAAATATATTTTTATTAGCCTTATTTTTAACAGTTTTATTTCGTAAGCAAGCCTGTTACAAAATTGGTATATCGAATATGTCTACGGTATTTAATTCTGTTTGATTATATTTAACAAGCTACTCGTTCAGTTCTGCTTCATAGAATTCTTTTAAATACCTTTATAGAACTACAATAGATGCCTTTTTAAGCATGTATGATCTCCACGTCTGTGTAAAAGTATAAGTTTCTTAGTCTAGAGGCTGTATTAAATACTTAACTACCCAATAATGCATCGTGCAATGTAATATTTAAGGATGGCATAGTTATCTAAAATATCTAAGTGAATTTGATCGTTATCTACTAAGAACATTTAATACTGGAAGTGTTATATGAAACTACTAGCTAGTACTTAATTTTGTCTGCCAGCTTTTGGGAAAGGTGATGTAAACACATACAGCAAACTTTTACAAGGTCACGCACACTTGCAAAGGGTTGAAGCGTATTTACAAACGTGCACATGAATAAAAGCTACACACAAGCACAAAGCAAGGAAACGAGAACAAAACAAAAAGAGGGCAGAGGGGAGCGCGTGCGCATATCAGTTCCTGCGTTTAATGTTCTAAGATTGTTTCCATGAGACACTTGTCCGTATTTAAATTTATAGCCCCCAAGCATGGTTATTGTCGATTAAAAAAACGAAATGTGGTGTTATATTTAATTAATGTTGTACTTCTATAAAGGTAAACGTTTAAATAACTTACTAACAGAGTTTTGGTTGTAATTAATTGGAGTACACTAGAGTACGAACAGAGACGTGTTTGTTTGTTGGGTACATGGTTGAGGTATAGGCTATTTTACTACCCTGTAAGATTTTGTATACAAATGCATGTTTCCTATAGATATTAAATAAAAAAAAAATAATACTGCATTTTATGAATACAAATTTTAATTTCTAGTTTGCTTTTTACGAGATTATTTTTACAATCCTATTTTTAATCTGGTTCTTTAAATGATTATAAGTTATAAGTACCGTCACTATTACGTGTGCAAATGTGGCATCCTTGAATTAAATAATCTTCGTATAAAGCCTTAGTTTTGCTATTCAATGACGTCATTAATCGAAACACCATGGTGACTTTAGTTTTTTTCCCGTAAAACTAAAATAATAAAGTTAAAAAGTTTTATAAACATTATTCAGTTTTATTAGATCATAATAAAATGTCTACTGATTTTTTATATGTCACCAGGATTGATTTAAAAAGCTGTTCTCAAAAAAGATGAAATACGTTGTTAATGTACTAATTGCTTTCGTTAGATTACTTCAGGGTTAAAATTAAAAGGCCTTAAAAATTCCCCTTTTAGTTACAACTCGAATATCAGAGAATGGTAGTCAAATATTGGCATTTTACTCTACTATCTCTAATATAATGTAGAAGACTAAAGTGCATTAACAAGCATTTTTTTAAATATTTAAAAGTTTATTACGAACACATTGAACGAAAATAAAAAAATCACTATATTGTAGTAACAGGCAGCGTAAAAAAGGATAACTAGGTATGAACTTAAGTTATAAATGTTAAAGCGGTTTAAGTCTGACAATATCTATATAAATAACATGTCGAGTAAAACATATTAATGCGTAAAGCTAAATGTTATCTACTAGACATTGCATAGCTGGGAATGCGCGCTCGCCTAAATTGTCTTATTATTACATATCTTTCGACCTAAGTTTATTTTGATTGGTTCGTATAAGGACAGAAACTGGAAAGAACCAATCAAAGTTATCTATCTTCCTTGAGGAAGATAGCCCTGCCAACTTCTGACAATTTCAATTTCATACAGTATTTGAATAAAGTATTTTTTTTATTTATTTCATATAGTATTTTTTTTCTGTCTAGTAAATATACCTATAACCGCCCTTTTATCGCGCTGTCTGTAAATTATAACGAATAACTTATTTTGGTTAGGTTTGCAGGCAACTGAATTGTCTCCGTGATGTGTTTTCTATAGGTCTAACCGTATATGACAGGTCTAGTGTGTTGATTGATTTTTGTTGTATTTTTACTAACGGTTCTCAAAAAGCTTTTGGCATGAATTTTGCTTATTCAAAGCATGCAGTAATGAGAGATGAGCTCATGGATTTTGTCGTAACATAACGCGTTCTATGGCGAGCGCGTAAGTATGTCATTTGTATGACAAAAAAGTAACGCGCCAGCGCTAGAGGCGCATTTTTTAAACATTCACTCAAATGACATGCAAAAAGGTTCGCGGTAGAATGCGTCACGTTTACGACAAAACTGGGCCTCGACTCTCGCGCTTTAGACCTCCAATGGACATGTGTCGATAAATATGCGATTTCTTAAGTTTTCAATTGACATTCGTCATTTTTCTTCGACTATTTCCATTAGAGATAAATGTCTAAAACGCTAGAATAGGGACCCTGGCTTATGGTCAAAAATTTTGGTTTATGTCAATTGAAGCGAATTGAAGGTGCCTACTATTCTTTTTAATAAATGCCGATATACACCTCACCCACCCACTTGAATGAGATGCACATAGGAATCAGAATTGACTTATGATTGTCACGATACGAATACGAGACCACTTCGCTCTGTATGAACGATGTTGCCATTCTTGGTTAGGTGCATCTTACAAAAAGTGTTTTATGTAAGAAGCACCTAATCGTCAAGACATCAAGGCCATGTATGTATGTATTGAATGATCAACGTAGATTAAAATTGCGTGTGTTACTTTTAATTTACTTTCAAGATGTGGCTACATTACTGTAAATATATCTAAACTAATCAAAATTATTTTAACTGAACGGGTAGCTTAGTAACAAACAACGAACAGTGTCCTTCCTGTCACGGTAACCAAAATTGTTTAGATTTTTAATCGTATGATACAAATTTAAATTACGTACAATTTACTAAAAGAGGTTTGTAATACGATTTTCAGCACTGTTCGTTGATGCATTCGAAGAACTTAGCCTTATTCTTACCAACGTACGGTAATTTGAAATAATAATATTACTAAAGATTAAACTTTTGAAGTCCATATTAAAACAAAAAAGCTGAAAACACTTCTGTTTCATACGCAAATTTTTTTTTGGTAATGTCAGTTATAACTAAAGAAAGTACCAAGTGTCAGTTTTGTCGTAAGCGTGTCATTTGTTCAGAAGTGATACAAAAACGTGCTATTAGTGGCGCCTGTAAATTTCTTCATACTAATAACACGCCGCGCGATAAATTGCGTTAAAGCTACGACAAAACTGACACTTAGCATTTTACCTATTATAGACTACCGAGTATTATGTTTTTCAAATTACCGACACTATTGATATCTTAGTAAATATAAAATGTCACTAGTGGGTTTAGAACGTACGACAAATCTTATCAAAACGGTCGATCCCTCGAGTCGTTATGACCATGACCGATTGTTTCGCGTGATAAGCTTACGTGAATTGAAAATGTAACGACAGAATAGCGTCTATTAATTGCAATCGATTGGCTCAGTCGTGTCGTTTGATCACTACTGCTGTCGCACAATCTAACCCCGCTGTTACACGTAGCTGTTGATAAGCTTCGTCGCACAGTGCAACCGTAGATTGTAAATGTATTGTACGTAGATTAGACGTAACTATGTGGTTGTATTTTTATTCACACAAGTTGGCGTTTAAAAAGTCAAGAGTGAGCAGTCGATGCATAAAGGCGTCGTTAAACAAGAAGTTTATTTAGCCGTACGTCAAAGCACTAAAGCGTTGCGTTGTGTTATTAGACCTGTCAAACACATTTGGGGGGATGCCGCGACAGTGTTGCGTACTCATGTTTGTACTGTTACTGTGCATTTGCACTGCACGCACAACAAAGCAAGTTAACAATGCTGTCTTATTCTACTCATCCCTAAGCGATAGAGATAAACAGTATTTGTTACATGTTTTCTTGTATATATTTCGCCTGAGATAATCAGTTGTCAGGGAGATCCAGAGACATGTTCAGTCTACTGACTGAACACACTACACAACGCAGCACAATTGAGCACATTAATCCGCGACGCTTTAACGCATTGGCGCGACCTTAATACGCTTCATGTTTCTAATAAGACATAATATTCCAAATGCCAGCTTATGTGAATCGAATTGTATGTACCTACTTAGCGTCCTCCACTTTGGGCGTACGCGTTCCTCTAGCATATGAACAACGTGAACAAAGTGCACGCCGCGACAACGCTGCGCTCGTGTCGTTCATACGTTTGAGGAACGTATACGCGTAATGTGGGGATGGCCTTAGATAGTTGTTAGTTAAAATTAACTGTCAACTAATTGATAAATGCTATAAAGTAATGTATGTGTAGATTATTCTTTTTTATGTAAACTTTATCCTATATTACTAACCTATTCACCCATACTTTTTCAAGATTTCCGACCCTGCATGTTTGTTTACAACGTAGTCCGTCTGTCCACTTTGTTGCAATATGGGTATTGCTCTTGTTTAAAATAAGCTTACCCACTTTGTATTGATGTATTTTTACGCGGGTGGTTTTTGTACTTGATAAAGGAAGACACTAGCCTCCACGACACACGGAATCCTAGTGTGGAGGCTAGTGCACTAAAACATATTCTTGTCTTTTGTTTTGTAATAATAAATTTTATCCTATCTTTCCTATTTGAAGTCTGGTTTAACCTTGAACTGTTAACATTGACAAAGATTCTTAGTTGTATAAACTTATAAGTTTATACTTGTAGAAGTGACGAGACTGCCTTTTTTCTAGTTAAATAAAATGTTTTGTTTCAGTGAAAATCCTTCGTACAAATTGTCTATAATTATATTTTTGTGAAAATTAGTAGGAATTGCTTAATATTTAGTTAATAGTCCGTGACAGTTTTCACAATAATAGTTCTCACTACTTTATCTTAAGTATACAATGAAGTTATCTTGCAATAGATTTGAAGGTCGTTTTCTAATATATATAAATAGGGCATTAGGTTTCAACAAGATTTGATTTTAAGTGAACGGAGTTAAATACTGCCTTTATTTATAAAGAATACTCTTTTTTATTTGTTTCAATTAATAAATATCGTCTATGGTCCTACTGACCGATGCAGACGGTAACACATCCACTTAGACTTTACATTTCCAGAAGATGTGCATCGCACTTTGGAAATGTAACGTCGCTTGATATTATTGTACTTCCGAATAGTGTTAGAATGTGTTAAGATCAGCTCTATTTTGTACAATGTGACACATAAATAAATCTACAGTATAATAGCAATTATTAAGACTCAGGCTAAACGTCGCTGTAAAGTTAATACAATTTTATCTAGTGTTTTATATTTAAAAAAAAATAATTAACAATATTTTAAAAATATATGTTTCAATATCTGTACATAATAGCTAGATGGTGGCGGGACAAGATGGCGGTGGCGATTTATTTTTAATATAAGTACCCCAAGAGTATATTAGGCAGACATTCACTCGTACAAATATTTTCAGTCACCCAGCCTCGGCCTGTTCCGTTCAGACTACTTGATGCAATGTCCAGATGGGAACAAAATCAAGCAAGTGGAGTTTAACACGGTGGCGTCGAGTTTTGGCGCTATTTCTTCGAACCTACCAGCAATGTCTCGGTACCGACATATTTGGATGAATGCCTGGATACTTGTGCTTTATAATTTAAAAATATACAACTGTCATTCAAAAAATAACGTCCTCAAATAAATTTTATAAAAAATCTGCTACGAACATGTTTGCAACTTTTTTAAACTACTGAAATTATTGAACGTAATTTTGGTGATGTAAAGAAAGAAAGAAAAGAAGTTGCAAATATATTAATTAAACTTTCTAAAACGTCACATCACTAACTGTCCTTAAAAGTATGATGACTATTAACTCGATAATGGTATAAAACTACAATGGTGTTTTTGAAATTGAAAAAGAAATCTTACTTATAGTTACAGCTAGTGATTGTCTACTATCAATACTATTTGTTTTCGATTATCGCCAAGTATCCTGGTACTACCACCAGCTCAGATTCAGTCGACATCTCTCATGTGGCTGTCCTATCGTTGCACGCTATCCCTTCATTCACTCAGCTTATGTATTTCACCTCTTTGGCTTTGCTTTCACTGTCACGGAAGCACGTATTTATTCCTGCTTTTTAGGCATTATCTACACTCGGTAGTTATTCGCTACTGCTAAACGCTGGTGGATTGTAATATTTGGACAAAAATACAGTGACCGCTTAATGCGATTGCTTGCAAACGTTAGAATTCACTAGCGATGTAAACCGCCGAGTGCGAAATGAGCCTTATTGTAACTGTTACATCAATATAATTTTTTCAGTTATTGTAGTATTGCATTATTTTTGTTGTAGTTTTTTTTTATTGTCGTGCATGTATTTTGTAGAGCTTTGGTAGTGATCACTTGAGAGATGTTACCTGTCTGCCTGCATTGTCGGTTTAACGGTAAATTTCGCGATGTTCAATGTGTTTTTCTGTCTAGTCATTGCTGGGTATGTCTAGGTACACATCTTTCAAACTCCGCTTTCAACCTTATGGTTATATGCGTTGTTTTTAATATAACATGCGTGCGAGCTCATATGTCTTTGCAAATTGTGAAGCACCGACTAAGTTGTTAGTGTAGGCAAAAGTTAATGACAGATTTGTTGATCATGCTAAGCAGTCGCAGTTTCAATCATTTAAATATATACAAATAATAAAAATTGAAAAAAGAGCGCCAAATTAGATTTGAATGATGGAATATAAATAGATGGCGCTGTGTGTACGTATGTGTAATTAACAAGGAATTTAGTGCGGTGCGTTCATTGCGCGACTCGATAAGTCGAGTATGATTGAATACAGTCTTAGGACAGTTGTAGACAATAATTATAGTTAACACGGTTCGAGTTAAGGTCTGAGTGGTGTCGAAATGGATGTCTGAGACCACCGAGTGACTGATCGTCTCATCTTGGCTTTAGCTGACATTTTCCTAAGTTACTTGAACAACAGTTTTTTTCAACACCTACACACCGAGAAAATAACCCAAAATAATAGACATAAACTTCAGTTTTAGACATTTGTGTGATGAACTCGTCCTTAGTCTTGAGTCTGGGTGTAATTATCTATATTCAAGTATGTATTTAAAAAAGAAAAGTATTTTGAGTAGTATATTACCAGTTATATGGTTTCCATAGTATAAGCTCTGCTTTGGGATCAGATGACCGTCTGTGTTTTAATGTCGTATTATTAATTATTATTACTTTGTGTGCGGTTTTTCTATAGAGTTTCTGTCCCTTTATTACATTAAAGTGAAAGATTGTGAGAATGTATGGATATTAGACTATGTCATACAAAATCTAGGCATGTAGGTACCAAATTTTGGTGAAATATACACAAACCGAAAAATGATTTCAAGTTTTCCTGTAGTAAGTACATAGAATAGGTACGTCGTCCTTTCGGTGTGTAATTATTTATTTAATCTTTTAACCTCCCGTGTCGTATATAACCGCAGCTATTAACAATGTCGGAATTACAAAAACTTTTTTTTTACGTTACTTCTCAGTACGGCCTAATAAAGTTTATACTTATTGCTGCTCAATAATTATTATTATATTATATTATATTATACACTTATACTACACATATTAAATATATACTACACATAGTCTAACAATAGTAAAATTTTTCCTGTTCTTTTTTTTGTTATTAATTAAATTCGCCTAGATTAAGATATTTATAAGCCGTTGACAACGACCGAATCTTTTAATTTTAATATATGTTATTCGTACCCGGCACCCATAGTACATGCCATGCCTAGTTTCGGGCCACCGGAAAATTTATTTCTCTGTAACATTTCATTTTTTTTTCAATAAACTTTTTTTTTTCATTGGGACCCCCTTAGAACTTCCGTCTTTATTACTCCAAGAAAACTAAGATAGCGATTATTTTGAAATTTAAAACTGCAAGGTCATTATCATAATCATAATTATAATCATTTATTTGCATAAAACACGGTGTATAATATACGTTGCATACAGTGTTTAGAGAGCCACATGTTTTGCCGATATGAAGTATACAGCGTGCAAATGTATTCATTTTTATAAATAGTTGACAAAGGACATTATTATATTAGTACATACATAAAAATTATAATTCACTAGCGGCCCGCCCCAGCTTCGCCCGGGTAGCTTCAGCCCACTCAACAATTTACAAAAATTGTGATAAATAAAGAACCGCTCAACCGATTTTGTGCAAACTTCACATGAACCATCTACTAAATAGTCCGAACAATGCCTAAACATTTGGTTTGAATAGATAAGCCCGTTTTTGAGTTATAAAATTACAACGAAAAGTGGCATTGATTTTTATAAATATAGATTAAGATTGATAATAAATATAGGTATTGTGGAGGTGACTGGAGGATCGGGTGGTAGTGACCCTCCAGTGTAAAGGGAAGATCTTCCAGCCGGGCGAGGTGTAATGCCCGGCGACCGCGGTACTCCCTCCGACAGTTCTTGTCGGGAATTTGTATATATGCTAATCGTCGGTGAAACTTTGCTTGTGCGATTCAGGATTGCTATGACGTCATGTCTCTCGAGTGGCGTTAGGTATGTGACGCCACAGTATTAAAGGTAGATACATTATAGGTGTAGGTATTATAAGACCTTAGGTGCAATAAAACGAAAATCACCAAAATGTAGTACCGAGTTTGTTAATATCTAACTACGGTTGAATTATACTTATGCGACTTATGTTTGTTCCCCCAGCGCCTGTGACGTGTGCAACACCCAAAAATTGGAATGACAGTGTTCCATTATCGTTGATTGCAATTACCTATTCATTTTCCGGTGGCGCGGTCAGTAGGGTACTTGTTTTTCACGCCGCAGGTCGTGGATTCGATTCCCACCCGAGACAGACATTTGTGTAATGAAGATGTCTGTTTGTCTCGAGTCTGAGTGTGATTACATTTATTATAAGTATTTACATAACACAAGCTGTGCTTAGCTAGGGACTAGATAACCGTGTGTTAATGTCTTAGAGTAATATAATAATAATAATATAGTGGGACATTAACACACACGGTCATCTGATCCCAAACTAAGCAGAGCTTGTACTATGGAAACCAGATAACTGGTAATATACTACATATAATACTTTTCTTTTTGTATATATATACTTCAATATAGATAATTACACCCAGACACAAGACAAACAGACATATTTAAAGAAATGTTTGTCTCGGGTGGGAATCGAACCCACGACCTACGGCGTGAAAAGCAAGTATCTTACCGACCACGCCACCGGCCCATCTCTGGATATACAGTTTTTTTGTTTATATCGTTTATGGATTATTATATTAAATTATCCCTTAAATCTTGAAGACTTATTTTATTAACACCTTGTTTAACAGTACCCTTAGTAAGTTTTCTGTCTTGAACTTGTCAAAACGCGTTTTCAAATTGTTTTTTTTTGTACCTAACATTAGTTAAACAGAAAATAGAATTGCTAGAAATAGAATAAAATGGATTGGCGACAGAATAGGTCAAATAGTTTGTAGATTTATGTGCATTTTAACTTATTATCTATAAATGTTACTGATAGTATTTGAAAACTTATATCGTATTGACAACTCGTACTAAGAGTACAGTACCTTGTATTGAAAGTACTTTAATGTTTAATCTATAGTCTAACTCATGTACTTGTATTTTAGTTCGCTATTGTTGTGAATGTGTAGTTTGTTTGTTGAGTAATGTGCTTGAAATGCTTGTATTTTTCCTCGTCTGTGGCGTAATCGTGTATATATATTGTTTAATTTATGACAAGCCACTGAATGGCTCAATAATTAAACAATGTCAATAAAATGTACAGTTTGTTACAAAAGATTGTCAGATTCAATATTACATACATCTTCTTCTTCTTCTTCTTTTAATTATGGCCTCTGCAGAAATTATTCCGCAATTTTGCCAATGTCAAGTTTAAATAAGAATATAAGTTTTTAAAGATTAATAGTAAAAAACTAAAAAACTGCGACCAATACCTACTTATAATCTACATACATCTTAAAACTACAAATGTCGTAATGAAAGCAGAGAATAATTTTGACGTTAGTCGTTTACAATGAATTGTCACTGTCACACGACCCTTAGGTATTTATGTTAATGAATGAATGAATGAATCTTTTAGTGTTATAATGTTGATGTTGAATCTGTTAATGAAATTTTGTAGCTGATTGTACATAAAGCATGTTTCAGCATGAGTGTAGGTCGTTGATATATACATAAAATATTGTTCAATCATTATATACAGCCGCTAGCTGATAATTTTATATGTTCCTACAATTTGCTTTTTCTTTGCGCTTGCAAATATTTGTGAGGACGTTTGCAAATAATCATTAACGTATTAACTTGTAAATTTTGACGTGACAACGTCTTATAAATTGGTTTGCCGGGTGACACTTCAAGAAACTGCGTTACGCTCCGCTCACGTTATGCGCTCACAATGAGAGCGAGTGAGAGGCACGCGTCCCTTCCACTCTGGCATGGTTAGCCCGCCTAAGAGCGAGAGAGACAGACATAAAAAGTGAAAGGCACGCGCCTTCTTCCTACTATACGAATGAATATTCACATTCAAATTATTTTACCACTCAAAATCGTTGTCACGTAAAACTTTCGCCCGTATACCGACTTTACAGGCAACCAATTTTTTGTTATAATATTTGCAACTCATAGAATTAGTTAACTCAATGTATTTTTGAATAGTACAATTACGGTTATTTTGACATTCGATTTATAAAAAATCGT
This sequence comes from Meganola albula, assembly GCA_936450015.1. Classification (NCBI taxonomy): domain Eukaryota; kingdom Metazoa; phylum Arthropoda; class Insecta; order Lepidoptera; family Nolidae; genus Meganola; species Meganola albula. Next base: position 7,372,458 of record OW388164.1, read on the forward strand.
TATAAGTTAGTTAAATTCGAGTTTTATAATGTAAGAGCCTGTGAACGACACCTTACACCTTTAAAACCTTTTACCACCTAAGTTTACGATGACCCAAATTTCATAATAGGTCCGTGTTTTTACCCGTGTAAGAAGCATGCGCTGGCAAGCTTTCAGCTTTTATAAAATCAAGGTTTAGTGTTCTCAGGCCTTAAACTAAAATATTTTGAGCTCTGAGAAAAAGCAAAATAATAGCGATGTTGGTGTAATATGAAAACACCCTGTACTTTTTGCGGCTGTTAAAATTTATATGTATCAAATAATTGTTGTAATGCTACATGGAGCCTTACTCATTCGTACGCCGTATGTATCAACGACAATTATACATGTAAACTTTTTTAACCAGTGCGCAAATTTTGAGAAGATAAACTTAAACAAATTTTAATTAACACGTATTTTTTATTTGTGTGTTTTGATGTTTGATGTTTACTATTGATACTGAGGGTACGGTCGCCCTCACGCTGCCGTATCAACTATCCCGCTGACCGCTAATTTGACGTGGCGCGCTTTTATCGATCTTTTACGAATAGATCCTTAATAATTTACTGAATTTATGCCGAATTTTTAAAAAATCTTATTGAACATTTAATGGAAATGTGCTCTATTCTGATACAAAACCACTTAAAAAATTTGCACACTAGTGAAAAAGTTTTCCTGCATGTTTTGCATGTTGTAGTTTTGCCCCATGTTCATAATCACGATTCTATATCTATATTTCCATTAATCTATGACGTCATTTGCTAGTGGGTTTTTAAACACCTATAGTATGCAGTTATTTTTAGAGGGTGTTTTCCTGTTTATTGTTTACTAGAAAATGACGTCATTATAGTGAGGTTAAGGTTTTTTTGTATGATTAACTGTTTTGTTATTTTTCAGTTACATCCTACGCCAGTTAGGACATGGCGATTTATTAAAAAAGGTGGGTTTAATTTACTTTTATGATTTGGTACCCATATCTATCTATCTATATCTTAATATATATATTTCTTGTGTGCGTGTGTATGTGACTGAACTCCTCCTAAACGACTGGACCGATTTTGATGAAATTTTTTGTGTGTGTTCAAGGGGATCTGGGAATGGTTTAGATTCACAATTTTGCGCGGTACGAAGTTCGCTGGGGCAGCTAGTATATATATAAAAATGAAACCCGTTTTCCGTTGTCACGACATCACGCGTGAACGGCTGGACCGATTTCGCTAATTCTTTTTTTTAAATATTCCTTTAAGTACGAGGATGGTTCTTACGCAGAGAAAAATAAAAAAAAAGAGAAAATTTAGAAAGCGAAGAAGTGCCGAAAACCGGGTTAGATACCAATTATTTATTATTGGTTATATTCGGTAGGTCTAAGACCCGGAAGATGGCACTGCTTTACCGGGCAGATCGACGGCTGCCGGGTCCGCTAGTTGTCTGATAAAATGACGATGACTACATCGATGATAGATGTTGTCTAATCTGGACCCTGACTCTCGCGCTTTATAGGCCGACCGTTTAACTCGCGTATCGCCATCTGAGGTACAAATTCAGAAAACATTAATTACATCTCTTAAAGAACTATTTAACCACAGATAAAAAGTAATGTAAGACAATTCGTCACTAATATCCATATCGCTTGAATCATCATCACCGTCTGTGCAGCTTGGGGAGTCAGATTCTTGGCGATAGGCGATACGCGAGTTAAACGGTCGGCCTATAGACATTTATCTCAAACTCGGCATATGATGACGATTGCTATAGACTCCTCATTGCATGTCGTGCGTCGAGTGGTAGATTTACCACATATGACATTCTGAGAATACAAAAATTAGTTTTTTCAATCGATATTAGCCATTTTTTTCGACATATGTCGCGTTCGAGATAAATGTCAAACTATCATCAGTGTCATTTATCTCAAATAAACATATCGAACAAAAATGACGTTTTTATTAGTTTTAAATAGATATTTGCCATTCTTTCGACATTTGTCTATTGGAGATAAATGACGATAAAAATGGCGGATGTCGGTAAAACAAAAGAAATCGCAATTTTTGCTCGACCACAACTTGCCTGTTGTTGTTAGTTGTTGGCAGTTATCGGCAATGTTGGTTATATAGCGATACTAAAGCGTTAGAAATTTTGCTACAACCTAGCGTCCAAAAGTTCCCAGCATGGATTTTGGTTATTGCATAGTATTTATAAAATAAATAAATATTCCGGGACATTAACACACACGGTCCTCTGGTCCCAAGCTAAGCAGAGCTTGTGTTATGGAAACCAGTATATACTATACTTAAAATACTTTTCTTTTGTAAATATATACTTGTAATAGATACCTACCTATTTATACCCAGACTCGACACTAACACAAATGTTCATCACAAATGTTTGTCTCGGGTGGGAATCGAACTCTTATGAACGATTATGAGACGCATATAGGTAACTGTTTGATAACATTTTCAGATGCCAGAAAACCGCGCGCTGTCTGGTCTGTGCGGCGGTATCACAGAAGCATACGATCTGTTCGGAGTCCACGACGCGGTCATCATCTTCGTAGTGGAGGAGATCTCTTACAATATCTGCGACCAGAGGTTCCATGAGTTTGAGATATCTGAAAAACGACCTGATATACAGGTAGGCTATTGAACTGGTTACTGCTGGGCACGGGTCTCTTCTTAACTATCTTACAAGTTGAGAAAGTTTAGGCGTTAATCCACACACGCTGGCCAAGTGGGTGTCACATGTCCGTGAATGATTAGTTCTTAGACAAGCCGGTTTCCTTGCGATGTTTTATTTTAACAATATTGAGTAGCGGCTATGAAAAATTTCACACAGATATTAGGCACGACTGGAAAGCGAACCCGTGACCTTATATTTCGGAGGCGAGGCCACCGCTGCTTATGTAGGGCACTAAAGATTTATTACTTTATTGAAATAGAATTACTCGATAAATTCTTGAGCGGAGACCATAATGGGCGCTGCACCGACAGCCGGCCTGCCACAAAGTAGACTAGTAACATTGTAAAAACTGCGGGAATTCTCCAAAGAATTCCAAAGCTAAAGTGCTACCGATCTCTGTGACGCACACTGGGACCTGTTCATACAAAGTAACGCTATAACATCGGTCTAAGAGGTTTCCCTTCAGAGATTTTTTCACCTATACGAGTATACCGTTCGACTATCGGATAGAGTGTACGACTTCTGTTTTGTTTTCAGATACACAGAAAAACGTTAAATGAAATATTCGAAGAAACCACACTCAACAGTAAAAACCAGCTCATATTGTAAGTAATTAGTTCTACGGTCTTAATCATAAAGCTTAAAAAAGGTTTTAGATGCTCTTTACTTAAAGGGTTCCTAAGATGTACTACTAAATGTTGCCAATATAAAATTTAAAGCAATACATTCACCAGTACCCTGCCAATACCCTAAATCGACCACAGATAAGTATGACCATAGACATTATAACTTTATTTTTTATCCTTGAATAGGCTGGAGCTTGACTAGAACTTACCTGATGTTAAGCAATGATGTAGTCTACGATGGGGCGCGCCAGCCCAAAGTAACCGATTCACTCGTGATTGCGAATGACTTTCGGTGAGAAGGTGGCAGTGAAATGAGGCTCCTTAAGGTTGAAACCATAAAGGAGCAACAATTTCGACCCACCCTGTCTGCATGGTGTCACCAGACATCGCACCGGAACACGGCAAGGTCACTTGGCGGTGAGGCTTTGTCTGATGGGTGGTCACTAACCACGGCCGAAGCCTACCACCAGTTAATTACCAGTAAACATAATTACCAGTTGATTGTCACCTGATTTGCACCAACCGGGGACCACGTGTGGGGATTCAGATAAAAGGTGCACTCCCACGTACAAAGGTGACTCAGTCCCCAACTGCCTAAAAAACCGTAATATAGTCTCCGACATGACCACATCTTTGATAAGTCACGTCATTAAATTATTGTTGTTGTGACACAGATTTGTGCCCGCTAAAGTTTAAAAGCTTGTTTATTTAATGATACATTAATGTAATTTATGCAAAACTGTACAAGACCGCTGAAGTATTTAGTAGGTGTCCCGGGACGTGGCCGGGTTCAAATCCCGAGTCTTCACGGCGCCGCTGTCGATCCTGGCTTACAGGAGTAGCAGAGACGGTATTACGGTGCTGGGTTAAATCCAATTAAAAAATGGTGTCTTTATTTTGACCAGAGACGGGCGTCCCGTGGCCGTGGTGTACTACCGGTCAGGGTACGAGCCGGCGCAGTACCCCACCTCCAAGGAGTGGGAGGCACGACTTAGAGTCGAGAGGTCCACGTGAGTACCTATAAAGTATACATACTGAAAATTTTATTTTACGACTAGCATCCTTTCCTCCCCTGCCATACAAGTTTGATTTTGGCCGGAATTTTAATAAGCAAATAATTTTATTTATTGTATTGGGTTTAGCCTGTGTACATAACTGATAAGGATTATTAATAAATAAAATTTTATCTAAGCAGTAATTTAGATAAATAAAATAAAATAAAAATAGTAGTATTTATGTGGCTATTGGAAAATCGGCCCTAAATTAAACAAAAAATATTTAATGTCATTTTTTCTAACTGTACCTACGCTTACTAAAGAGGCTTTTTTTATATTGAAATGCTATAAACTTTGATTTCCATAAAATCCGTTTTTATAATATTATTATGATATTATTATTTATATTTTTACTATATTATTTCAATGGGTATTGTATCGGTCAGTTAAATTGATTACCTTTCAATAAGTTAATAATGTAAGTTCAGGATCCTGATTCGAAAAAATGGCAAATGTCAATTGAAGACTAATGAAATAGACAAATCTGAAGTAGATCGCTATAGACTACTCTTTGTATGTCATGCGTTGAGCGGTAGACTTTGTCTATCGTGACATTCTGAAAATGTGAAAATTAGTTTTCAATCGACATTTGCCATTTTTTCCAACTTAAGTCGAGTTCGAGGTAATTAAGACATTACCTCGAACTCGACTTAAGTCGAGAATCGGAGTCCTGTTCTTTCATTCGCTTTTTAAATAAAATGTTTGGAAGAAGTATATAAAATGTTTTTGATTCCAGGTCTATCAAATGCCCGTCGATCCAGTACCAACTAGCTGGTACTAAGAAAGTCCAACAAGCCCTCGCCGCGCCAGGAGTGCTGGAGAAGTTCATGGGCAGTGGAGCGTCTACTGGCAGAGTGAGGGATATCTTCACCGGACTCTACTCGCTAGACTTTGACGAGAACGGAGAGAGAGCTGTGGAAATGGCGATAGCTGATGCTGAGAAGTAAGTTGGTTATACTGAGAAACGCGTATATATTTATTAGATTTACTATAAAAATTGCTACTTGTTGACTTGCCTAAAATCAGTGCCCATATACATATTTTTATTTTTGACTGGTCAGTTGGCGTATTGGGTAGTGACCCTGACTGTTAAGCATGGCTTGTTGGTCATGGGTTCGATTCCCACTCAGGACAAATCTTCGTGTGATGAGTATGATTTTTGTTCTGTGTCTGGGCGTAATTTATCTATGTTAAGTAAGTATTTACAAAAAAAAGTATTCATGTAGTATGTCAGTTCATAGTACTTGTAACCAAGCAAATATGATTGCTTAATTTGCGACTAGATGGCGCTGTGTACATAGGTAAACAGCGCCATCTAGTCCCAAAAGAAAATATTATTATATTTTTTTACTGCGTTACGGGAGGTCATTTTAAGCTTCATAAAGCCAAACAAAGTACGCTTGAGCTGATGACGGTAAATATCAGTGGCAATATAATGTGTTAATGTTAGTGGGACATTAACACACACGGTCATCTGATCCCAAACTAAGCAGAGCTTGTACTATGGAAACCAGATAACTGGTAATATACTACTTAAAATACTTTTCTTTTGTAAATATATACTTAAATATAGATAATTACACCCAGACGCAAGACAAACAGACATATTTAAACAAATGTTTGTCTCGGGTGGGAATCGAACCCTCGACCTGCGGCGTGAAAAACAAGTATCTTACCGACCACGCCACCGGCCCGTCAAATATAGATTCTTGAGTTATGTTAGCTCGTGACGCCATTTGCTATGATTTCATTTACCTAGATACACATGTGTAAGACATTATGCGGTTGGCTATTTTACTATGCTAGTACAAGTAAATTAAGCGTATACAAGGTGAACCGGAAAGGGTATATCAAGCCTTAAATTATACGTCATTTGAGCCATACGCGTTTGTATAGTGATGTTTAAATTATAATAAATCGATTAGAAAATAAAAGTATTATTTCGACAACCCTAACTTTTGAAGAGACCGCCATTTGTCATTTGTCTTTTATTACGTCAAAGGGGCCGTCCATTAATCACGTGAAGCTTGAAAGGGGGGGGGGGGGGGGGGGGCGTTTGACGAAAATCACGAAATGTCACAAGGGGAGGGGGTGTAGTAAGATATCACGTGTATTTATTTTTTCAATTTTTTTCAAACACGCGTAACAACCTGCAACCTTCTGTCGACACATTTTTATCATAGTCCTTAATTTCAGAAAAAGAAAGATTTTTGTAGATACTAAAAATACACGTGATGTTGGGGGGTAGTCTTAAACCTCACTATGTATCACCAAGGGGGAGCGGGGGTTTAAAAATGTTTAAAAAAAATTACGTGATTAATGGACAGCCCCAAAGAGAGTTTAGAAAAACAGATATTAGGGTTGCGCGGCGCGAAATTATTGCAAAAATTACCGCATCAAAAATCGTATCAAAATATAATGCAAATTAATTTCTAACTTCACATAGTCATTAGTAATGACCTGAAGAATGTCTGGTTTGCATAAAACACTATTATTTCAGGTACGTGTTAAAGCCGCAGCGTGAAGGCGGCGGCAACAATGTGTACGGCGCTGATGTACGCGAGGCGTTGTTACGTATGAGGCACAGTCGGGAGCGTGCCGCGTACATTCTCATGGAGAGAATATTGCCGCCTCTAGTGAGTAGCATGTGAATGCTTCATTGTAATAGATATAAGTACATCATCATGTAATAGATACAAGTACTTCATTTAAAAAACATATTATTACTAGCTTCCGCCCGCGGCTTCACCCGCGAAATTGATCTCACTAATCTAGTTTCTCCATACAAACTTTGGAACCCCGTTTCACTCCCTTAAAGAGTGAGTTTTGAAAAATCCTTTCTTAGTGCACCCCTAGACCCCATAATGACCCCACCTATGTGCCAAATTTATATTTTATATTTTTTTAATTTATATTTTCCAGGTGTCGGGATATGTGGTGAGGCCGGGTGCTCCAGTGCCACCGGCAGTGGTGGATCTAGTCTCGGAGCTCGGGATATTCGGCGTTATTATTGGGTAAGTTGTTATCACGTCATATACCCTGGACTTATGCTTTCAGATTGCGGCTCCGCCCGCATGTATGGTGGTTATCGCGCTAAACCATTAACCTTTTTTTCCGCAATCTGATAATAACCATCGGCCCTTTACCGAGTCTTAAACTATCTCTATACAGTTTCAGTAGTTTAGGCGTGAAAGCGCGATCACCATTTTACTTACTTCAATACTGCTGGGTGCAGGTCTTCTCTCAACTATAATTTTTTGAGTTGATGCGGGTTGGTGGATGTCACATGTCCTCGAATGATTAATTCTTAGACATGTCGGTTTCCTCACGATGATTTTCTTCACCGATATTGGGAAGTGGCGATGAAACAATTCACACAAAGATGTGTGGGCACGACTGGGAATCGAACCTGCGACCTTATATTTCTCAGGCGTTGCCCGTACCACTGCCCCATTACTGCTCTGACCTGCTCCAGGAACACGTTCAAAAGTTATAACACTGTGTATTCTGTATGGGTATCTCCAAAGGAAATAACTGTATTAATTATTTTTTTTTTTCAGAACCAAAGATCAGATCTACAGCAACCGTCAAGTGGGTCACATGCTACGAACAAAGCTCGCAGACGCTAACGAGGGCGGAGTCGCCGCCGGCCTTGGAGCCCTGGACTCACCATATTTAGTAGATATGTAGTATACACACAAACTTAAAAACTGTATTCAGGGTTAGAATGTACTACAATTTATAACAAACGACTCGATCTGTCGTTTGTTTTGCGACATAATTAGCGGTTTTGTCGTAACTACGCAGTTTACAGCGATCGTGCTCTATTATGCAAGATAACTAAAATCATTTTTGTTAGTTCATCATATAGATTGATCGAAAATATTAAACATATATTTTTTAAATAAAAACTTAAGCCGCGTTGGGCACTTTTGCTAGGGGAAAATCTATTGGGTTCGCGTCACCGATATGCTCATGACATGCGCATGCGCAGCGGCTGTGTGCTGTGCGCGTTAGACGCTTTTTGGATGGGTGAAATCTTGTGAGTATAGTTTTCGCTTATAAAGGCAGTCCCTATTACTGCCAATACGTATATTTTTCTTTTTTTACTTAATCATAAATTAAAGGCGAAAAACTTTAATGCGATTTATCTGAGTTATTTTAATTCGTTAAAGCAAGCAATATATTATAATTTATAAATTAATATAAATAATAATAAAAACAAATGATACTTACGACAAAACTGAGAAGGAACTGATCACTCGACCGATCATTATGAAACGTTGCGATCAGTCGTGTCGTTTGTTTACGTTGTATGTCATTCTAATAAATATAGAAAAATATAAAGAAGTAATATTTATATAAATTGTAACACTAAATTTTATTAATGTTTTACTTTAATTTTTTAGACATCTTTTATTTTTATATTAATGAATTAGGTTGAGAGCGTGCGCCTGAGTCCCTGAAAGCCTTCGGTAAGTGGGTGCACGGAGCCGGTAACTTGTACTCGTTGCACACAACCGCGTCAGTCCGCTCTGTTCTATAAAATATTTCAATACAAACACCAAACGGGCATCCGCCGAAGCCCCTTAAAGTTAAAATCTATAGCGAGACGGAATGCCCCTGCGTTCGATAAAGGTGAACGCAGATTTGCTTACGCACCGCACGAAATCGAAACCGGTTTTCGATTTCTTTATGCGAAGATCTATGTAACCTCGCACACTGACCTACCCGCGACGCATTCACCGCATCACCTGAACATCTATGAGAGCGGCGCGTGCAGTGCGGCCAAGTCTGCGTTCACCTTAAGCAACCATAGTTATTGAGTATTGAGTTCTTAGGGTTCTTACACATAAGCACGTCCCGAGGTCGCTTCGTTGTACTAGCAGTACGTATCATGCGACTTCGTATCGTGTTTTTATGTTAGATTCCATAAATTTACCATAACAGCGACAAGGGGCGCGTGCCCAAAGTTCTTTGTATATCAGCGGTTTAAGAAATATTTTTATATACATGTTACAGTTTACAGAAACTACACAAGATAATTAATTAATTTATACTGCTTAAATTGTGAAAATATTAAGTTTCTACATTTAATTTATTACAATTAATTCCATAATTATTAATCTTTATAATTTATTTATCAGTTTTAGATATATTTACGCACCTACACAAGCTTTATTTTATTAGTACGTTATCTAATGTAATATTTTTGTTATTAGGTAATTAAAAAAATAGTTGAAATTGTATAAAAATATTAAAAACAGAAAAAATATATTAGTGTTCATTTACACTTGAGTGTATTTACATTCCATTGAGTTGTGTGTAAAATGATAAAGCTGCAGCTAAGGCACACCACAGTTAAGTTTAGTAAAGCAACAATACAACGCGGTAACATTAGGTAACTATATGTAACTTTTGTATATACTTATGCCTACGAAGTTATTCGTCGCGACCATAAATTATCAAAATATAACAATGAGTAACTTTCAGTAACAAGAGATTGCAACTCTCTTGTTACTGAAAGTTATTCTTTATGATTCTTCAACTTCTGCAGGCAACTGACGTGTTACTTATATGACAGGCACTGGTATGACTGATGACACTGACAGAGATAGGTAACATTCCTTAATTAAATTAACTATAAACATCTTTAACTGTGGTGTGAATGCACCTTTATGCCGAAAAAATAGTAAAGCTGAAAGCTGACCGAAAAAAGCTAATAAAAAAAAATCGAGAAACTATTATTTTACAGCATTTAAATTCAGACTAAACTTATTGTCGTCGTTGAAATTCTAACACCACGTAAGTCAAAAATAGCAACTCTTCAGAAGGAAGATAATTACTACACAATTTTACGTCGATACCATGATAATACAATGTCACAATTTGAGTATAGGTACTTGTTAGATCTATTTATTTGTGTCACTGACTCTGGCAGAGCCACCATCAGGGATTTTCATTTTGAAAACACAAAAAAATTGTCGCTAATTAGTCGAAATTTGTCGCCAAATATCAGAATTTGTCGGTCACTGGTTCAAAAGATATAAGGGTTTATAGGTGGCCGATCTGGAGAGAGTCTCCCCAGCAGGGCCACATTTATATCTCAAAAACTAGGGCACCTAGCAAATATCTCTTTTCTCCCATAATTTGTCGCCAATTAGTCGGAATCAGTCGCCAAATATCAGAGTTTGTCGGTCACTGGTTCAAAAGATACAAGAGTTTATAGGTGGGCGATCTGGAGAGAGTCTCCCCAGCAGGGCCACATTTATATCTCAAAAACTAGGACACCTAGCGAAGATGTGTTTTCTCCCATATTTTGTCGCCAATTAGTCGCAATTTGTCGCAAAGTTACAGATTTAGTCGGTGTGTAATTAAAAAGATATTAAAGAATTCAATTTCCCCATACAGTGGTACAAGCGAGTACAAAATACTTTATGTAGTTTCTAGACAGTATCTATGACGTCTTATGGAGGAATGTTTGTTTCGAATTAAATAAATGTAAACTTATTCTATAATTTCAACCCACCATAGGAAAGCTGTATTCATTACCTATAAACAAATCTACAATACATATAATTATGTAATTATTTATCTAACACAATGTGCACTTACCACTTAGTCGCTGGCAGATAGATCGCTGCGCTCCGTTTCATTTACGGTAAGTAAGAAAGAGATAGATGCGCGTGTACAGATGAGCTGCTTCGAACGAGTTGCCCGTCACGTAAGTTGAAGTCAGCCAGTTTAATTAAAGTGGAACTTATTATGAATAGTTACGAACTCGGTGACGTGTCGTCGAGTAGATAGGAAGGTATGGATCGGCATAGGTATTGGTTTCAAGCAGAGTCGTCCAATGAAGAAACACCCATTGAAATTTTTATTGAGAGATATAATCCATATATAGGTACCTAACTAGCTGACCCGCGCAACTTCGTCTGCGTCACAGAGATATAGAGCCAAAGAAATAATTTTCCCCGTTTTTGCAACATTTTTCATTGAGGCTCCGCTCCTATTGGTCATAACGTCATAATATTATCGGTCATAATGTTATTAGCCTAGACTAAAAGTGAAAAAAATTTCAAAATCGGATCAGTTTTACCGGAGATTACCCCTAACATCCAAAGTCACAAACTGTATCTGTTAATAATATTGAATAAGTACCTACTTATAAATGTTACAAATACCTATTTGTAACATTTTCTGAAAGTACAATAATTTTAAGGTAATAAATCATTTTATATTTCGACAACAGAAGTTTTATTATTCTAACCTCAATTAAGATAAAATAAAAACTCAACCCGTCCATACCCACAACCAGTGGCGTAACTATACCGTTCGAGGCCCGTGGCAAATTCATCGGAGGGGCCCATCTCCCCAATTTAAAAAAAAAGCTGAACCAACAATAATAGCATTTTTTTATTTTATAATACCTATTCATTTATACACTTTTATTTGTAAGAGGTAACTAATAAATCACTACGTGAAGTAGGTTCAAACAAACTTTAAAATTATAATTACTTACTAGATTTTCTATGAAGTCACATTAAATTAAAGTACCTTATTTATTTAAAGTACATATTGAACTGAAATTATTAATTGGATTTTACCCATTCATTCTAAAACTGGGTTAAATCTTTTTTTACTAATTTATTGAAAAATTATAATACCTACCCGTATTCTTTTTTTACTTGTGTAAGCAACTTAGGGAGTTGAGACTTTCCTGATCGGGGGCCCCTTCGGGCTGGGGGCCCGCGGCATTTTGCCGACTTGCCACCCTATAGTTACGCCACTGCCCACAACACAACACTCGCAATCACCTCAAAATACACACCAACACAACACACATCAAACGAACTTTATGGAAATTCATTTTTATATAATAAAATTTGATTACAATTGACAATACTTTTTCAACGTTTAAGTATTTTAAACATTTTACTAAAGGTACGACATTTATTTATTATTCTAAAGTTAATTAGAGCTTAACATTGTAAAGTGGTAAAACAGTTGCATGCGACTGTACATCTTTCACCAAATAGACCAAGAGCAAGGTTTAATGTTTTCAAAGAAGTTTAAGCCACTCTAACCTAGTAATTTAAAACATAAAAACATGAATTAAATTGAGAATTTATCTCTCTCGGACATTTCTAAAGACTTTAGACCGATAAAACTAGAAGTATATTACACATATTAATAGAAATATTTTTTTCTTGGTATTTTTCGTGAACTCTTCGACCTAGCTCTTGGACTATACCTTACTAATTGAACTCATTATATCTCCTAAACTAAGATCCGATTAAATCTGTGACTTGGCGACAAATTGCGACTAATTGGCGACAAAATATGGGAGAAAACACATCTTCGCTAGGTGTCCTAGTTTTTGAGATATACATGTGGCCCTGCTGGGGAGACTCTCTCCAGATCGGCCACCTATAAACCCTTGTATCTTTTGAACCAGTGACCGACAAACTCTGATATTTGGCGACTGATTCCGACTAATTGGCGACAAATTATGGGAGAAAAGAGATATTTGCTAGGTGCCCTAGTTTTTGAGATATAAATGTGGCCCTGCTGGGGAGACTCTCTCCAGATCGGCCACCTATAAACCCTTATATCTTTTGAACCAGTGACCGACAAATTCTGATATTTGGCGACAAATTTCGACTAATTAGCGACAATTTTTTTGTGTTTTCAAAATGAAAATCCCTGATGGTGGCTCTGCCAGAGTCAGTGACACTATTTATTTGACGATGCTTGTTTCTGATTTGCTGAAATAACGCATCTTCCAATAATTTAACGAGGCATAGTAATGTCAATAACACAAAATTAAGACTTACATAGTGTTAGAACTTCAACGACGTTATGTATTATCTAGTAAATAAATAATTCTGAGTAAGCAATAGGTAGGTACTTAATTTTAAGGATTGTATGCTGAGTGCAAGTTTTGTCGTAAAGACGCGGTCCACTGCGAGCGTGTAAGCTTGTCAATTATTATTAAGTCTTAGAACGTTCGCGTTTTATACTAGTAATCTTTTAAAAGCTTGTATACTTTTTTGAACTCGACACTGGCAGAATTGCGGAATTATTTCTGCAGGGGTCATAATTAATATAATAATAATAAGAAGAATGTTTCAAAAATGCATCACATTTTTTTTTTACAAATGGCATGCCGTCTATTCATACTATCGTAGAGTCGAAGTTGAAATTTAACAAAGTAAATTCACCCTTATCTTCACAAAGTAATGCACATATTGCTACTGAGATAATTAAACGCGCATTGGCGGAATTCGTGTTCGCGCACACCCAAGCGCCTATTACGAGAATCGAAGCGTTGTCATGTCTCCCTTCTCAGTCGGAATAGGAAACTGGTCTGTGTCGAAATTGTTTACGCGAATAACCGCGCATTCACGCGAATACAGGTGTATTTGTGCAAGAATTTTACGCTTAGATGCGTTTTGACTCTGCGTAGTCAGAATTGACTATTGAGCGCTCTCTGTTGGACGTGTCATGTGATAAAACTCACTCAGTACAAATATTGTTAGTGTAAAATGTACTTTTTCATGCTAAAGTTATATACTTTAGACGAGCATAATGAAAAAATCTAATGTGCCTTTATGAACGGAGACATTTTATTGCTATCAACATATGGTGCTGTGAAACGCAAGATAAAAATACTTTGTACTTTTTATATAAATAAAGTAGCTAAAAATGAAAAAGTTGTTTTTATTTTCTGATTTTTAAGTGATAGGTGCCGAAGGAACCTAAGTCCTATTCCCCCACTATTCTCGTCTTTCAACGGGTTCTTTACTGGGCATTTGCACTGCACAACTAAACATGATACCAGCATAGTGTTCTTTTTTTACTCATCTATAAATGATAGAGATAGATAGTGCTTGCAACATGTTTTCTTGTGCAGTAGAAACTAGGGGTTATGAATGATAGTGATGTGATGTAGCATTTTATGTTAACTATTTTAAAAAATTAAATGGGTTTAGGGTCGAAATAAAACTACTTTTTAACGGATTTTATCGCGGTTTATTTTAGATTTTAGATCCCGACGTTTCAAAGTCTTTTCAGACTTCATGTTCACGGGTGGACTGAGATATTTGACGTCCAAAAATATTAATCACAATTATTACTGACTACCTTCAAACATTAATATTTAAGTTGCGTTCCGATTTAAGCAAACTGAGCTCACAGTGTCTTGAATTCTGAGTTGATTTTGCTTGGGTTTTGGTACAAGTAAATTAAGCACTGGGTCCCAAGCTGGTGGTATATTCCAACCATTTTCTCTGTTAAAATTAGGATGTTTTTTAATTTCAATAGCTTCGCGGATCATTCTTGGTAGGAACCGGTTTTCTTTGACAAGGACCTGTGTTTTATCAAATCTCAAGTAATGGTTGGGGCCTTTTTGAGTATGTTCACACACTGCAGATTTCGTTGAGCGTTGATGTTTAACATCAGCTATGTGTTCTTTTACGCGGGTCCCTATACTTCTTTTTGTTTGTCCTATATATGAGAGTCCACACTCACAGTCAATTTTATAACCACCCGCATCTTGTAGAGGGACTTGACACGTGACAGATGGTAAAAATTGACTTATCTTGGTTTTTGGCTTGAAGTAAGTATTTATAGAAGCCCGCTTAAGGATATAGCCAATCTTGTCGGTCACTCCTCTTATATAAGGAAGAATTGCAGGTTGCCTTTCAACTGTAGCTGGTTTTACACGTGATCTGCGGCGACGCGGTGCTCGGAGCTTGTTGTCATGCAATACTTGCTTGACGTACTTAAGCTCTGCGTCAAGATGTTCATCATCACAGATCCCGTGTGCTCTCTGAAACAAAGTTTTGCCCACGGTAGCTAACTGTTTAGGATGGTGGTGCGAATCACCGTTTAGATACCTATTTGTATGTGTTGGTTTTCTATAAACTGTATGACCTAAGGTATTGTTAGGATTCCTGGTTATAAGGATATCTAGAAAAGCTAAGGTGTTATTTGCCTCCAACTCCATTGTGAATTGAATGTTGTTGTTAATGGAGTTGAGATGGTCGAGGAAAGTAGATACACTGTCTTTTGGTAAGATGGTAAAAGTATCGTCTACGTACCGTTTATAAAAAGATGGTATGATGGGAGCTGTATTCAGGGCCCGCGCCTCGAAGTCTTCCATGTAAATATCGGCGACAACGGGGGAAACTGGAGAACCCATAGCTACTCCATCCAGCTGGACGTAGTATTTTTGGTCCCACAGTAGATAACCACTGGTTAGACAATGCTTTAAAATGTCTGCATATTCCTCAGGCATATCATTTTCTAAGAGTTTCCTTCTAGTGATTTCAATGCAGTCATTAACAGGTAGACAAGTAAATAATGACTGAACATCAAAACTAACCATAGTTTCATTGTCAGCAAGCTGAAGGTGTTTTAACTCACTAACAAAATGGTAGGAATCCTTGACATGTGCTCTCGAGTGTCCTCTGAGTGGTGAGAGTACTTTCGCTAGGTGTTGAGCCAATCTGTAGGTTGGAGTGTCGATTTGGCTCACTATTGGACGTAGCGGTGAGTTATGTTTGTGTATTTTAGGTAGGCCATACAGTTTAGGAGGCTTAGCACATGATGGTAGTAAGTTTACGTTCAGACCTTCTAGTTTTACCTTAGGTCATACAGTTTATAGAAAACCAACACATACAAATAGGTATCTAAACGGTGATTCGCACCACCATCCTAAACAGTTAGCTACCGTGGGCAAAACTTTGTTTCAGAGAGCACACGGGATCTGTGATGATGAACATCTTGACGCAGAGCTTAAGTACGTCAAGCAAGTATTGCATGACAACAAGCTCCGAGCACCGCGTCGCCGCAGATCACGTGTAAAACCAGCTACAGTTGAAAGGCAACCTGCAACTCTTCCTTATATAAGAGGAGTGACCGACAAGATTGGCTATATCCTTAAGCGGGCTTCTATAAATACTTACTTCAAGCCAAAAACCAAGATAAGTCAATTTTTACCATCTGTCAAGTGTCAAGTCCCTCTACAAGATGCGGGTGTTTATAAAATTGACTGTGAGTGTGGACTCTCATATATAGGACAAACAAAAAGAAGTATAGGGACCCGCGTAAAAGAACACATAGCTGATGTTAAACATCAACGCTCAACGAAATCTGCAGTGTGTGAACATACTCAAAAAGGCCCCAACCATTACTTGAGATTTGATAAAACACAGGTCCTTGTCAAAGAAAACCGGTTCCTACCAAGAATGATCCGCGAAGCTATTGAAATTAAAAAACATCCTAATTTTAACAGAGAAAATGGTTGGAATATACCACCAGCTTGGGACCCAGTGCTTAATTTACTTGTACCAAAACCCAAGCAAAATCAACTCAGAATTCAAGACACTGTGAGCTCAGTTTGCTTAAATCGGAACGCAACTTAAATATTAATGTTTGAAGGTAGTCAGTAATAATTGTGATTAATATTTTTGGACGTCAAATATCTCAGTCCACCCGTGAACATGAAGTCTGAAAAGACTTTGAAACGTCGGGATCTAAAATCTAAAATAAACCGCGATAAAATCCGTTAAAAAGTAGTTTTATTTCAATGTGTGATATTCGCGTAAATCTAAGACAATACTATGGGTTTAGGGTCCTTAGAAATAAAAGGTCGAGGGTTCGATTCCCGGTCATGCTCACACATCTTTGAGTCGGTTGTTTCATCTCCACTGGACAATACGGCGAAGGAAAATGACGTGAGGAAACCGGCATGTCTAAGAACTAATCATTCGAGGACGTGTGACATCCACCAAGCTGCACTTGGCCAGCGTGTAAACTTAATTACCAGTTGATTGCCACCTGGTTTGCACCACCCGGGAGCTACGTGTGGGGATTCAGATAAAAAGTGCACTTCCATGGACGAAGATAACTCAGCCCCAGTCCCTTCAACCATTTTTCGTGTCCCACAGCTGGGCACAGGTCTTTTCTCAACTATCTTGAGTTGAGAGAGTTTATGTCTTAATCCACACACGCTGGCCAGTTGGCTGCAAGTTGGTGTATTTCAAATGTCCTCGAATGATTAGTTCTAAGGCATGCCGGTTTCCGGCTGCCGAGCAGTGGAATGAATGAATGAACATACCGCTGCTTTCTCCTGCATGTGTATATATTTAAGCAAGTGTATTAGTTGGTTCAAAATAATAAATAGGAAGTCGAAATAAACTTTATTAAATAATAATTATTTGACATTCTACGCCGCGAGAGCTAGACTCAATAGTACTCTGTATATTTGGGCATCTTGTTCTTGAATAAGATGCCGCTGTCGTTCGCAGTGTAGCCTTCAAGATACTTGAAGGATGGATGCTCCGAAATCACCTAGAAATCGAGGAAAACAACAACGTTAATAACACTTCTTTAAGCTTTTAGTGCCCCATATATGGGTCACTATGCACTAGCTCCACACGTCCGTACCCAATATATGGGTCTCTACGCAACAACCAGGTACGCACTACAGTCCATCAAATCTAAGAGGTACCGTTTGAGGTTTCACTGTTATCTATTAAATTAGCTTAATAGAGGCGTAATTCACACTATTTTTATTAGCTTTCCTGTAAAATAATTGAATTATGAAGCTATTTTTATTTTAACATCACGTATACAATTTTCATACAAAAAATAAAATTCTAAATGAACTACCTTTAGAACTGTCAAACGGTACTTCTTAGGTTTGATGGACTGTAAGGGTAATTTAGCAAAGGTAAGTAGTGAGTTAGTAGTAAGAGTTTATTTCAGTGCAAGAGTCCGTTAAAGCACCTACTGAAATGAAATTTAGATATTTCATTTCAGTAGGTGCTTTAACGGTATTTTCAGTAAAGATTAAAGTAATATGTGGGACGCACAAGGAAATAAAAACATTTTGCATGGGGATGTTTAACGTGTTAAGGTTTACTGGTTGAAAACTTATATTTGAGTTAAGCTCGCCAGTGTACTTGTATTGTTTCCTATTTATAAAATGTTGTGTAAATGTTTTTGTGTATTAACAAGATTGTTAGGTCCACCGACCCAGCATATTTTCTGTTTTAAGAACTTCATTCCCAAGGTATTTTTGTGTTATCATTATCATTCTAACGTTATTATTGTGTTTGGTAACAACCCGAAATACAGGTTCCACCTAGTTCCGGTAAAAACGTAATTATTAGCTCAATTTAACTGTTTTTATTGATTTATGTATGTAAAATGAGGACTTGATTTGAATAAATTTTATTATTATTATAAGGAGTCCCTCGACAATACAGTTAATTTATCCTACCCCTTTCGGTGATAAGATTAAAGACCGTACTACCTTCTCTCTCTCGTAACTATCCTCAGCACTAGTGATAAGCTCGGGCACATCCAGCTTGGGTATCCCAAAGAGGTTCATAAGAAAATATTTATAGTTGGTGTAGATCATACGCTGGTCTGCCCACTCAACTTCGCGGGGAAGGCGCCAGTCCTTCATCTTAGGCTCCTCGCGCTCCGTGTATTGGTCGAAGTTGAGACGCTCGATATCTTCGACGACCTGGAGATAACATAATTATTTACATTCTATTCAATAGAAAGTAGAACTACCAAAACACATGACTCATCGAATTTTTTGCTTAAAACAGTCTGTGCTCTTCTAAAAGAAATAAGGCATGAAGAGCCTCATTTGCGGGCGCCCAACGAACACGCCGAGGATGTGCAGCGAATTCGTTGCGAACGTGCAACGAGATTGCCACGAATATTAGCGTGGATGCTACACAAATATGCTATAAAACGAAAACGCCATATAAACACGTACGCAGGCAATTTGCAGCGCATCCGCGGCGTGCTCGCAAACCGTTACTATGAAATTCTTTTTTTTTGTGTTAAACAACAGTAACTCTTTGTTGAGGAGAAAATTTTATTAATTAAATAAATAAAATACAAAGATACATGTTAAGACTTATGTTTAGAGAATGAAACTCAACCAACTATAAGCTCTATTTAAGCTATCTAGTTTTTAGATCATGGTTATAGTGATTTCAATAAAGACCAACAATGTCTTGCATAATTATTTGTCAAACCGCATTTTTTTTAGTGTAATCACCACAAAATTTAAATATATAAAAGAAGAAACTGACTGACATAACACAGAGCCCAGACCGCTAGGTCTGGAGACTCCAAATTTGGCACATAGGTTCCTTATGGGGTCTAGGGGTGCACTAAGAAAGGATTTTTCAAAACTCACCCTTTAAGGGGGTGAAACGAGGTTCCAAAGTTTGTATGGAGAAACAAGATTAGTGAGATCAATTTCGCGGGCGAAGCCGCGGGCGGGAGCTAGTAGTTAAATATAGTAATGAGATTTTTTTTTAACGCCCTAGCCACGGGAGACGGCGTCTGGCGGCGCGGTTTGCGAGTTCATCATTCATTGCGTATTTGCTTAAGCAGTGGGCAATGAACTGCATAATCGTCAGCCGCGCCACCCGACGCCGTGTTTCGTGGCCAGGGCGTAAAACAAAATCATACCACTTCAACTTCACCACCACCGCTCCAGTCATACACCAACAATTCAGCATGAGTAGCAATGTCCCTCAGGTACTTATTCTTGTACTGGCGTTCCATCTCACACAAGAATTCTGGTGTCAGAGCCTTGCCATTCTTTTCATGTTCGAAGCCACGAGTTTTTATTGCTGCTAACACCTAAAATTAAATGCAGTAACTAGAATTTTAGTTTATAAGCATATTCTCATGAGTGCATCCCAATCCCCAACTTAACTTGGATTGACTACTGTAATCAAAAGTAGGTAAGTAGGTAACCTCCATTTGAACCTAGTAAAGTCATAATCTGACTTGTTCTACTCATATTATACCACAGGGAGCATAATAATAAGCAACTAGTCCAAAGGGACCAAATGGGAACCTAATAATATAATATAATATGGGATAACCATTCGTAATCACGAGTGAATCAGTATACTGGGCTGGCACGTTCCATCGTAGACTACATCATTGCTTAACATTTTAAAAAACTCCTTTATTATATCCATAATTGCAGGTCAAGGAATATCAATTCAATTTAAATGTTTATCTTTTATAAATGACTTCTACCTATCTCCTGATAAAAATATGTGGTTTATTGAAAATGTTTACTATTTAAGACAGCTCAAACTGATATTATGATTGAATGACAACGAAATATGTCGCCATGTCCGTTGGCCCATGCCGGATGCACCGCACGCACGACACGCTACGTATTTTAGTTGCCTTTGTATGATTTTACATAACATCTGCCACCTGCATTAAAATTCGTCTGAAAATTTGGTCTGCTGCGGGCCGCGTGTGCAGTGGGTACAGCGCAGGCCAATAGGCACATACCTTGACAAGTTTTATTAAATGCAAGGATCAATGGTTAAATAGGTATAAAAATGGTTTCTATTTCATTCCTCAAACAGAGGTAGTAAATGAGACTATTCATTTGCATATGGTCCTTGCAGGACCACAACAGCAGAGCATATTATAACATAATTTTAGGTACCTTATCTACTGGCATATCCAAATAGATGACCAAATGTGGACGCATCAGCTCTTCAATTGTGTTGGCCCTTAACTCATAGTACACCTGCCTGCAAGGCCTGCTGAGGAATTTCTGTGAGTACATTGCCTCCAGGAACACAAAGTCTGAGTATGGAGACCTTTCCAACACTACTCCCTGACCAGTGTTTAACAAATGTGCTAACGCATCAATGTACTGGCTAAATCTAGCTGTATACATCATAATCTGGAAGTTAGCAGCCAGGCGATGGTTTGGGCATCGGTTGAAGTTGACGTGATCAAACGTGCGAGTATCCTCTGGGATTAGTGGGTCAAACATACGCATATCACACCCATTCCTTATGTAGTGAATATCCATATTAGCTTCAGGGAAATGTTTCATACCCAGATCCTCAGCTAAAGCAGCCGCGAACTCAGTCTTGCCTACAGCGACTGGGCCTTCGACGACCACCACTTTAGTATTCTGATCAAATCTATGGGTGGTTCGGTCAAACAAGCTTCGCAACCATGTATAGTTTTTGTTAACATAGTCGAAAGCTGCCGGCTTCTGTGGAGGAGGCGGTAGAGACTCCCTGAGGGACTTGCCGTAGATAGTACGATGCTGGACGAACGTGCAAGCTGCAATTTTGCCACCCTGACTCGGGCTTAGCACTTTAATAACACCAGTTTTTACTAAAGACGCCATGGTGATTCGAGGTATCTTTTGCAGCCTGATACCTAAAAGACAGCGCCAATTAGTTATAAGTTGGTAAGATAAAGAGTTATTTAAATGCGATCTTACCTCAATAATTTAGAACACCATAACAAAAATCTTGAAGTAAAATTGTGACATAACCATTTTTAAGGGTGCGTTCAGTCCTAGTTAATATTATGATTTATGTAATAATTCTTGTTTATTTTATAAATAGAAATAGCTATCAAGTATATAGAGTAAACATGTACTAATCCTATGTATTTTTATGTATTTAGACTTACGATAATGACTGGATTTTATTCGTTAATTTGAATCTAAGAAGCATGATAGTCAAAATTGTGAACGCAACAGAATTATAAAATTCATCTGTCAATAAAATGTCAACGTCAACTTCTTTTCAAGATCTGTCAATCTGAGGCCATGTGAGAATTTATTTTGCAACAAACAAAAAGAATTCAACATTTACGATAATAACTTAGCAAAATGAGTGATAAAATAATATCAAGTATGGATACCGAAAATATTAATGTGGATGAATTCCTGCCCGCTAAAAATACGGTGAAGCTTAAAAATGTAAAACGAAGAGCGGTCTCGGAATCTGGCGATGTCATGGAAGTTGAAGAACACAATGGTATTCAGGGCACATCTAAAGTAAAGAGATCGAGACCTAAGAGGAAAAGGAATACAGAGCCAAATGAAAGTAAAGAGAACATGAGAAAAGTGGCAGTCCCTGCTCACAGGTATATAACCTCCAAACTTTGGTTTTATTTTTAAGCCCATTTAATGCGATTCTACTATTTAAAAAGACAGTATTAGCGGAGAATCTAAGGAGTATTTAGTAACTCTGGCAAACACAGTGTCACACAATATGGTAGATGTTGTAGAATTCGGTAAAGGCCTTTGTGCTGCAATTTTTGTATGTACCTAGTTTATACAGCCTCATTGCTGGGGAAAGATGTCAACCGACATCCTTTTTGTTCTATTGGGTGAAAAGGTCATTCTATATTCAAATTTTTCTTCATTAGTCTAGTGGTTAGTTCCCTGACTGCTTTGTCAGAGGTCGTGGGTTTGATCCTTACCAAGGAAAAAAGGGTCGCTAACAACTACATCACCAGGCGAGTAATACTACTTCCATTTTTCAGATATACACCTCTAAAAGAAAACTGGTTGAAAATATTTACACCTATTGTTGAACATTTGCTATTACAAGTGCGTTTCAACACAAAAACTCGCAATGTTGAGATCAAAGTCGGACCCGAGACGAAAGATATAGCAAACCTGCAAAAAGCTGCTGATTTTGTTAAGGTAATATTTTATTTTATACACATCTTCCATGAATACTGTAATAAGTTAGGCTTGTATGTCCTAAGGTGCAGGTAAGGGTGAATTATCTAATGGGCCATATACATGAGGACAATAGCTGGGACAGGACACTAAGACAGGATAGCAAGTCATAAAAAAGCATCATGACAATGGGGACAACTGTCTTGAGAACAATCTTAAGCAGTATACTGAGTAACAGTACTTACAGAACAGTAACTTTGTAACTTTTGCATTGCATTATTAATATTAATATTTATCAATCAGGCAGAAGGCAATTGAGCACATTAATTGCCTGTTATGATAAATATAAATACTAATCTAATGCAGTGTATTTTTAGTGGCTTGCTGTCCTGTCTTGGCTATTGTCCTTATGTACATGGCCCATAATTAACATACACTATGTCTATTACTAGTACACACAACCCCAGAGGCATTTTAAATTACATACTAAGGTAAATCTGTGCCATTAGTTTCCGCTTTTATTGTTTCTCCAGTATATTTTACTATCTATATTTTAAGTATATAATTACAAAAGAAAAGTATTATATGTAGTATATTACTACTGGTAATATATTACAGTAATTACCACTGGAAACCAGATAACTGGTAAAAACTCTGCTTAGTTTTGGATCAGATGACCCTGTGTGTTAATGTCCCACCATATTATTATTATCATCATATAAATCATGATTTTGTTGCAGGCATTTATCTGTGGCTTTGAAGTAGACGACGCCCTTGCTTTACTCAGATTAGACGATTTATTTGTTGAATCTTTTGAAGTGAAAGATGTGAAAACACTTCAAGGAGATCACTTGAGTCGAGCGATCGGCCGCCTTGCTGGCAAAGCGGGTAGGACAAAGTTCACGATCGAAAATGTGACTAAAACAAGAATAGTGTTGGCAGACTCAAAAATTCATATTCTCGGCAGTTACCAAAATATTGCACTGGCAAGAAGAGCAATATGCAACCTCATTATGGGGTCACCTCCTTCGAAAGTCTATGGAAATCTAAGAAACGTGGCCAACAGAGTTGCAGAGAGATTTTAGTTAATAAAAGATTATATTTATGTATATTAAGCTTGTATTTTATTTTAGAAATAATATTTATAAGGTAGCTATAATTTTACAGGAATGATGTTTGTACACTAATCTTATTAATCTTATTTACAATATTATTTTATACTTAAACTGTCTTGGCACTGTGGAAAGAACAAGTCGCGCATCGTAGCTGAAATTAAAAAAATATACATTAGTATTATGTGAGGGACCTAAACATGGCTAAATTTACCACTGCCTACACTTTCGGATAACACAAATGAGAACAAGTATGCAAGTATTCCCTGTAAAATAGTTTAACAATAAGTGAAAGGTATGTAGGTACCTGAGTGAAGCAAATGTCCAAGGCTCTGCGGCACTCCATTCGGCGCAGTACACTGAGTCTTCATGTTGTTCATACGATTGTAGGACGCCATCTTCCACACTGGTGACAAAATAACCTTTTTTATATTTGTGTCACTGGCTGTATGCATAATTATATTGCGTGTTGTAACGCACAAGATTCACCAAGCTCACTTGAATGTACACTGTATTATATAAAATAAAAACTGAACAGTCCGTGACATCAGGCATGTTGTAGCTTGACTATTAAACGCCTGGGCGCTGATTTTTGCGCTTTAGAGATTTATCTCTAATAGACATTTGTCGAACAGAAATGGTCATTTCTTTTGCCTTTCAATGACATCGCCATTTTTTCGAAATTAGCCTATTAGAGATAAATGTCTAGAGCGCGAGAATTGGAGCCCTGATGTTAAGCAATATGTAAGTGTATTTAAAAAAAAACACCACAAATTTAATATATTTTTGTATAATCCATTTATTTCTGAATTTAATGAATTAAACAAAAATTTATATCTTTAATTAAATAACTCCAACCAGATATTAATGTATAGTATATACCAGTTATCTGGTTTCCATAACACAAGCTCTGCCTAGCTTGGGACCAGATGACCGTGTGTGTTGATGTCCCAGAATATTTATTATTATATATTAGATACCTACAGACACCGCATAGCTGGGCACTCGCGCTCGCCTAACTTAAGCCGTTCCACTACGTATTGTCTGACCACAAGCTAATTTTTTAAGTTCTTATCCTATAACGAACCAAGCAAAATTAGCTTGCAGTCCCCGCCAACTTTTGACGGTTACAATTTTATACTATATTTAAGAAAGGGGTTAGATATATTTTTTTATTCTGAAAAAGGCATGCGCTTTGCCTGTTGTTAAGCAATGATGTAATCTACGATGGGACGCGCCTGACCACTGTACCGATTCACTCGTGATTACAATTGATTTTCGATGAGAAGGTGGCAGTGGAATGACGCTCCAATGGTTAGTAACCTTATAGGAGAACCATCCTCTTAAATACTGTCACCAGACATCGCACCGGAACACGGCAAGGCCGATGCGTTTTGTCTTGTGGGTGGTCAGTAACTACGACCGAATTCTACCACCATTTTAAATACTATTTGATTGTTGTGTGATTTGCACCACCCGGGGACTCTTATAGTGGGGATACATATAGAGGCACTCTCTATATGAATCCCCGTAGACCTACACTCTCATGGACAAAAGGTGACTGAGCCCCATATAATTGAATATTTAATACTAACACTTGTGCGACTCGTTTCCCATCATCGTCGACATCGCAGCAGACACTAGCGGCCGCGGTGAGCAGCGCACGCGCATCAGAGCTGCCTGTTAGTAACAGTTGTTCATGGTAACTATTGTAGCGAACCGTCCATACCCTGGAAAGCAATATAAAACACGTTTACAGATATTATAAGCTAGGCACAGACAGCTATAAAAAATGTTGATTAACCGATTTAATATTATTATTTTCTTAAAGAAACGTACGTGCTTGTCTCGTATGTGACTGCTCTATAAAAACTTATTTTAGTTATAATGAACTTATAACATCTTTATAAATACGGAGGTTGATTTAATCACATTTTAAAATTATAATGCTTTATAACTTTAAATGACATTCTATAATTTTAATTTATTTATTAATGAAAACTTAAATTATTTATTTTTTAATGAAAACTTAAATTTTTTAAATGGAAATCATAGTTTAAAAAAAATTGATAGGTTAGATAATAGTATTGTCTTAGATTTACGCGAACATATTAAAATAAAACTACTTTTTAACGGATTTTATCGCGGTTTATTTTAGATTTTAGATCGCGACGTTTCAAGACTTCATGTTCACGGGTGGACTGAGGTATTTGACATCCAAAAATATTAATCACAATTATTACTGACTACATCCAAACATTATTGTCTAAGTTGCGTTCCGATTTAAGCGTACATTGAGTATTGAGCATTGAGTAATGCTTAGTCCGAGGTCGTGGGTTCTATTCTCACAGAACCAATCTATGTGTTGACGTGATGAGCATGATTGTTCTGTATTTGAGTCCTAGGTGTAATTTTTCTATAACACGTATGTTTACAAAAACCCATAACACAAACAAATATAGTTGTTTAATTTGGGACTAGATGGGGCTGTATGTGTGAAAATATTATTATTATTATATACACAAATCTAGGGCTGGAAAGTATTTATTATATATTGCTATGACATATAAATTGTAGTATATTTTGCAACTCACCAATGAGAATGGTCTGTTCTACTGAAAATGGGCTCCTTTCCG
Organism: Meganola albula; assembly: GCA_936450015.1. NCBI lineage: Eukaryota > Metazoa > Arthropoda > Insecta > Lepidoptera > Nolidae > Meganola > Meganola albula. Next base: position 7,399,092 of record OW388164.1, read on the forward strand.
TTCCTGTAGTCCCAGATATTGAGCGCGGCGTCATCTCCAGCGGTTGCCAAATGAAACTGTCTGGAAAAGGAAAAAAAGCTAAAAAATTAAGGCTTTTTTGGAATAAATCTCAAACAAGCTGTTTGTGTTGCTATGTTAGTTATACACAAACGGGTAAGCCAGTTTGGATGTGTTTTTAATTTGAAAGCAGATTTTCTAGCATTAGTCTTTAGACAAGTTTTTTAAAAATTTAGTTTAGCTGTTTACACGACAAAACGTTGTATTTGAATGTTGGTCAGTATCGCTGGATGTGAATCTTAATATATATATTTCTTGTGTGCGTGTGTATGTGACTGAACTCCTAAACGACTGGACCGATTTTGATGAAATTTTTTGTGTGTGTTCAAGGGGATCTGGGAATGGTTTAGATTCACAATTTTGCGCGGTACGAAGTTCGCTGGGGCAGCTAGTATGTCTATAAAAATGGTTTTATTCAGAATGTTTACTTAAAATGGACTTTTCTCTCTCTTACTAGTATAAATGTCAAGATGACAGACAAAGGAATATGAATCCCTACTAATATTATAAATGCGAAAGTAACTCTGTCTGTCTGTCTGTTACGATTTCCCGCTTGAACTACTGAACCGATTTGGATGAAATTGGGTATGGAGGTAGTTTGAGACCCGAGAAAGGACATAGGATAGTTTTTATCCGACTGCGCAAAAAGAAGGTAATGTTTTGGCGCAATAACCGATATACGCGCGGGCGAAGCCGCTGTCGGAAAGCTAGTTATACCTATTTTAGCTATAATAGGCTCTTAAGATGTTTAAGAATATGGGGGAAAGTGTATAAAATAACATTACTTTGCCTGAAACGCTACATAATGGAACACGAAACTTTGGTCACTACTTGAATCGGTTTTTTTTTTGCTGATGACCTAACCCAATTAGCCGGAAGGGCCTCTATTGGTTCACCGGACTTTTTCAGTGAGCCGTCCGAGGACGGTCGAACCGATTACTTGAATCGGTATTTTTAAGCCCGTTTATATACAAACCTCCGTTGATTTTACAAAATCAACTGTCATGTCGAATGTATTTTCAAGCGTGTACTCAAAACTGAGAAAAGTGAATGGCAACATTGTGGCAGCCTTCCACAACAGGCCAAAAATAAAAATTGAATTGAATTGAGAAATGTGAAGGTCCTCTTATCACTTGCTTGCCACTGATTTTATTTAGTCAAAGGAGACGTTCAAAAAATGTATAGAGCCTGGGATTAAAATAATTGTAAATTTGAACAGCAATCTGAGTTACATAGGTTAATAGAGCATAATTAATTAAATTTTTTGGTGTATTTAAAATAATTTTACACACCCCCGTTTTTTTTTAAATTGAAATTGAAAATAAGAATCCTTAATGCAATATTATGATTATTGCAATTGGCAACCCCATGGTCAAATGACAATTGAGCAACCAAAAAAAATCAAAATTATTTCGACGCTGTCAATCAAACTGATCAATGACAATGACATCATGACGTTTCCCGTAATTATATTTTTTTCACGCGTTTTGTTATTACACTAATAAGATAACAAATATTTTTCGTCATAATTACATTAAGCTGCAGCTAGAATAATATTACAAGAGAAAAGTACTGTAACAGAATGCAATTATTGACGTGATAGCAATATTTATACTGCTTAGGAAACGGATAATTACAGGTAATGTGCGTTTTGTTTTTCTATTACATTTTTTTGATTTTTACAAAAATGGTTGCTCCTAAAATTCGTGTTTAGTTAAATTCTAACAGCTTATTAAATAAGCTTTCCAATGAGGTATATCACATTGGTGTTCAAAATTCTAGCCCACTTTTGACCTCTCCTTTATATCTACTAACAATATCTATCTCTAACTTTCTGTAGTACATATATTTTTAAATAAATATTCCGGGACATTAACACACACGGTCATCTAGTCCCAAGCTAAGCAGAGCTTGTACTATGGAAACCAGATAACTGGTAATATACTTACTACATATAATATTTTTTTTTGTAAATACATACTTAAATATACATACATAATTACATCTAGATCGATATTTACTTCTAGATAGATAGATATTTCCACCTAGACTCGACACAAACACAAATGTTCATCACTAATGTTTGTCTCAGGTGGGAATCGAACCCACGACCTGCGGCGTGATAAGCAAGTATCTTACCGACCACGCCACCGGGCCGTCTTTATTTATATCCTTTGTGTTATGCACGTGTTCTGTCATTTTTCTTTCATCCATCTTTCATCTCGTTTTTGTTTTTATTTTTTGTTCGCATTTAATATTTAGCTTTTCCTTGTCGTGACCTTTTTTGTTCTCTAACCTTGACATTGGCAGAATCATCGTTGTTGAGATGAAGTCATAACCAATAAAGTTGAAGTTGAAAACCGAGATGTCTATAAATACGGGCTGTAGTTTGTGTGGTGGGTCAACAGCCCGACTCCTTAAACTAGTTTTCCGGCAACGCCCTGAGCCGAGCCCTCAAGCCAGTTATCATAGTACTTGATCGGTTCGACAGACTTCGGACGGCTCACCCGAAAACTCCGGTAAACCAATAAAGGCCCTTCCGGCAAATTGGGTTATGCCCTCCAAAAAAAAAATAAGGTCCGTAGTTAGTGTACTGAGTGAGTGAGTGAGTGTATAAGTGAGTGAGTGTGTAAGTGATTGAGTGTGTAAGTGATGAAGTGTGTAAGTGGTTAAGTATGTAAGTGAGTGAATGTGTGAATGAGTGAGAGTGAGTTACCTATTAGGGTTGAAGTCCAAGTCTCTAGCGAGTTGTGTGTGCGCGTTGTCAATGCTCCACGCGGGCTTGGTGCCGTCAGAGCGTGTGTCGTAGCAACGTATATGCATATCTTGTAGCACTGCAAACTGTCGATACACACGAAAATTATACTATGCGTTTCAAATAAGAATAGGATTGGAAATCCGCCATGTTCGACTGGAATGCGCAACAACTTTACATTTTTTAGTACAGTGAGCAAAAATGTTTGTTCGTTATAATAATCACATCTAGACGAAAAATAAATATCGCCGTTCGAGTAAGATTGGACATTTGGAGTGGAATATTTAGGTATGAACATATTTTATTAACTTCCGACAGCAAAAATCGGAGTTCTATGTTAAAACGTGTTTTTAAGCGTGTATATGAATTTTTGTACAAGTTTGTGGAATCCTAGCGCGTAACTAAACACTAATGTAAAGTTTTTACATAAATCACTTTTTTAGACATTTCAAAATAATATTATCGTCTGTGCTTAGATATTTTGTGCTAGCGCTACGTTTGCTAACTTTTTGGTATGAAGTTAGCCACGAGTCTAGTCCTCTTCTCATTTGAAATGCATAGTACACTGAATAGTGTATATAAAAAAGTTTAAAGTTTATTAATTTATTTACCTAAACTTACACACACTATTTTGGGGGCTGAGTCACCTTCGTCCGTGGATGTACACCTTTAATTGAATCCCCACACGTGGTCCCCGGGTGGTGCGAATCAGGTGAAAATCAACTTGGTGGTAGGCTTGGCCCGTGGATAGTGACCACCCACCAGACAAAGCCGCACCTTCAACAACGCAAAAATAGGACTGGTCTCGCGGCTAACTTCATACCAAAATCCAAGCAAAAGTAACGTCAGCACAAAATATCAAACCACAGACAATTTAATTTAAAATTTATGAAAAAGTGATTGATGTAGAAAATTTCCTAAGGTATATAACTACATACAGCTACCTATCTAAGTAAATTTACGCGCTAGGATGCCACAAACTCAAATACATAAACACGGATATAAACACACGTTTTAACTTATAACAGTTTTTTTTCGTCCGAATGTAATAAAATATGTTCGTACCTAAATATTCGACTCCAAATTTCCAAACCTACTGGAATGACAATAAGATATACGCATTTTATTTTTTTTGACATTTAGATGTGATTATTATATCGAACAAACATTTTGCCCACCGTACTGAAAAATGTGAAGTTTTTCGGAATGCGCATTCCAGTCCAAGATGGCGGATTTCCAATCCTATTCTTATTTGAAACGCATAGTATTGCAGAGTTAGTTACCTGAGTGTGTCCCTGGTGTGGATTCCACTTGCCCCCAGAAAACTTGAGCCTCGCACTCGCCGCGACGCGATTGACCAATGTGCCAGTACTCAAGTCGTGCACACGGACACCGCTCTCACATACCACACCTATACGATTTGTGTCAGTCGGATGCCATTCTGCACAACGAATTTCTTCTTCTGACTTCTAAAAATATTAACATAATATCTTATATCGACCGGCTGGTGGCTTTTATCGCCACAGGTCGTAGGTTCGATGCCTACCAAAGAGACATTTGTGTGCACTGTGCATAAACATGTCTGTTTGTCTTGAGCCTGGGTGTATTTATCTATTACTAGCTTCCGCTCATGACTTCACCTGTGTGGTAATATTATGAACTGTAGGTTAAAACTAACCTCAGGTGTGATAGTAATCAAGAGCTCCATGTCCTCAGCACTCCGGCTTTGTATAGCACTTAGATCATCTAAATCTTTTGGTATCACCTGAAAGTAAAAACATACTTAGGCTGGATTTTTTCAATATCCAGCTACTACATGTGCGCAATAAGTTGAGACCTGGGGGCGGTGAGCGAGTGTGATCCAACACTGTTGTTGCGATAATCCGTTTGTGTGACGTAGATAAGTGGTTTGGATCGGGAAGTTATAAATATGAAGGCTTTTGAAGGGTTTTAGACTAAATATCAGGATTAGCAGACAACTTTAGATAGGCGTGAATATTCGGGTAAGAAGACGGTATTTCAATAAAATAACTACAGCAAATATCACTTCACCCCCTTCTCTCGATAGCACAATCATGAATTCTACCAGTTAATTACAGATCGTTAAGTTTACATTGGATTAAATCGTAACGTTCACCGAGCACGTTATTGCATCTGCACTTCCCGACGCTACAACGGTTCAACACACAGTGTCAGCCATTCTAAAATGGCCGCTTCACCCGTGTTCGGTGTTCATTCGTTCGTTCATAATGACATTTTCGAGTGACAGATGACTTCAAAGACGGATGCGATGACAGTATAAAATGACAGCTGATGCATAGAGAAGTAGATGTGCCAACAAATAAAACAAATAAATTTTATTTAATGACAAAAACAATACAAAGACAACAATGAATGTAGATTACAGTTAAGGTTACAAATAAGTTGGTACAGTTTCTCTGGACCCCACACTAGGATTCCCTGTGTCGTGGAGGCCAGTCTCATTCCAGTAACTTAGTAGCTAATCAAAAAAATAGACAATTCTACTCTAAAATTCTATTTATTCTAAGACACTCATCAAGCCCTCAGTCTGACTATGATTCTTCGAATCGCAAAAGAAGAATTTTGGCCCCAAGGTGTCTTGTTCAGGCGCTTCTGAGGTCGGACACCTGACACCATGCAAAACACTCACGTAGAAGCGAAAAAAAAAATATTTTGTATTGTATTTATAGTATTTAGATTAGATGAAATTTAATATTGTATTTGTTTATATTGTTATACTTTATATGGGCCTTGTGGCCTGAAATAAATGGTTATTATTATTATTATAGTCAGACTGAGGGCTTGATGAGTGTCTGTGTGTGTAGTTAATTAGCTGATTGTACCATAGATGTATAAGCTACTTCTGTGGGCAAGTGTTAAGCGTCTTCGCTTATTAACCGAGTCTCAACTTATCGCGTACGGGTAGTATTTATCGAAATAATTACGAAGTTTAGACATTCAATGTACGGAAGTTGTATAACAAAACTACAAAATATTTTTCAGATAAGTTTTGAAGCAACAATGATGCAGCGGTATTAGTCCAGCTTTTGGATGTCGCGGGTTCGATCCCAGATTAGGCTCACACATATTTCTGTGTTTTGTTTCATTGCCTCTGCTCAATATCTAGAATGTTTGGAAATAAGGCAGTGAACTTTTGTTTATATAGTGGGATGTTAACACACACGGTCATCTGATCCCAAAATAAGCAGAGCTTGTACTATAGAATCCAGAGAACTGGTAATATACTACATCTAATACTTTTCTTTTGTAAAAAAAACCTAAATATAAATAATTACACCCAAACTCAAGAAAAACAGACGTGTTCATCACACATATGTCTGACTTGGGTCGGAATCGAACCCACGACCTGCATCGTGAAAAGCAAGTATTTTACCGACCACGCCACCTGGCTTATCACCACTGTTTGTCTTGAGTCTGGGTGTAATTATGTTTATTTAAGTATGTATGAAAAGTATTATATGTAATATACTACCAATTATCTAGTTTCCATAGTACAAGCTCTGCTTAGTTTGGGGTTAAAGGCGTACTGCCCAATATTAATGCGGGATTGGCGCGTAGGCTTAAACGGCTCGCAAGGCCCCAGTTACGCTTAATCACCGGCATTATAACTGGTCATGCCTTACTAAATAAACATCTCTTTACCATAGGTGTCACTGACAGTCCTCTGTGCAGGGCATGTATGGAGGAGGAAGAAAAAGCGGCCCACGTGGTCACCTGCTGTCCAGGGTTGGCGAGATACAGAGTGGAACACCTCGGATCGCCGAGGTCGCTCCAGAAAGCCGTCGGAAACGTGAAGGGTCTGCTAGGATTCCTCCTGGAGTTGGGTTGGCAATAGCGACGCCAGCCCAATCACGCAAAATAGGCGCACTTATGAGACGTCGGGTTGTGGGAAATTAGCCCGCTCTAAACTATGATTCTAACTATAGTTTGGGATCAGATGGCCGTGTGTGTTAATGTCCCACTATATTATTATTATGATGTTGTATTATTTTCTTAAGTTCTGAAGCTTACAGTATCTAATCTTGACAAATTACAAAATGCTGTTTTGCGTTACCTCAACAGTTGGTAACTTGAAGACTGAAACTCCCATGCTACACTGACAATTGTTAGTATCGTAAGCATTGTGTGTAGTCATAAGTGTCGCAGCATCATGTGGGGAACAGCGGAGATGCCATACCTCTCCTATATCATGTTTGAACACCTGTAAATGTTTTAAAGTTGAGGAATACTTTGCGGAGTAATAACTGATAAAACTGGTATAGACAAAAAAATATATATTAAAGATTTAAAAAAATAATAAAATTATAAAAATATAGAAAAATAGGAAAGACTGCAGATTGCGTGCAGAGACACTTCGACAGGGGTTCAACCAAATTACTTAGTATGATCATCACTCCTACAAAGTATCTCAACATCGCAGGTCCTCTGCAACAATTTGCAGGATGTTGTTTTGATACGAAAATGGGTCTTTAAAACTTTATTAACAGATCAAAAATTAAAATTTATTAGAATAGTATGGTTTGTACGTGTAGATACATGTACAAACTATACTACTATGCATTTCAAATAAAAATAGGATTGGAAATTCGCCATCTTGGACTGGAATGTGCAACAACTTCAGATTATTTAGTATAGTGGGCAAAAATGTTTGTTTGTTTGTTTATCACATCTAGACTAAAAAAATATAAAAAAATGCGTAAGTATATATCTTATCACTGTTCGAGCCAGATTGGACATTTGGAGTCGAATATTTAGGTAAGAAAATATTTTATTAAAAAAAAGAGTGTTATAATTTAAAGGGCGTTTTTATTCAAGGATATGAATTTGTGTATAAAGTTTATAGTATCGTAGCGCGTAAATTTACTTAGGAGGTTAGCATGTCACTACATACCTAAGTAAAGATTTCTACATAAATCGCTATTCCATACATTTTAAAATAATAATAATAGTCTGTGGTTTGATATTCTATGATGACCCTACTTGTGCTTGGTTTTTGGTATGAAGTTAGTCGCAAGTCCAGTCCTATTCTTATTTGAAATGCATAGTATTCTAAAAATTTCTAATTTCACAAATTAAGGACAAAAGCGTGGGGCATATGGGGTCCTAGAGTAAAGAAGTGAGGCTTCCAAAGAGAAAGCACAAGTAATTCTGGTGTTGTTCTGTCATAGCTAACTATTAGATTGGCCATATGCTTGTTTGTCAACATGGTAGAATGAAAATAATTTGACTGTTACCTTAGTATGTAAAGCTCCAGTGTCTTCTTCAAGCTCTACCACATGGATCTGATTAGAATTGGGCTTTAAGCTCTGAGTACCGATCAGAAACCTGATTGCATCACTTTCACCGTACTGTGGGGAAAGTGCTCGAGTCTGAAAAAAAAACACATTAATTTTCGAAGATTTTATATGCTATTTGTTTTTATTATTTCTACAAAAATAAAATAAAATATATGTAATATATGTCGTATGCTGTAAGGTGTTAAACTTGGAATTATAAGCAACCAGAGTCTGGACATCCAACCAACAGAAACAGAACTAAAATTGTTTCCAGGTAAAATTCGGGATTGGTAGGCCCTCGATCCTTTGTAGTCGACGCAGGAAAAATTCAAATGATTGTTCGAGGGTCTGATTGAATCTGGACTTGTCCGAGGCCTTTTGGGTCCAGGCAATGCGGGATGCTTACTGTCTAGGATTAAAAATTGTCAGGAAATCCCTAGTTATTCAGGTAGGTGCCCATTACGACATATTTTAATGGTTTCGGGAAGAAAAATAATTTGTAGACGTAACAAAACTACTAATTAAAAAGTCAGGATAATTAATGTAAATAGGAAAATATTGTAACTTGAAGTTTGAATTGACAACCAAGTACATAATTAATAACAAAATACCAACAACATACCTGGTGCTCTAGACCATATATTATTGAGTTTCCTTCTTCCATTTTATTTTTATGAAGTTGAATAAAATAAATGTTAAAATTCTATTTGTTTACATCAAAACAACCTACCTAGAAAATTTACCTATAGCTTGAGTGACATGACACAGTGTTGCCAGATCAAAATTTCAAAATCCAGGAAATATTAGAAAAAAAATCAGGAGATTGACCTGAAAAATCAGGAAATAAATAAAATATTTATTTACTTTTACAATATTCATAATTAATAACTAATACTTTTCATACATTTGACTTTTTAGCTTTGTTTTTTAAAATTAAATCAATTTATATATTTCAGTTCAATTTTAGTCCTAATTTCTGCAATAACTGGCGATTAATTTTTTTCTCAATTTGGCCTATTTTAAATTAATTTGTTAAAATAGTCTTGCCACTGGGGTACTATATTTAAATCTAGCTAATAGTAAAACGTCTTTTATCTCCAGTTGCTGCAAACAAAAAACTAAACGACATCTATTACATGCAAAATTTAAATGAATGTTATATCAAATGGTACCGCAAAAGTAATTAAGTGATTTAAATAGTTAAATTAAGATTTTTTTATATTTTTTAATTCCTATCAAGTTAAATGATTTATTTCTTTGTGTATTTTTTTAACCGCAATGTCCAAGGAATAGACTTTAATATCACTTCAACCCTTTTTTAGTGTCCCACAGCTGGGCACGGGTCTTCTCTCAACCATTTTACAAGTTAAAAGAGTTTAGGCCTTAGATAGATAGATACAGTATGCATTGCAATAACACGTTTTTTTTTTAATTACACTTACCTGAATTCGGTTAGAGAATTTCATTTAGTGTTTACTCCGTAAACAAAATCTATTCTATTGTAAATTAGTAGGTAGATCTCATACGTTATTTACTCTATAGACGTACCTATGATTTTATTTTATGACACAGATATCAGGAGATTTTACAGTAAAATCAGTAGATCAGGAGAATCTCACACAAATCAGGAAATCTCCTGATAAATCAGGAGATCTGGCAACACTGACATGACATGACAATGTGACATTGATTGATTTGACAAATTGTGTTCCAGTTCGAGCGCCACCGTTGCTATATACTGTCTACGTGTATAAAGTATTCCTTTTTCGTTCTCACTCATTCATCTTAGCGTTTATTTCAGCGTAAGCGTTTATATTATGCTCTTTGGCATTTATTAAAATTGTAAAAATTGTTTTATTTATGCTAAAGTATAAACTTTTGGAACGATATGCTATCGAGATTGACATTGACATATTGACTGACTTTAACCAACATGTAGTCCAAAAGTCGTTATTATGGTAAAGTAATACGCTAGATTTTATCGCAGTGTATTACATTTTAAATCCGACATTTCTGTCTTTTCAAGTGGTCAGTCCACCCTTGATCATGAAGCCTGAAAAATCTTTAGAGTAGTTTTATTTCAGTCGATAATATGGTCACGGACTTTCGTAATTAAATTATAATTATAAAGTTTCTAACACTACCTACCCGCTAATTTTAGGTAAATTTAATTAGGATGGACAATGTAGCAATCTACATTTAACTTAATTAATACCAAGCTGTTAACATTATTCTTCTAATACAAAATAGTATCTAACTGATTTTATGATGTAGGTAGGTATGAAGTAAAACCTTATAAAAAAAACACTCGCGTTGCTCCTAACTATCACGGACGCAGAGAAGATTAAAATAAACTGACTTTAATGACCATAATTACGAGATTACCAACTAGTTAACAATAAACTAATCAAGTATTATTTATTATACAATTACCTGTAATTTTCTTTGATTTCCTAATGCTAAACGGTGTCTTATACACTGTGTTATGTTTAACTTAAATGGTACATAAGTAGGGATTAGGTAACGGAGTAATATCTACTAAGTACTAAACTTCTATCTACCTGAGTACCTACGAGTATTGTATATTTGTAGGAGGTAGTAGCAGTCTCTGTAATTTACTTGAGATTTGTACGTTAGCTTGTTATACTTGCTACATATAAGTAAAGTACCTAGTGGTAATTCAAAATTAAAATATTATTTCTGAGACAGACAATTCATTTATTTCTTGCAACATTCATTCATTCTGAGTTTGAGCCACCTTTGACTTTTATTTGAAATAAAAAAAGTAGGTACATAAGTTGATTTAGACAGATTAAATTATACAAAAGATTTTAGCACTATTAATTTCACAAATACGTAAGTATTATAACGAGTGGAGAAAACAAACTTTCATTATTAGTGTCACACGATAGGTGTTTACACTTACTCTATCAATTTACACGTACACTTATTCTATCAAATTGATGTGTTTTTATATTGTAACTAGCTGCCCCAGCGAACTTCGTACCGCCAGCGGACAAAATTGTGAATCTAAACCATTCCCAGATCCCCTTGAACACACACAAAAAATTTCATCAAAATCGGTCCAGTCGTTTAGGAGGAGTTCAGTCACATACACACGCACACAAGAAATATATATATTAAGATGACTAATCAAATTATTTCGCAGTCGGATAAAGTGTCCTGTCTTTTCCCGGGTCTCAAACTTTATCTATATAGGTACCAAATTTCTTCCAAATCGGTTCAGTAGTTTTGGCGTGAAAGCGCATCAGATAGAGTTACTTTTGCATTTATAATATTAAGTAGTACCTAAAGGGTAGGTAGTAAAAAAGTAAGAATTGACGAGGAACTCAAGAACAGCTAAACCGATTTGGCTGATTTTGTTTTTCGAATGTTCATACAGATCCAAGGAAGGTTTAAAAGGTGAAAAATACTCGGTTCAAAGTTCGCCGGGCAGTTATAGATAGACCGTTTAACTCGCGTATCGCCATCTGAGGTACAAAGTCGTAAAACATTTATTAAATCTCTTTAAAGAACTATTTAACCACAGATAAAAGTAATGTAAGACTGTTCGTTACTGATATCCATATCGCTTGAATCATCATCACTGTCTATGCAGCTTGCGGAGTCAGAATCTTGGCGGTAGGCGATACGCGAGTTAAACGGTCTATATAAAGTTATAAAATTTTCGTGTCACTGTATTTGTAACAAAATTCCTCCAAAAAGGCTTGACCGATTATTATGGAACTTAAAATAGAATAGGACTTAAAATATTTTGTTTGGATAATTTCTTTTTTAATTATTTTATTATACCTTTACAGTGAGTTTGCTGCGACGCCTAGCGGATCTAAATATGTGTTCCTAATACAGTAATATTAAGATGAATCATAGCGGATATAATATATCTATCTGTGTAAGACCGGAACCGCTATCAGTGACCCGTGAGAACATCCTCGCTATTTCATTTTTACGATTAGAAACAAAAACAGCGGCGATGCGATATACTTACTCATCTCCCCTCACCTTATAGGTCCATATAGGTCCCTTGAGGGTATATTATACCAATCTTGTTGCAACATTTTTTTTTATTCTGTAGGTACCCTTAGTACGAGTTGTCAATACAAAAATGATTTAGAATACTATCATGCATAACCCTGTCAAGTTAATAAGTTAAAATGCATATAAATCTACAAACTATTCTCCATATTCTATTTCCAATACATCTTAACCTATATCTAGCCTTACATTATCTTTTTAATAAACTTTTTGAATGAAAAAAATGATTATGAAAACGAATTTTAACAGGTTTAAGAACTTATTCGAAAACTTATTTCGTATTGACGAAGTCGTATTAAGGGTACTGGAACAGACTTGCGTTTGGCTAAAGTTTGACTGATTTTAGGGCATGACGGCCACAACGAACCGAACCAGCGATGTATACCGATTCATTCGTGATTACGAATGATTTTCGATGAGTAGGTGGCAGTGGAATGAACCGCCATATGGGTAGAAAACCATAAAGGAGCAAAAAATTCCGATCCACCCTCTGAAATGTTGTCACCAGATTTCGTACCGGAACACGGAGAGGCCGCTTGGCGGTGCGACTTTGTCTAGTGGGTGGTGGCTAATCACGGCCATGTCACCTGATTTTCACCACCACACCCACGCAGGTCACTCAGTCCCCAAAGTTAGTCATATTTAAAATACATGTTAAAAGCAAAATCCTACTTACTTATAATATTATAAATGCGAATGTAAGTTTGTTTGTTACGCTTTCACGCAAAAACTACTGAACAGATTTGGATGAAATTGGGTATGGAGGTGGTTTGAGACCCGAGAAAGGACATAGGATAGTTTTTATCCGACTGCGCAAAAAGAAGGTAATGTTTTGGCGCGATAACCGACATACACGCGGGCGAAGCCGCGGGCGGAAAGCTAGTAATATTATAAACGCGAAAGTTAGTAAGAATGTATGGATGTTTGTTACTCTTTCACGCATAAACTACTAGACGGAATTGGATAAAATTTAGCACAGAGATAGAATATGATCTGGATTAACACTTAGGCTACTTTTTATCCGAATAAGTGCCATGCGGGGGAAGCCGTGGAAGTTAGTATACAATACTAGCTTTCTGCCTGCGACTCCGCCCGCGGGTATGTTGGTTATCACCTCTTTTTGCGCAGTCGGATAGAAACTAAACAATGTCCTTCCCTGCCTCTCAAACTATCTCCATACCGAATTTCATTCAAATCGGTTCAGTAGTTTCGGCGTGAAAGCGCGACAGAGAGATAGACAGAGTTACTTTCGCATTCAAACATAGTATAGACTAGCTGCCCCAGCGAACTTCGTACCGCGTATTACTAATATAATACGTATGTATTTTTAATGCAACATAATAAAAAAAAAATCAAAAAATTTCGTGCAATAATTAAAAAAAATGTAAGGGTGAACAGCCCTTATCACTTAGGGGTATGCAAAATAGATAGTAGCCGATTCTCAGACCTACTGAATACGCATATAAAATTTTGTAAAAATCGGTAAAGCCGTTTCGGAGGAGTACGGTAACTAACACTGTGACACGAGAATTATATATGTACTAGCTGCCCCAGCGAACTTCGTACCGCGCAAAATTGTGAATCTAAACCATTCCCAGATCCCCTTGAACACACACAAAAAATTTCATCAAAATCGGTCCAGTCGTTTAGGAGGAGTTCAGTCACATACACACGCACACAAGAAATATATATATTAAGATATTAGAAGAAAAAGAAAAATATTTGATTGTTTGTAATGTCCAAAGTGAAGTAAAAATTCTAGGTGTAGGTGTACCTAACGTCACGTGACTAAACACATTTTATATACTCATCTAAATTTGAACTGAACAAAAACTATTAAATAAGTCAAATTTTATGTATGTTTGTTTATTACCGATATAAAACTTGTTTGTTAAGACATGAAAGTGAAATTCTAGGAATCCGTTGCGTGCGAGTTTTATAGGCAAAGCCACAAGCGAACCTTAGTAATGTAGTGACGTCCATTGTGGTAGACGATTTAATTTTATGGAAACTGTATTAATAGCTTCTAAAAGTGTCGAAGGAAAATACCGTCGCGGGTTCGAATCCTGGTCGTGCCCACACATCTTTGTGTGAATTGTTTCATGAGATGAAACAATGAAGGAAAACATCGTGAGGAAACCGGCATGTCCAAGAACTAATCATTCGAGGACATGTGATATCCACCTACCCGTACTTGGCCCGCGTGTGTGGATGTTAATCCGGCGTTAGCCTAAACTCTCTCAACTCATAAGAAAAATGCCCGTTGCTTATATCTGACGGAAGATGCTTCGACCGTATCATCATTCTCTATTCGATCAATTGGGTTAGTAATATCTGACGGAAAAATGTGGAAAATATCTGCCGATAATGTATTGACGGCAATGTCAAAGACGATGTACGCTTGACAAACTAACGCAACATCGTTGTTGAAAGAGGTATAGAGTTTTCTTTTTTGGTGTTCCGCGACTGATAATACGCGACGTATCTTCAAAAGTTTAATGCGTAGGTACCTACCGGCCAGGTGTAAGGGTGAATTGTAATGTAACCTTTTTGCAACGTATTTTGACAAGTTCAAGATATTTACAAAAATGTACCTACATAATCGTAAACTTTTTTCAATTCATGAACTCGTACTAGTAAAAAGAAATGCTAACTATACCTACATAACGATAACTACATTAAAAATTAAAAAATATTTTTTTTTAACAACTGAAAAAGCACAATTTGCTGATTTACAAGTTGTATTAAATAATATACTTAAATCACCGAAATTTTTAAAATCCTCTACAAACCCCGAAAGCCTTATTTGAGCATCAACGCCTCCCATGACCACTTGACCTCTTCGGAGAGATTTAAAAAGAAGGCTAGTACAAAAGAGGTTTATGTATTGCTTTAAAAAATAAACAAAACCGGAGTTAGCAACAGACTGGCAGCCAATAACTGGCTAGTGGTCACTGGGAACATTAAGCGAGAATAAGGGCCATCGTATATTGAATTATTTTTTTAATAAAACGAATAGTAAATTTAACTATTTTTTTCTTTTGGTTTTAGAGTATTTTAAACTAAGATATCAAGTGAAAAAAGCAGCTACAACATAATTACCTACAAAAAGAAATTCTAACCATAACTTTCACAAGAAGAGATTTTAACTGTGTTTGCGTGACCGGTGTGTAAAATTTTAGAAAATCTATTCAATATACAGTTGGGAATTTGAAATATAAGAGGATAGACTCGTTTCCACCTGTGGGACACTGAAGGTATGTTTCTTCTTGTTTTGTTTTATGTATCTACAATGTAAAAATGACAAAATGATGGTTACCTAATTGAAAATGAAATGGGTATTTTCCTTATTTATTTTAATACAATCTTCATTTATTTAATAATTTGATACAACAGTTAACTAAATAATTACAAATGGTGTTATCGATATATATAAAAATGAAACCCGTTTCCCGTTGTCACGACATCACGCGTGAACGGCTGGACCGATTTTGCTTATTCTTTTTTTAAAATATTCCTTTATGTACGAGGATGGTTCTTAAGCAGAGAAAAATTAAAAAAAAAGAAAATTTAGAAAGCGAAGAAGTGCCGAAAACCGGGATAGATACCTATTATTTATTATTGGTTATTTTCGGTAGGTCTGAGACCCGGTAGATGGCACTGCTTTACCGGGCAGAACGAAGTCTGCTGGGTCCGCTAGTATGAGAATATAATACGATCCGTTATGTTAGGTTATATTAAAAATAAGGTGCTATTTTAACAATAATCTTTTTTTTATGTCGGTTTTGTATCTGTGTAGTATGGCATAGTATGCGTTGTCCTTAAAACGTTCGAAAATGTGAATTCTAAATTTAAACTCAAGATACCAAAGAGGATAAAACTTTAGAGTTTGTAGTCGTAAAAAGCGCGTGGTAATGTTAGCGGGCCTTCTTTGAAAACGCGAGACGATTTTGTGATAGCCCGCCATCGGTATTTTACTGTCACATACTTTGTTTTAGAGTTTTTTTTAAAGTTGCCTTACAACCTGTGTTTTAATGTTAGACATAGATCTTTAATCTTATACCTTGAACTTGAAAGATAGGTCTTACAGTACCTACAATTGCCAATGACCATAAACCCCAAACTAACTGTTTAACTGTAAAGGATATAATTAATATAGAATAGTAATTAGCTTATCAATTCAACCCATTTTAATGTGTCACTGTTGGGTACGGGTCTTCTCTCAGCTGTATTACGAGTTGAGAGAGTTTAGGCCTTAATCCACACACGCTGGTAAAATGCGGGTTGGTGGATATATGTCACTTGTCCTCGAATGTCTAATATTGAGCACCAGCGATGTAACAATTCACACAAAGATGTGTGGGCACGATGGGGAATCGAAGCCACGTCTTTATATTTCGAAGGCGAGGCCCGTACCGCTGCGCCACCGCTGCTCAAATTAACATAATATCAATAACTTTTTTTTTAAACTCACCCTCTAAAAAGGAGATAAGGGGACCACGCGAGCGATAATAATTCCATAAGTCGAGGTAAATTCTTAAGTAATAATATAATAATAATAATATAGTGGGACATTAACACACACGACCATCTAATCCCAAACTAAGCAGAGCTTGTACTATGGAAACCAGGTAACTGGTAATATACTTTAAATAAAACTTTATTTTTGTAAATATATACTTAAATATAGATAATTACACTCAGACACAAGACAAACAGACATATTTAAGCTAATGTTTGTCTCGGGTGGGAATCGAACCCACGACCTGCGGCGTGACAAGCAAATATCTTACCGACCACGCCACCGCACCGGCCCGTCAAAGTCGTTACTTAGATTAGCAAATTATTTTAACTCCATGTAAAACCTGATTATAATCCGCCGCCGCCGCAGCACAGAAAACGGTTGAAATGGATTTGCGAATAAGAATTTTATAATACGGACACAGGCATGGAACTCTTCAGCGTTCCACCGGGTAAACCCCATTTGAAAAGGAAAGTGTTTTTTGTATATACCCTAAAACCGACATTTGAGTGAATTTCAAATACCCTTTTTTTGTTTGAAGGAGGGTTATCACGAAATTTTAAATTTGAAGGTAAAATTGAATTTAACTTGGTTTACTTTAAAAGAATTAGGTACTACGGTCTACGACTGTGTGTTTTTTAACTATGGACAAAAAAAGAGGTTCTATACCATATTTTAGACTTGTTAAACATAAAATCCTCAGAACAGTGGTGTGGCTGAGCTGTATCGGCCTCGAGACCTCGACTAAAACATCTTTGTATGAAATCTTTTAATTTCTCAATATCAATAAAGGAAACCATCGTGAGTATAGGTAAAGGCATGTCGAGGAACTAACCATTAACATCCACAAACTCGCACTTGGCCAGCGCGTGTGGATTAAGGCTTATACTCTTTCGATTCCGAGAAAACCCGTCAGTTGTGGGACACTGGAGGGCTATAGGAACGGAACTAGACGTTAATCCACATCCTGGCTAACTATAGTAGGTACTTGCAATTATTTTAAGGGAAGAGGGTAAAATAAAACAATTACCGCAAAACGGTAAATCGATGCGCAGGAGTATATCATTTGACTATTCCGCTGTACTACCTCAGTCGTGTTGTGTCTGCGGTCGGTGACGGACGTCCTTGTGCAGTGCAATGAAGTGTATCATATTTGTTTGTTTTTTCGTGTGTTTTAAGTCCTGTAACGCTGGGGGTGAGTGGTCGTATATTTTTTTTGGAATTTTCGAACCCCTTTCTTGCTTAGGCAGGTAATTTTTATGTTTAAAGGTCGAAAATTTCGTTTTTTAGAAAATTTGCGGGTGAAAATGCAGACGGACGTTTGCCTATATTCTTATTTCTGTGGGTAGTTGACGATTTGCTTAAAGTGTAATAGCAGTCGCTCAGACCTTATACTTCTAAACCTTAAATCTATCAAATGCTGAAAAGTTAAAACTGCGGTCGAGGGACTCCTGTCGGGAACTAAGTGATGCTTGCTGCTAGAGTCTCGACACTTGTACTCAGTCACTAATTTACACAACATAGCGTCAAGCCTGTATTACCCGGCGGTGTAGGCAGAGGTAATCATTACCCACTTTCCACCTGCTATGTTTGGGTCACATCTGTTATACCCCTATTACCGTCCGAGGCTATTGCCGTTCACCGGGCACAATTTCTACATTCGAGTTTCAAAGATTCTCTAAGTAGGTATATAACGAAGTCTTCTCGTGCAAACCTGGGATCTAGCGGTTATTAAACGAACACGCTTGCCACTAAACCACCAGGGGCGGTTACAAAACAAATATATATAAAAGAAAGAGATAGAAAGAGTGACGCTTGACCGCTAGACGACAATTTTGTCAGTTTAAAACTTTTACCCTCTTTTTCACAAAACGTAACAAAATTAAAAGCAACGAGCTTTAATTTGATTATTTGTAAAAAAATTATACTTTGGCGAGCTTTTAGATGTTACTGTAAGCCGCGTAGATGAACTTTATACCAAAACAGCCTTTAACTAGGATAGTCATTTATACCTTTTAATGTAGATACAACTATATTAGACAATACACAAATAAGTTGAGGAATTTATGAGAAATTAACAAATTTGGGGCCGAGATTTCACGGTCAGTTATTTAATATTAAACAAAAATACGGCCTAGCTTTCAAAGGAAAACAGCATCAAAATTGGTTTAAATACTACGAACACAAAAAGAGGGCATTTGCGAAATCTACTGTGTGTACATATACATTGAAACTACCCCTCTTTATAATTAATAAGCCTATTAAATAAGCTTGCCTTTGACTAGGTACAACTTGATTTATGTCACAGAATTGCTGATGTTAAGCAAACATGTAGTCTATGACGGAACGCGCCTGCTCAATAAACCGATGTATTCGTGATTACAAAAAGAAAATCGGTGCGAAGGTGGAAGTAAAATAAAGCTCTGCGGTCGGAAACCATAAAGAAAGGAGCAATAATTCCGACCCACAATGGTGTCACCAGATTCTCTTCGGAACACAGCAAGGCCGCTTGGTGGTGCGCTTTATCTAGTAGAAGTTCATTAACCATTGCTGAAGTCTACTACCAGGTTATTGTCACCTGATTCACACCACCCGTAGACCACGTGTGGGGATTCAGATTAAAGGTGCACTCCCATGAAGGTGACTCAACCCCCAAAAAAAGATTTTTTATCGGATGTTAAAAATTAGTTTCGTTGGTTTTTCTAACTGAAATTTTTTGAGTAGGTATATTTGTTTTTTTTTTATACATATATACATATATTTTATTGTGTAAATTTCTTCTGTCACTGGCGCTCCTATATAAGGAATCACTGAATCTCATAGTACAGTTAACTTAGTTTCGGAGTCAGGGGTCCATTTTCTTTGTGTATAGTCTGACCCAGAAGCCAATATAATCTGACACCTGGTCTAACCATCTCGGCTATAGGTTCCCTACGGGTTTCGAGGTCTGATGGCAGTCGCTCGTATAATTCTGGTAGCTAGCGGCATCAGGTTAGACTGAGAGCCGACTCTAATAGAAATGGGAAAAAGGCAAGGGGAATGATGATGAAAGTAACTAGTCTGACCCATTATCTCTGTATTTTTCATGTTACTGACATTTTTTGTGTTGGTAATTATGAATAAAAATTATTATTATTATTATTATTATGTATGTCTTTTCTTATCTCGGAGCTATGGAACTCCGGACTTTTGGAAGGCGTGCGTGGGGCCGAAGCCAACACGTAGAGGCCCGTTAGACAATTTTGCTGTTATTATTATTATTATTGGAGTATGAAATATTGTGTCCAGTCCTGTTACTGTCCATCAAATCTAAGAAGTACCGTTTGACGTTTCACTGTTTTCTATTTATAGAGGCGTAATTCACACTATTTTTATTAGTTTTCCTGTAAAATAATTGAATTATGAAGCTATTTTTATTTTAACATAACATAAACAATTTTCATACAAAAAATAAAATTCTAAATGTACTACGTTTAGAACTGTCAAACGGTACTTCTTAGATTTGATGGACTGTAGCTGTTTCGTGAACGAAGACGCGGGCGGAAGTTTATAGCATAACTATCAGTGTCATACGTCATAGGTTTAGTAGATAACATTACAGTACACAGACTTTGGGAGCACACTGTTATTCATTATACAATTAAGTTCGTTCATTAACGATCAAACGCGTCTGCCAGCGTTATGACGAAGTATTGATAATATCTTAACTTCAACATTTCCTGCATGGAATGTGGCCTGATCTAAATCTATGAGCCGAAAATTAATAAATATTAAATATTCTGGGACATTAACACACACGGTCATCTGGTCCCAAGCTAAGCAGAGCTTGTGTTATGGAAACCAGATAACTGGTATATACTATACATATAATACTTTTCTTTTGTAAATATACATATTATATATATTTTTCTTTTACCCGGACTATACAAACAGACATGTTGTAATAAAGCCATTTGATCCTTGGACAAATATTAGTGTGAATCGTTTTAGCACCATTGCTCACAGAAGTAATTGTATCTTAAGGAAGATAACGTTCTTGATATTCACCTCTACATACACTTTCGGGTAATATTAGTGTATTTTCAACCGACTTCAAAAAAGGGTTCTCAATAGTTACGCACACGGTTTTATTTTTATTTTTTAAATACGTTAAAAAAAAATATATTGTTGCCGACTCCGGCGAAGGCCATGGAAGCGACGACGATGCGATGATCTGAACTTATTTGCCTCTACTTGGACGGAAGAAGCTAGCAATAGGGACAGTTGGAAGGCTATGGGGGAGGTTTTTGCCCAGCAGTGGGACATTACAGGGTATTAAAAATAATCGATGAATTTTGATAATGATGATGATAATTCTGCCTCCCAAGATAGAGGTCCTCCTAGTTTGGGGAGCACAGCGTATTCCTATTTTGGCATAGATTTTTGGTTAGGTACTTGGAACATTGTAGGTACATATATTGACGGGCGGCCGGTGGCGTGGTCGGTAAGATACTTGCTTTTCACGCCGCAGGTCGTGGGTTCGATTCCCACAAGAAAAGTATTATATGTATAGTATATACCAGTTATCTGGTTTCCATAACACAAGCTCTGCTTAGCTTGGGACCAGATGACCGTGTGTGTTAATGTCCCACAATATTTATATCTTGCTACGCGTATCTATGTAAGATTTTTGTGTAAATAAACTTTTTATTATTATATTATTATCAATATTTTTTGTTTCAAAGGATGTACTTTCTAGGTGATTCTATTTAAATTATATCAAAATCGGCGGAGTGGGTTTTGAGTTATGTATGGTTGAAGTAGGACAGTTCATATTTGTTTTTAAATATATTATGTTTTACATTTTCCTTAAAATTGTGTTTCATTGGCTTTCATCTATTGCTTTCTCTTGTAGAATCAAGCTTAGAAAGCAACTTTCATCCTAGCGACATTGTTTACGAGTATAACTTGTTCCAGTCTGATATCATGACTAGCTAAGCAGGTAGGTATGTACATAGATAAATAAATATTCTGGGACATCAACACACACGGTCATCTGGTCCCAAGCTAAGCAGAGCTTGTGTTATGGAAACCAGATAACTGGTATATACTATACATATAATACTTTTCTTTTGTAAATATATACTTATAATAGATATTTACACTCAGACTCGAAACAAACACAAATGTTCATCACTAATCTTTGTCTCGGGTGGGAATCGAACCCACGACCTGCGGCGTGAAAAGCTAGTTTCATAGTCATAAACTTCCTGTATTTTTTGTTTGTTCTGAAATAGATTTGCATTTGACTACAACTTGCCTGGTGGCGCAGAGATACGGGCCTCGCCTTATAAGGTCGCGGGTTCCATTCCCGGTCGTGCCCACACAATTTGTGTAGGTATTGTTTCATCACCGCTGCTCAATATCGGTGAAGGGAAACATCGTGAGGAAACCGGCATGTCTAAAAACTAATAATTCGAGGATATGATTGTGACATTCATCAACTCGTATTTGTACCTACCTGTAATCGAACCCACGATCTGTGGCGTGAAAAGCAAGTATTTTACCGACCACGCCACCGGCCCGTCAATTATTTACATGTGCATTTGTAAAGACGCTTCAACTTTTCATAAGTATGCTGTCTCAGCTATCTTACTAGTTGAGAGAGTTTAGGCCTTAATCCACACACGCTGGCCAAGTGCGGGTTGGTGGATGTCACATGTCCTCGAATGGTCCCAAAAACTGGCAGTACTAGAAGTTGCGTTAACACTTCCCGTGTTAAATGTCCTATGTTCCCAAGCAAATAGAAATAAAAATAAGAAACAAATATCGTATTAAAAATCTGCCTCTAGAAATTTTCAAACTTCAAATTGTTCTAGGGTTCTCTATTAAGTATTTCTCGTGGATGATGTCGCAGGCAGAAATAATTCTAATCTAATTCATGCAATCTCAATAATCTAAAATAATTGCACCTACTTACCTTCTATGTAAGAAATCAAGTTATATCTCCTTGCAGTTTCTTAAGCCTTTGTGGCGTGCTATCTGATAATGTAAATTAATAAGTGGACAATTATAATTTATTAATGTATGGGAAATGTTTTCCTTTAGAACAAGAACACGAGAAATACAACTACTTTTTAACGGATTTTATCGCGGTTTATTTAAAAAAAATCTATAATCAGGATCTAAAATCTATAATAAACCGCGATTAAATCCGTTAATAAGTAGTTTTATTTCAATGTGTGATATTCCCGTAAATCTAAGACAATACTATAAGAACACGAGATATGAAGATAGAGACCGAGTATGGCTCAAAACTGACAACATAAGGCTGAGAATTATTTTATAAGTTAAAGGAGCCAGTGCCGGTTTAACCATGCAGCAAGAGTAGCATTTACTACGGCCGGGGGCCCCCGCAAAAGAGGGCCCCGGTTTTTTTTTATAGGCTGGCGCTTGACTACAACTTGCCTGTTGTTAAGAAATGATGTAGTCTACGATGGAGCGCGCCAGCCCAGTGTACCGATTCATACCGTGTGTTGCTATTTCAAATAATATTTAGTGATTCTGACTGCTAAGCCGAACGCCGTGGGGTCGATTCCCACGTGATCGTGCGATGAGCATTGTATGTTCTGTGGCTGGGTGCAAGAAACAAAATTAAACTTTTGTTTTCTGTATAAAACACTACTAGTAATAAAGAGACAAAGTCCATTTTGTCTAAAGAGTCTTAAAAGATTGTTATGAATAAGATCAGAAGTATATTGAAAGTCATTTTGCTCGCCGCGGGAATCGAACGAGGGACCTCTCTGTTATGACCTGGACCACCGAGGCAGTTCTTCCTTGCCAGTAGATTAGAAATACTCCTCGCGCCAATTTTATGACGGAAATTAACGGAAATAATTTTTTTGACGGGCCGGTGGCGTAGTCGGTAAGATACATGCTTTTCACGCCGCAGGTCGTGGGTTCGATTCCCACCCGAGACAAACATTAGTGATGAACATTTGTGTTTGTGTCGCGCCTGGGTGTAAATATCTATTATAAGTATATATTTACAAAAGAAAAGTATTATATGTATAGTTTATACCAGTTATCTGGTTTCCATAACACAAGCTCTGCTTAGCTTGGGACCAGATGACCGTGTGTGTTGATGTCCCAGAATATTTATCAAGATCGCTTAGCGAACAGTGGCGAGCTAAATAGTTTATTACTTTTCTTAGAATATTTGATTGATAACATGTGATATTTAATTTGTCTGTCTGGTCCAAAGTTCCCAATTCAGTTGTAGACAAGAGAGAAAAGAATCAGTTATCTATGACGTCAAATAGTTGTCAATGACAGCTCGATTGGCGGCAATTGGTGATGATTGTTGTTATTGGTACGGCGACCGGCGCCTAGTTTTTGCAGTTTGATATTACCACACTTATATAATACATACTATAGGCCGACCGTTTAACTCGCGTATCGCAAACTGAGGTACAAAGTTATAAAACATTAATTAAATAATAATAAATCTCATAAAGAACTATTCAACCACAGATAAAAGTAATGTAAGACTATTCGTCACTAACATCCATATCGCTTGAATCATCATCACTGTCTGTGCAGCTTGAGGAGTCAGAATCTTGGCGATAGGCGATACGCGAGTTGAACAGTCGGCCTATATAAACAAATATATTTTCCTATGAAATAATTTAATTGAGCAGAATAAAAGAAAATTTGATTCTAATCAATTCCAACCATAAATACTCGTATTAGGCAATTTAATTTGAAGTTCTCTTGAACTTATGAAATGAGAATTGGAAAATTGTTTGATTTATTTATTTAAGTAGCTCATGGTTATCAATTTATGTAGTTTACAAAATCGTTTGTTATTCCCCCTTATACATACTATACTAGTAATATTACCGCTCGCAATAGTACTTATTAGTGATATTCTAAGTGTTCTTAAATCGAAATTGAAGTGAGTTTTTTGGGGCTCGATTATTTTTGGTTTGTTCGGGCATAGCATAACTTTGTTTATTACACTTCAACCCTGTTTAATGTCCCTGAGCACGGGTCTTTTCTCAACCATCTTAAGAGTTGAGAGAGTTTAGGCCTTAATCCACACACGCTGCTCAATTGCAGGGTGGTGGATGTCACATTTCCTCGAATAATTAGTTCTAGATTATACATGCCGGTTTTCTCACGATGTTTTCCTTCACCGATATTGAGCAGCGGCGAAAATATTGAGCTTTGTTAATTATTAACCTAAAATACTAAAACAAAATTAGAACTTAGTTACTATTACCTTAAACTATTGAATTATAATAGAAATGAAACTACTTTTTAATGTATTTCACAGACCACTCGTGATCATAGGGTCTAAAAACACTTTGAAACGTCGGTATACTATAAAAAATAAAATAAACCGGAATAGAATCCGTTACATTTTTTTTTGACTGTATAATATTCGCGTAAATTTAAGAAAATACCATTTAAGTCGTGTGTTCGATTCCCACCCACGTCAGACATTTGTGTAATAATCACATCTGTTTGTCTTGAGTCTGGGTGTAATTATCTATATTTTAAGTATATATTTACAAAAGAAAAGTATTATATGTGGGATATTACCAGTTATCTAGTTTCCTTAGTACAAGCTCTGCTTAGTTTGGGATCAGATGGCCGTGTGTGGGACATCCCACGATATTATTATTATTATTCAATTATATCGGTATTTAAAGGTGTCATGAGACTTAAGGAAAAGAAATTAATTGATGATTTAACTCTGTTCTATTTATAACGTGACTAGTATTTTCCTTCGAATAACAATTAGTCAGACAGAATTAAAAAAAAACTTGCAAGATGGAAAGCCCCGGGTTAAAGTGGCCATAAATTTCTTTTTTTTAATTCGTCTCTTGGAATACACAGGAGTAGACTATAAGCACCTACCAATGATTATTATTTATTTTAAACTGCTTAATTCTAAGTATGCTTATAAAAGAGGTTATATATTTTTAGAATGAGTAGTTTAAGGTGAGTAACTATTTTAATTTTTAGACTGTCTTGAAGAAGTAAAATATATTGGAGATGTATTTTTTCTAGTAATACGTACTAATCTAAACAATAATAATACCATAATAATAATAATATAATAATAATACTTACGATACGAACTTTAACGAATTAACCGATTTTTATACGTTTTTCTTGGGACTTAATTCACTACTTGTATTATGTACCTATATGTAAGGAAGCCAGGATCAAATCCCGAGTATCTTCACGGCTTACCTGGCTTACCTCTTCTTATAAATGGCATAATTTTTATTATTTACGGCAGCATTTGTAAAGATGCTTCAACTTTATAAGTGTCCATTGATATATAATAAAATCCCTTCTCAAATTAAATATTTAAATATAGCATTGTTCAAAAGGATACTTATGCAATATGTTATTAATAAATGTTTCTACACTATTAATGACTTTATTGATGCCTGATATTATAATTGGATAAGTATGTATTTTTTTTAGTTTAATAGTTAGTTGGTAACTATAATAATGATTTGTATACTTTATGAGTATAATTTAGCGACCTTACCTATGTAATAAGACACCTATTGTAAACCTTACCTACATTAACAAATAAATGATTTGATTTGATTTGTACGTAGTTATCTCCCATCCCCTAAAACCTGACAGAAACAATTTTTTAGGTAGTAGAAGTTGCGTGTAACACTTCCTGTGTTAAATCCTCTAAGGCTACTGAATAGCTCGCAGACAATGTGGTTCCTTATTCTTTATCACTAATTAAATCATAATAAAATATAGTACTATATAGTAAACGTGCTTATCAGGTTGTTACAAAATCCGGGGCGGGTGACGTCATATTGCGTCTCAATGAATGAGTGACCCATGACCTCTGATAGTGAGTGACGTAGAACAAAATGATCCTACATGTTTCCGGAGCAGAAAATTCTAGGTGTTATTAAATTCAATCTTCAAACTTTAAGGGGTTGCTTAATAGAGTATTCCATAAAATCTCTCAGTCTATATATATCAAAATGAAACCCGTTTTCCGTTGTCACGACATCACGCGTGAACGGCTGGACCGATTTCGCTAATTCTTATTTTTAAATATTCCTTTAAGTACGAGGATAGCTCTTACGCAGAGAAAAATTAAAAAAAAAAGAAAATTTAGAAAGCGAAGAAGTGCCGAAAACCGGGTTAGATACCTATTATTTATTATTGGTTATATTCTGTAGGTCTGAGACCCGGTAGATGGCACTGCTTCACCGGGCAGAACGACGTCTGCCGGGTCCGCTAGTATTTTATATAAATTATTATGCTGACGTTATTCAAAAATTTTCATTCAGCGTAAATTATAATTGTAATAATATAGTGGGACATTAACACACACGGTCATCTGATCTCAAACTAAGCAGAGCTTGTACTGTAGAAACCAGATATCTGGTAATATACTACATATATTACTTTTCTTTTGTAAATGCATACTTAAATATAGATAATTACAAACAGACGTGTTAATTACACAAATGTTTGACTTGTGTGGGAATCGAACCCACGACCCGTGGCGTGAAAAGCAATATATCCTACCGACCGCGTTCCATTTTGAACTGCTTTATTGTTTCACATCAGGCAAGTTGTGGTCCAGCGCATGCCTATTAGGTATAGGATAAACGTTTTACTTCAACCCTTTTTAAAAACATGTTGCAGGCTCTGTCTATCTCTGTCGCTTAGGGATGAGTAGAAAGAGATAAGACTGTGCTTGTATCATGTTTTGTTGTGCAGTGCAAAGGCCCAGATACAATACAATATACCTAAGTACTTTATTGAAAAAAGAAAAAAAGCCTACTGAGTTTTTCGGCAGTGTTTCTCAGTAACTAGTTGCCAGTCATTAGGCACGGTAGGAAAAGAAATTTGACTATTATCATGTAGACTTGTCTAATAACAATTATTTTCGATTTTCATTTGATTGGTTCAGAATGAAATCCATGAGCTATCGTTGTAGGTTCTTAGAGAATTGCCACTGGTTCCATTGTCGCACAGCCTTAGTATCTACATGATACTTTGTGACAAACAATGGCAACTTCTTGCAATCGTATAATTATTTAATTAGCATCGCATGCTATGATTTTTTCATAATAAATTGAGGCAATTTTCCGTTATAACGAAATCAATACATAAACATACCTCAGATACCTCAGACTACCTCATACTAGGTAAAACGATGGTTTAAACACATATACTAAAATACTTTAATGTTTAAGGGAAGCGAGGTCTAATCTCTGAAATTATTTTTTTTATCTTAAAATAGGCTTGCGCTTGACCACAACTTGCCTAATGTGAAGCAATGATGCAGTCTACGATGGAACGCGCTTACCCAGTGAATACCAATTCACTGGTGACTTGAAGACCGGCAGATTATAGCTATCGGGAAACATAGATGCCGTCAGCGAATTCCACAATTTGGCAGTTCGCACAATGAAAGTAGGAACAAAGCGCTTTGTGCTTTCTAAAATCATTAAGTATAATATACATGCTCAATAGTTTTTAAAATATAGTTAGTTTAGAGTAGTTAGAGCTGGCCTGAAACTCAGGAGATATTATAGTGCACAAGTGTGCTCAAACTCAAACTCAAGTGCACTTTTTATCCCTTTACTCTCATAGTCCGGCGCGATTGAACGACACGACCGGTGAAAGATCGGGCGCAGGATCGACGTCTTTATGTGCTCTTCGACGCACGGGGGTAATAAGATATTAGTAAAGTCTCAACGACTAGCTTTCAATTAACATCATAAAGGAGGTTCTCAATTCTATTGAATGTTTTTTATTTGTACCTATACTTATATTTTACGCGATAATTTCAATTTATATTTTTTTAATTATCAATATTGATAATTAAAAAAATATAAAAATTGATCTATGCACCAAGGGTATACTTTCCAGTTGGCAATTTTATCAGAATCGGTTGAGCGAGTTTTAATATATTTTTAAAACATTGAAGTTGGTTGATACTTATTTTTATAAAGATGTTATTTAGATTAAGTTTACACGTGCCTGTTTTGCAGTCATTAAGACATTCCCAAACTACCGTTATTTGGCCGGTTAGCATACGAGCCGCGTCTACTACTCGGGAGGTCCTGATTACACTTCGTTCCAAATAATTTGGCACACAAAGATATGAATTATTTCTCTTCTAATAACTACTTTTTATCTCTCTAGTAAACACTTTTTAGTGTCCCACGGCTGGGCTGATCTCTGAACTAAATTAATAGTTGAAAGTGCTTAGGGCTGAACAAATTATGTAGCACAAAAAGGCACGAATTATTTTTCATCTAAGAACTACTTTTTATACCCATAGTAAAAAAAAGTATCCCATGGCTGGGCACGGGTCTTCTCCAAACTAAATTATTAGTTAAAAGAGCTTAGAACTGAATTCAGACGCTTACCAAGTTCCGCTTGATGAAGACATGCCAGTTTCCTCATAATTATACACACAAAAATTTTCACATTAAATGTAGTAATTTTCATTATTTTTCTTGGTTAAACCAAGATACAGCGCTCAGTTAAAAGAACAATCAAAGACGGAAATCAAAGTGAAGGCATTTTATGGAGCACCTATCAAACTGTTCAGGTTTAACAATAGTACATTAAGAACCCATAAGAGGACTACTTCATAACAAATGGATTTAGTTAGGTACTTTTAATAAATCATCTACTAATAGAGATAACGGCAATGAATGAAAAATCCTATTTTAATTAGTCCGCTAATAAGATTATAAAAAAATGTTAGACGCGTATGTACTGCTTTATCATTGAAATTAAACAATATTAAAATTATAGAGCGGGAGTGCGCCACCTCATACAGATGTATAAAACTTGGAGTGCACCACCTCATACAAAGGTATAAAACTTGGAGTGCACCACCTCATACAGAGGTATAAAACTTATTTTTGAGATTTCGCTTGGACGTATCGCCGTAGCTTTAATTTATCTAATGTTCAATATTTTTAATTTATCTATCTACTGATAAAAAACATCACTATTCCTATTTTCTCACTGCTTACACCTTCGAATAACACAGGCATGAGCTCTATGTTATGTAAAAATTTGTAACTTAATAAATAACAACCCAGACTTCAGCTATAACTTTATAAATAGTTTCCCGCCACAAATGTCATTAACATGAATCTATTAATAGTTTGTAGAAATTCTATATTTGTCGAGGCGTCCTGTGGTTAAACTATAAATAAATATTTCTGTAATTATACTCCGATATCGAGCTTTTGCATAGTTCGAGAAGGTGTAGATATTTAAATTTATGTATGACAGTGTATGAATTATGCATGAGGTGTTAAAAATAGGTTTTATGGCATTTGAAAGTTATTTGATGGTAAAAATTAAGACTTTAGGTACAAGAGTTCTTGGGTTCAATTTTGATTGATTCGGGTCAAGAACCAGACCTCTTATCTACTAACATTGATTGTAAATCCGATTCTAAAGAGTAAATCAAAGTTCAACTTCAACTCTTTTTGGTGTCCAACTGGGCACGGGTCTTCTCTTAACTATATAACTATTTTGCAATTTAGGCCATAATACACACACACACACACACTGGCAAAGTGTGGTCTGGTGGGATGTCACAAGTCATTGTATGATTAGCTCTTAGACATATCGGTTACCTTACGGTGTTTTCTTCCACCGACATTGCGCAGTAGCAATGAAACAATTTACTCAAAGATGTTTGGGCAGGATTGGGGATCAAACACGCAACCTAGCATTTTAAAGGCGAATCCGATACCACTGCACCACCGCTGCCAATCAAAATTAAGATTGAGAAAAAAGAACTATACAATGAAAGCATGGTACCCCCGATCTAACCAAAAACCGTTCCTATCACATCAACTCTGAAATAAAGAAAACCACATAAAATTCAGTCCATTCATTTTAGCCAAGCAAGGCACCATTTTGTACACACAGATATACGTGCAGTCACATTAAATTTTTGTCAATCTCTTTTTCTATGTAAGTTAAAAATTAGAAAAGCATAGGAAACAATATTACCTACCGTTTTATGTCTTCTTCTAACAAAATTATCCTATCAAAAAGCTGCCAAAGACATCCAAATTGCCAAAAATACAAACCAACTTGAAGTTTATCAATAATTCAAAACACGTTTAACCAATTTTGAAAAAATAATTAAATGGAGCCACCTGGAATCCCTGGAACCCTTTGCAACATCTCATTTTATTTATTCATAAACAATATTTTAGAATAATTTGTGTTCGAATTATTCAATCAGTTAATTAAATCATGCCAAAATATTTACAATAATACAAACATGAAATTACAATAATAAATAGGTAACAATAATAAAAATAACAGTATGACATAATCACTTAAAATAGAAGAAATCCAGAACAAAAACAGAATTACCAAATCGATATATAATTGGCTGAATTATCGCGTAACATACATACAGAAAAATATACTCGTGTATAGTCGAATTGAAAACAACTTTAATCAGTTGAAAACATGAAAGTGGGTTCACATTTTTGTCCGTCAGTGTATTAACTCCAAGTGGACGATCAAGCCTGAGGGCAATACCCTGCCCTGATTCGGATCAGTATAATATCATGTAATATCTATCTATACACAATGTGCTTGAACCGAAAACCGGTCTAGGTCAGGTTAGCGCGGTAGATTCGCGATACTGCGGCCTTTTTAGTCTACGAAAATTTTACAATATCTTGGAGTTAATGTTAATTTACATAGATGTGTTAAATAACAACCGGGACCGACTGCTTAACGTGCTCTCCGAGGCACGGAGGGAAGTCCCTCAACCA
This sequence comes from Meganola albula, assembly GCA_936450015.1. Lineage (NCBI taxonomy): Eukaryota > Metazoa > Arthropoda > Insecta > Lepidoptera > Nolidae > Meganola > Meganola albula. The sequence continues at coordinate 7,430,619 of OW388164.1, forward strand.
TCCAGCCACCGAAACAAATCTTTGTGGTTACACAGATTGTCTGGGGGCGGGAATCGAACCCGCGACCTCCCGAGCACAGCATAGCCCAATCCGTTGGCTTACATCGCTCGACTACCGAGGTCGTCGTTTTATACAGCGTACCTATAAGGTGATAATGAATTATAGTGTCACTACTACATCGTATTCTCGCTTTATAAATGTCAAATTTATGTCTACCCTATATTTTTAATTTGGCCTCATCGCAGGCGCCGCAATCTACAGACTAGTAGACGGGATAACATAAAATAAATATTTTATCTTACCCTGTGGTTTCTGTAACTGGTAAAATTAGTTGTGAAAATAATCTAAAGTATCATTATCTTGAAACATTAACCTTGCTTCATTTATGGTACCCTCTGTATATGAGCTTCATGAGTGACAAAGAATAGTCTAGAGAGTAATAGATTTATGATAGATGTCAGTATTTTGAAATTTTTAAATTTATACGGTAGATAATATTTCTTTTTTAGCGTAGTTTTAACCAATTAGGTAATAATTTAATAGCAAATTTTGATCTTCACTACGACGCATCGTCAAATGGACGTCAAATACAAAGAGGTTAATGGACTAATCTAAATTCCACGCACCCTAATCAATTTATTATTTTAATCGTCTAGTCGGTCGGCTGCGTATTGCGAACCGTTTGTAAATGTTAACAATTTACAATTAAGTAATATCTGTTATAAGTATATATTTACAAAAGAAAAGTATTATATGTATAGTATATACCAGTTATCTGGTTTCCATAACACAAGCTCTGCTTAGCTTGGGACCAGATGACCGTGTGTGTTAATGTCCCAGAATATTTATTTATTTATTTAAGTGTTAATCATGTAATTAAATAAGTTCTCTTGCACAGTTGCAGATATGTTTCGATCAAAACAGTCCTTTTCGTAATGTCGTAATTTTGACAACCGCTGTCACATACGCTTACGTCAAGTTCAAGTCATGCGAGCGGTTTTAATAGATATGACAGGTAAACAATTACAAGAATACCATTTTACACTAAGACATAAACTAAATTGCAACTGCACCGCAACTTGATCGGTGCGTCAAGAAATTACGTGAATTAGATTTTGATTAAAAACACCTAGAGGTTCTTATGAAATCGATTCATAAGAACCTCTTCGAAAATCAACTCAGAATTCAAGACAATGTTTATAGGTAGTCAGTAGTAATTGTGATTAATATTTTTTAGATGTCAAATACCTCAGTCCACCCGTGAACATGAAGTCTGAAAAGACTTTGAAACGTCGGGATCTAAAATCTAAAATAAACCGAGATAAAATCCGTTATAAGTAGTTTTATTTCAATGTAAATCTAAGAAAATACTATTAGAATAATTCATTAATTACAATTAAAAATAGAATTAAATAATTAAAGTGGGCAAGTAATTGGCGAATGGTAAGTACAACTGCCATGTCTGGTGCAGGGGGACCGCGTCCGTCTCGAGCCGCAGTTACCAACGAGAGCACGTATGGATGTATGTTTGTTACTCTTTCACGCAAAAACTACTAGATGGAATTGGATGAAATTTGGTACAGAGGTAGATTATGGTCTGGATTAACACTTAGGATACTTTCTATCCCAATACCACGCGGGCAAAACGGTGGGCGTAGATTAGTAGTTACTAAAGGAATCTTAGAAGTACTCGTAAATTTTGATCCATTTATCCGTTTCCGATAGGTACAGTACAACTTTGCATGTGTATTTAACATCGAGTTGTATACATATAGTTTTGTTTTAATGATAGATGAGATGTGTAAGATTTCGTCATAACATATATATGATTTGTACATCTTATGTTACACTAGTCTGTAATGATAACAGTAGTACTACGAAGCCGCCTTAAGTCAATAATGAATTAACTTGTAAAGGAAATGTAGTTCTGTTTGTTCTAGTTCTCAGAATTGTTTATAATAATAACCGATTCTTGATTATTCATTTTCTTATCGATTAAGGAAAATTTCGTAAGCAAATTGACATCGGACATTGTCTTAAAATTAAACGGAGACATGTATTCACCAACCCGGACTAAATCTACTGTCCAGTACACCATGGCGACGACGACCATTTTTATGTGCTTTTCACCATCTTGGAAATTAGCTAAGCTGGGTTCCTAGTGTTTGGATAAAGCCGATATAAATTGATAATACTTAAACATATCAGGCGGCGGTGGCACCGTGGTATGGGCCTTAGAAATATAAGGTCGCGGGTTCGATTCCCAGTCGTGTCCACACATCTGTGTGAATTGTTACATCGCCGCTGTTCAATATCGGTGAAGGAAAACATCGTGAGGAAACCGGCTTGTCTAAGAACTAATCATTCAAGGACATGTGACATTCACCAACCCGCACTTGGCCAGCGAGGATTAAGGTATAAAGTTTCTTATCTCGTAAGTTAGTTGAGAGAAGACCCGTGCCTAGTGTCGTACACTAAAAAAAATTGTTGAAGTGACACGTATTAGGTGGCTATGGGTGATTTATTTAATGTCAATTAAGGCTCAAGCTTTCCGCATGTAGCTTCTGTGGAGGTATTTTTTTAATTTTTTTTTATTATCACGTTCCAAACAACTGGATGGATAGCGACTGAAGCATCGTTAAATTCGTCTCATTAAGTAAATGTTCTTAAATCTATTCTTGTCTATCTATTGAGTCTTGGCGTTACAGATTGTTTGGCATTCGGGTCTATTTTCTTTATGATTAATTTTGTATTATGTTCCCTTATCCTATCTTTATAGGTAGATATTCTAGCAACAGTAAGACCACTTTACCAATAGTTGCTTCTGTAGTATCACATGCATTTGACATAAAAACGACAGTTTACATAGATTAGTGTGAAAACTTGTCAAATTTTGAACAATTTTCGGTTTTTAGTAGAAATTTTGAATATCTTGTATCAAATCTTAGCTGCAATCATTTATATTATATACGTGTGTTACGTGTTGTATTCACATTGGTTCCGTACGATTGTAATATTTGTTGCTATAGCAGCAGCCAAACTCCCAACACAGTCAATATAACCCCACAGCATAGACGTGGTCTAGAAATCTATTAGGTTAAAATGGGTTTGGGCAGGTCGCCCCTGTTGGAGCAACATGATAGATCGGTTATAAATCATGATGCAGGAATCATCAGGATCCTAATGAAGGTAGTAGACGTCTGGGGCGACCGTGTTAGATGCGTTTGTTGTAGATTGGACGGAGAAAGTGTGCAATATGAAACCGGAACCTAAGTACTTGTTTGATAAATCCGTTGGATGGCTACGGGGTTAGTTTTTGTCCAATAGTGGGATAGAACTAGCTAATAAATAAACTGCGACCACAGAAACAAATGAGAAAATTTTAAACTTTCTACCTATAACGCCTTATGAGTTGCAACTAACCGACGGCAGACACACGGTCAGATAGTTAATGGATTTAAAGCTCAGACCCCGGTGACACCTTAGTGGTACGGAACCTTAGAAGTCCTCATAATAGGACCATAGTTTGCCGTTTCGACATATCCAAACGTCGAAGATGATCGTCCACTCATAATTATTGAAACCAATTGTTTGTCACTAATAATAGGACTGCAATAATTGTGCGGGTTAAAGGCCAACTGAGGACGGCGTGACGCGACGCTCCTCCCGAAATGTCACGTGACTGCCGCCATTGCTGTCAGTTGTGGCGCGAACTGTAATGTCACATCGCGATATATTTATTTTTTTATTGGTCGTAGTTCTGTGTTTGTTCATACTGCCTCGAGTTCATTGTAGTTATTGGTACATTTTTATTTTTCGAGCATCGGTTTTAGTACACAGGAATGGTTATTAATATTGTTTATTTTACAATTTCAGCACTAAGATGTCCGCCTGGTGTTACAGACAACGTTTGCATAGAAAACAAAAGCGAAAATCTTGACACACGAGGTTTGTACCAGATTATTACCTTATTCATGGGTTTCTTTCTTCGATAAGATGATCGAAATATCTTTTTACAAATTATGGCCAGGTCATTATTCTGCCAAGTCCTTATGTATTTTTCTCTTTAATGTTATACCTTATCAAATATCTACAACTTAACTTGTTAAGGATTTTGGAAATGGAATTACAAATGGAGTTCATATTGTTAGGGTTTCGGGGTGAGAAATCGATATTTATGTTTTTTTGGAGGTGAATCTGTATAAATCTGAATCCTTTCACGTGGAACCGGGTGGTATAAATTTGGATGACAACAACCTGGTCGTAGGCATCGGCCATGGTTGATAACCTACCACATAAAATTGCGCTGTCATGTTGCTGGCTGACATCTCACACAATAATGAATTCAGACATTTGCCGTGTTCTGTTGAGATATCGGTAAAAGTATTTGTGAGGTTGTGTCGGATCAGTTGGTGGCAATAGTTGGTATCATCGTCAACCATTTAGAGCCTCGTTCCATCTTCACCTTCTCACCGAAATCCTAATGGTCTTCTGATTATCACCACCCGAGAACCACATGTGAGAATTCAGATAAAAGGTCACTCAGGTAAACTCAGTTCCCAACTTTACATCAAGCAGTCTAAAAATCTACTCAGAATATCTCTGTATCTTCATTCTTGGTGAACATCTTTTTCCAAAAAAACTGAACTCAATCACCATGTTACTCCAATAATGATTAACTTTGTGACTTTATAATTTTCAGAAACAAGTGAACCGTCAGAAGCACAGTGTCTCGCTGGCAGCGAGTGGGAGAGCAACTGTCACTACTGCCGCTGTTCTGATGATGGTGTCGCCGAGTGTCTCAAGCAGAACACGTGTGATACACCGATTTTAGGTAAATACCCATTCAGTTTCTTCACGGCGACGCGGCGACGGTGTTGATCCTGGCTTACAGGAGTACCAGTGGCAGGATTGCGATGGTGCGTTAGGTCCAAAAGAAACACCAACTTAATCTTATATAAATTGATAGGTGAATGGCGGTGTACGAAATGATACAACACTTCTTAGTAAATTTGGCATGTATTATCGCAACACCATAACACTTTTACATGCTATACGACAGTTACATAGCTTATATAAACGTGTTAGATTGACAATTATAATAATGTATCTATTATAAGTATATATTTACAAAAGAAAAGTATTATATGTATAGTATTACCAGTTATCTGGTTTCCATAACACAAGCTCTGCTTAGCTTGGTACCAGATGACCGTGTGTGTTAATGTCTCAGAATATTTATTTATTTATATTTATTTAATGTGCGGCGAAAATATAATAGATAATCACACCGTTACATCCTGTCTGAAAACCCCGGTGCGGAAGACAAAGAAACCGGGATGTCATAGACAATCCGATTCTTTCGTAAACTCGAACCTTAAAGTGACAACGTTCCGTTCGCCACAGGTGTTAATAAATTAAGTTTTAAAAATTTAACGGGTTGTTTAGTACCTATATTATTCCATGAATTCACCATTCATTAAGACATGAAATAATTTGTATTTAGCGTAAATATGAAATTGTGGATTAAGACCTAAACTCTCTCAACTCATAAGACAGTTGAAAGAAGACCCAGCTTTGGGACTAAAAAGGGTCGAAGAAAATGAAGTGTGAATTATGAAAATATGCTATCCGTTAATTAATGAACAGCTTATGTAATAAAGCGGCCAGTTTAAAATGGCTAGCTTAAGAGATAAGACGCATAAGTGTGTGCGCAAACGCAGGTGCCATCTCTTGCAGGTATCTTTGCAGGTCATTTTAAAAACGATCGCAGGTTTGATCCCCGTCCCAGGTTTTGTGTTGTTTGATCGCAGCTGCTCAATATCAGTGAAGGGTGCTCAATATCTTGAAGCAACCGGCATGTCTAAGAACTAACCATTCGACAAGCGACATCCACCAACCTGCACTTCGTCGGAGTGTGTGGATTACAGCGCACTCTTGTCAATTCTCAAAATAGTTCAGAGAAGACCCATACTCATCCAGCAGTAGGACACTAAAGGATTGTTCTACTTCTACATTTTAAGAACTTCGCTATTGTCGATGGAGCTTTTTCTAACTTTCATATTTTTTATTTTTTCTTCTTCGATAGGCTGGCGGTTGACTAATCTTGCCTGATGTTGAGCAATGATGTAGTCTACGATGGAAGGCGCCAGCCCAGTATACCGATTCACTCGTGATTACGAATGATTTTATCGGTGAGATGGTGGCGGTAGAAAGAGACTCCATATGGTTAGAAACCTTAAAGGAGCAACAATTCCGACCCACCCTCTCAGCATGGTGTCACCAGACATCGCACCGGAACACTGCAAGGCCGCTTGACGGTACGGCTTTGTCTGGTGGGTGGTCACTAACCACGGCCGAAGCCTACCACCAGTTGATTGTCACCTGATTTACACCATCCGGGGACCACGTGTTGTCACGAAGGTGACTCGGCCCCCAAAAACTCAAATTCAAACAAACAAAAGTCTCTCCTCTATGCCAGTTTCTTCAGATTCTTTCTTTAAAGGGATGTTACTTTATTTTAACAATATCATCTTCACTTCAACCCTTTTTAGTGTCCCACTGCTGGGTACTGGTCTTCTCTCAACTATCTTATGAGCTGAGAGAGTCTAGGCCTTAATCTACACACGCTGGCCAAGTGCGTGTTGGTGGATGTCACATGTCCTCGAGTGATTAGTTCTTAGACATGCCGGTTTCCTCACGATGTTTTTCTTCACCGATGTTGAGCAGCGGAGATGAAACAATTCACACAAAGATGTGTGGGCACGACCGGGATTCGAACCCGCGACATTATTTTTCTAATATTATCATCTAGTGTTAACGTAATTTTTTTCATATTTCAGCGGAGCCGATGATGTGCAAGCCGAACACAACGTTCCAGCGTGACTGCAACACCTGCGTGTGTTTGGAGAACGGCCTCGGTCTCTGCACCTTAGATGTCTGTAGAAGATCAAGTCAGTATAGCTTCTTCGCACTTTTATTTCATTTGTTTTTAAAATAAATTTATTTCTTACAGGAGGATATCAATAAAATAGGTTAATTCAAAACTGTTCCATTCAATAAAAATTATCGTGGTTTTTGTAATCATTTTTCTTAAGTGTGTTTTTCTAAGGTTCCATAAAATAAAGAAGATGTGAAAAAGTGTCGTGTCCATAATAAAAATTCTTATATTTCAGATCTAGACAAAGGGTCATTAGAATTAGTAGATGAAATAGAAAGTAATAAAGAGCCGACAACAAAATCAGAGAACACCGACATCGCAGCACCGGTAAGTTATTTTTTTTGTAAATGTATTTGGTTATCATACGAAACAAAACATTTATTACATTAGCACCATCCATTTTAAGAATATCTCCCTAAATACATCTGAGGTGGATTTAAATAAACAAGAAACGTTAAAAATTGAATAAATGAAATTTATTATAAATACAACAGTTGTGTATATGAATTTTTTTGTTAAATAAAGTATAAAAATTGTAAACGATTTAACTACAACGTTTTTAGCTTAACATAAAAATCGTAACCTAAAATTCGCAGTATTCCAGGAACGTACCCAGAAAGTAGATGGCTTTGCCACATTAGATGCACAATTCTAATCCTTTGCACAAGATGAAGGCCAATTTGGCCACATTTTATCATTTAGAACTATGACTCCACTCCATTACACAATGGGCCATGCACAGTCGATAACATCGTCCTTACGCGTCCACTCATTGCCCACTAGTATTTGTTTGCCATCATCATTACACTCTACACAATTGTGATGGGTAACAATGTCCCATTGCGTTCCTCTAAATTTTCATAACTTAATTCATAAATCATTTGAGTCTAATGCAATAAATAATCTTATTTAAACTCGCGTACATTTTTATGTGTTTTGTCATTTGCACATGTGGTGGATTTGGGAGCACAATTTTCATCATTGGTAAGTAATTTTCAGTGTGTCTAAGTTTTAAAGTTATTTTAAATTAATATTTTTTAGTATTGCAATAGTTCAAAAAGATATAGTTGACAGAAAAAGTTACAAGTTCCAAATTGTGAATGGTATGGCACTGGCAACCTCTTAGTACTATTGCATAGAAAAATGTTTGCTTAGTACATTAAAACCGATTTTTGTGATTACAATAATACTTTCTTCAGATTGGACATACAGTTGAAGAAAATTTCGTTGATCAAATAGTTCTAAAGCGATCAACGTTATGTAAGCCACATGAAGAGTTTATGAAGGATTGTAACCCTTGCAAATGTTCAGATGATGGGCTCAGTTTTTCTTGTACTCACAATGAATGCTTGGAGACGGAGACTGACAAAACGGATAAAGAAGTCGAGGTTTTTATGCAGAGCGAGGTATTTATATTTAAAGTCATAATTCTTTAGTGTCCAACTGTTAGGCACGAGTCACATCTACCTTAAAAGTTAAGAGAGTTTGGGTGATAATCCATAGATACACTTCACGATGTTTTGCTTCACAGAGCTTGCATAGTAGTGATGAAAATTTCACAATATAATGTGTCACCACGACTTGGAGAGCTATAACACAAGCTCTGCTTAGCTTGGGATCAGATGACCGTCTGGTTGACCCAGAATATTTTGTGATTTTAATACGCAGTTCTTCCCCTTCTTTAGGTCTTTCTATCTTGAGTCATTTTGTATTGATGCTTTAAACGTGGTCTTGCGGCTTCTTGAGTGTTGTGTCCATTGCTTCGGAGATAGTGTTGCTTCTCTTTCCTTTGATAAGTTAGAGAGTTAAGATATTGTGGTTTTTAAGGGTGTGGACCATATAGAACGGCACTCAGTATGCCGAGCCCGCAACACTTTCTACATCAGCTGCAACACTTGCCACTGCAACCAGCTCGGTACCGACTACACTTGTACCAACAAACCATGCCCATTACCTGCCGATGTGGAATTGTTTCACGAGCTCAAAGTAAGTAAACGTTGAAATTGAAAATAAGGATAACGGAGGTAGGAAGAATTGTTACTATCTTAGTTAGGTCCTCTTTTATAGAAATTTCCATTTAACTGTTTTTAAAGGAGTTTACTTTTATTATATAAAGTCAATTTGATAATTCCGTAGATAATTGAAGTTAATGACAAAAAATGGAAGATCAGAGTCCCCAAATATAGTAACACGCATTACACACATGGACATACATCTAGTAAAGAGACAGGAATAACAAATGACCGCGAGGCGAGCCTTTTCTTTGTATCTATGCACTTTTTGATGCATGAATGCTTTCTTTTTCAGGAATTGAAACCCGCAGTTCCATAGTCCGAAACGATGATAAAACAGGGAGTGTGGATGATAAACTAAATGTAAAAGTATTATAGAAATTTTGGTGAGGTTCAAAACTAATCTCATTTTGTTATACTCTTTCTGGAAGAGGATCGTTTAAAGTCAAAATAGGAGAACTAATTTTACTTAATAATGAAATGTTTTGCCTAGAATCTGTATTTTTATTAAAACCAAAGTAAAACAACTTGCGGCTTTTATTTAACGACACGTGCTTACATACAGTAAACCTAACTAAACTATGGCTGTTTTGATTATTGTGACCAAAAGCACCAGTAGCATCTCTATACACTTATTCGGCTTGACCCGATTTTTTTCAGATAATTTTTACCCAGGCATTTTGATATTTACTGTCATTGTATGGGAGATCAGTCAAAATATAAAAAAATCCTCACTTGTCTGTCTATTTACGGCAAGACTACAGCAAAGGGCTTGAAATCAGCTAAAGGGGTACGGTATACCTTGTTTCCGTAGGCCCAAATGTATTATTCTCTAGGTTTCAATTTTCCAAATGCCTATTTTCAAAACCTCCAGATATTTAAAAGATTTATAAATTTAATTTATAATTTTTTTTTTTAAATTTATAATTTATAAAATGCGATAATGTCACACAGCCTTCTGTGTAAGTTCCCGGAAGACAATGATGCGGAAGAATTTTTAGACGCATTACTATAGTTTTTTCTTCTTCTATTCTTAGGTACATGTTAGGATTGTTATTCAGTTAATGATATTTTCTTGTCAACTGTAGTATATTTTTGTTTAATATTTGATACTTTGACTTCGGGCGATGGAAAGCCATCCCTGGACTCTCTAAATACCTCATTGCCATTAAAAAGTTGGCGGAAACTAGTTACTATTTATTTTCCCCCAAGATTCTAAAATCGTCTACAAACGGAACCAAGATTGTGTGTGAAGCGAACCGTAAGTTCATCATGGACTGTAACACCTGCTGGTGCAACGAGGATGGCACCAGGTTCTTCTGTACCAGGAGGATCTGTGTACCGCTCTCGCCTAATGAGGAACCGGATCTAGGAGGAATACCTGCCGAGGTATGACTTTTCTGACTAGTAAGCAAGTTCAAGTTTAAGCAAGAGTTCTGACTGCAAAGTATTTATTTCGGGATATAATTCGAGGAATTCTGAAAAATAAAACTAGATTTCCTTCCGCTCGCAATTTCATCAGCTTGATAAGATATCGAAAGTATCTCTGAATGTTAATCTAGGTAACAAACAGCCTAGGTATGCAAATTTTCAGCCAAATCTGTTCCCTGTTTTAACGTGAAAGAAAACACACAAAATTCTATTTAGGTATAGTACTTACTTAGTAAAACACTATGCTAATTGAATTTAATGTTTAGAATCTTCGCGTGGTTCCAAAAGAATGTCGTCCAAACGAAGTATTTGAAGTGGAATGCAATATTTGTCGCTGTAACCCAGATGGAAAATCTTATGGTTGCACCAGAAAGGCTTGTGAAGAGAGCGCTGGTGACAAAAAGGTTTGGAGATTCTTTGGTGATGGTGACGTTCTTTTTAGTTTAATGGTGGCGGGATTATAATATAATTTGGTGAATAATAATCACTGTGCTTCTTTGTTTAATAAAGTTTTTTGAAATTGGCTCTGACTTTCTATTTATTTTTAAATCAACTTAATAATTCAACAATACTTTAGGGTGTACATTCTAATCTTTCTTTTTCTTTATATTTTATCCTATCAACGAAATTTTCCTGTTTAATGCTAAAGTCATACTTATAGCCTCTCTCTCTCTCACGCTCACTTATCACATCTACCGTCTGTTTACCGCAATAATTATGGCATTAATGATCGCCTTTTTACCGCATGAAATTCTGTGGTTCTGTTAGCCTAGATATTTTCTCACTGCCAAATGCCATATTGAGTGACATCGTAAAATGACTACTATGAATCTTGGCTTACCTCTGGGTACCGCAACATCACCTTTGCCATAATTATTGCCACATTATTGTACCTAGTGTTTTTGTAGCATAAAAACGATATTAGTACAAATAAAAAAATACCCATTGTTCAGTTTTAATTATTTGTTACAGAAACCCACCCTGTCAAGAAAAGTACGAGCATTCACTTCGGTAATATTTTTTTCTTTAAAGTGTATCTATATCTGTCATTATTTTTTCTTCCAACTAACTTCTGTCCACAACTTCGTTCGCGTGATTTTCGGGAACTGTGCCAAGGGTGATAAAAAATTATCATATGTTAATTCTGCTAACGTTACTTGTACGTAAAAATTCCAAAAAATCCGTTCATTTCAAATTCTCCAATCATTTTCACTTCTCTCCTCATTTTCTTTAAGATCTTTAGGATAAAAAGTTTTGAAAATAACAAATAACAACTCCACCGTGTATCTAGTAGGAGCCGCCGAAGACTTGCCAGCCTGGCCAAGAGTTTCGGATGGACTGCAACAAATGCCTCTGCGACAATCAAGGTCAAGACTTCTCCTGCACCAGGATTGATTGCAACGCACCAACTGGAGTGCGGACCAGAAGAGGTTCGTGTTTTCTGTCTCAACATTCTACTGGTGAAATTAAAATAGACTTTAGATGTTTCAGCATACGGTTGATATTTGAGTTTTAAACACCTTTGTCTGATGTTTTCACGTTAAATGTAACAGGGGCCGATCCTGTTATTATTGATTTTTAGTTAATGGACTAGGTATCGAACTTATGCCACTACATGACTTCTAAAAATTAATAGGATTTAATGACAGTTGTTTTCTGGTGTAAGGTTGTTAAACTGGGACTGAAAGTTTAACGTGACCTCCAAAACTGTCAAAATCTTCTAAATTGTTGACTTTTCCATGGTCTTCATTGGGATCATTTAAGTTCAAATATTTATCTTCAAAAATGACTTTCTTTTCAGACACATCAGAGACAGTAGCGACGAAATGCGTCCCGGGCAGTGTCTTTGATCGTAACTGCAACGTGTGCCGTTGCACCAAGGATGGCCAGCACGCCACATGCACCATCAATCGGTGCTCGCCGCCCAACGAGACTGATGAGGAGACTGGTGGGTAAGAGTTTAGGATAACTGAAGCTTGGCACATCATCCAATAGTGGTTCAACATGAAACAAAGCTTAGGCTTTCGTAAACAAATTCTTGTGGGATCCAAGACAATCTAGTCATTCAAATTTAGTGCTTACTATCGAATATGGCTGATTGAGTAACAGTAACGGGATTACTTAAAAAAAATCCTTATATTGGTGCTCAACCTTGTCTTCGACACTTCTACTTTTAGGGGTGAAAAAAGATTGGACTTAAACAAAAAAACGATCGACATTCACAGAGTAAGCTGTCTGAGTCTGCAATTTCTAAACAACATTTGGTTTACTCCTGTTTTCCTTGGAGGTAATAATTAGATTATCTCTGTGTGTAGCATCCTGGTTACTTTAAATGTTTCAGGATTTGGTAGGGTTTTAACACCGACCACTTCATTCGTACCGCTCTTAATCCTGGATTAGATAGTAATGGCTGCCGGAATTATGATGTGGTTCAGCCCCATTTCCAAAGCCACGTAGTTTATTACAATCTTATAACAGGATTGGACTCGCCAAAACTGATAATTGTTTTCCATTTTGACAGAATTTGATCCCGGTTTCCGCTGCAACGCTGGGGAGCAGTTCCAACGCGACTGTAATGACTGCACCTGCTCAGCAGATGGCAGGAGTGTGTTCTGCACACTTCGCTTGTGCAATGCAGAATCAATGGGCGATATCTAATTGTACACCTACACTTATCTTGAGAATGTGATTTAAAACTATTTTAATTTTAAGTATGTCTTTTAGTGGTATTTAATAGAACGGACAGACCTATCCTAAATAACCGCAAATGGTATTTGATAAGTATGATGATTGATGTGATCAGGTATATTATTTTAAACAGCGTGACCTTATACTTTGAACAAAATATCAAAGTTCTTAATTTAACTGCTACCAGCAACTTATTAAAAATACTTTTAATTAGACGTGAAACAGAAAATCCAGTTTCTAACTTCTTTAATCCTTGTAACGGATGGGTTCTACATGTTGTATTAATCTATCAAAACTAATCTGACATTAAGAAACGTATTTTGACAGAGAAACTTGTAGTATTCAGGTTTTTTGTAATGTCACGCTGTATTTTCAATAGTTGGCATTTTAAGTACCTTTAGTGAAATCACAAGTATTGTTTTTAAAAACTTTCACTGACTAAAAATTCGTTGATATCCAGGGAATTAATTTTATTATAAGAATTAACTTTTTAATTCTAATGTAATGTGGTTTCACTGTGCTTAAAGTACGAAGTAGAATTGTATTACGACATTGTATTGAAAACTAGCTTTTTTGTTCGGTATCTAGATTTAAAATTATTGATGATTTGTTTCATAAACTAGTGTCTGGATTTTTCTAAAACTAGTTTTTGTGACAGTGATGTGAAATAACGCCTACCTAACAGGATTTTAAGTCGAATTGCTATGCATTGGCGTGCTATTTTTTCTGTCATTAGTGTCATTACAGTGTGAGTTTTGACGAATGAAGAACTTTTCCTTTATACAGAATGAATGAATGATTTTGTATAAAGATCTTTTACTTCCTACAGAATGAATGAATTATTTTGAAAAAAGATATTTTATACAATATGACAGGCTCACGAAGCGCACCTAGCGACGCATTTTAGAAATATGTTTCTTCATGAAAGGACGTAGAAATTGTCATGATTAGGTACCTACCACAAATCTCACTTTCGTTGATAACAGAAATCATAGCACACATTTCTCTGATGATCATCTAGACCGAAATATTGCAGACTTAGGACCTGATAGGTACTATATTGTTCCTGTACCATTGTTTTTTATGAGCACTACGTAAAACATTTCAATGTTTAAGCAACTATGGTATAATAAGTCTCCTATGTCTATTTAATGCTCATCGCAGCTATCCATCATGTGTATAAACTTGTGAGGCGCTACTTTGCTACTATTTGATGCTGGAATTCATGATTTTAGATTTTTTAAAGGCGTATCCATAAACAAAGCAGGTATGCGCAGGCGCATCGCGCATGTTACCAGTTTTATTTTTGTGTACGCCTTTATATAAAACGACACAGCTAGTAGCATCTATTTTGATCGAATCTGTGTAGTAGGGTGAGGTTTGCGCACGTAGATTTGTATGAAAAGCGACTACTGCGCAGTCCAGTAGATATTTTTTCCCGAAATTTATTTTAAATAGCCATAATTGTTCTATCAAATAATTGCAAAGTATGTGCATTAGTGCCGTTTTTGTTTCTTTTTAAGTATTTTGTGACTAATTTTTACTTATTATTCTTAAGATTAAACTATGTAAGTATTACGAATTCATTTAGCGTAAATAAGTACAATTGAGAACGTATCAGTAAATACATAACAATATAAACTTAATAAAAAATGTTTTCGTTTTATTTATTGGCATCGGCATGAAGTCGTAAGCGTCAGCAACGTCAACAGCGTCAGAGGCGTCAGCTTTATCGTAGTCTCGTATAAACGTCGTCACTGTTCTGCGTACGCCACGTCAGGATAGCTACTTACTACAGAAATAGAAGGATTGTGGTGACGCTGATGTCGATGCACAGTGTGGTATTTGATACTAAAAGTTGGCCAAAACTATTTGGTTCACCTAATTGTTGCCTAACAATGTTTTATTTATGTTTTAACTTGGAAAAGGTGAAAAAAAGACATATGTAATATATAGAAGTATTTATTAGTCATTTTCGTCGTCATCTTCAAAACTTACATTTATATAATATGTCACTTTCTAAAGATTCATGAGATTTTCAACCTTTAGTTCAGCACAGGTTTCAGTTACTCTGTGGATTTCAGGATAGCACTTTTGCAATATCGAATAGCACGGATAAAAGCTGGGATTAGTTCTATAGTTCTTCGCTTTTTACTTCTTTCACTTAAGTTTAAGAACGGCTTTCGTGGTCGACCGAAACTTAGTCCTATAACAAAAATAAAATAGTTGTACTCAAAAAAATACTTTATATTTAACCCATTAATAACTCTAAAATTAAAATTTAAGTAATAAACTACATTTAGTGGGGATAAACAAAATTCTTCAAAGCATAACAAAACAATAGACTTAATTGGAATTTGGGGATCACCTGGTTTCTGTGGCGATATGCTTCCATTAAGCCATCCGACATTGTTTTCTAGGAATCTGGCCTTTGTGTTGCGAGCAGCTTACCATTTTTGTTCAAATTAATGTTTAACAATCGTCAATTTTTGCTTTACATCGGCAATATTTTTGTCATTTTCTGGATATGGCTTGTGCAGTTCCTGCTCTATAAATTGACAGTTTTCAAAAAAAGTTGTGGTATTAAAGCATTTCATTATATTAAACAAGTCATTTCGAGTCAATATTTTTATTCCAGAAGAGCCTATATCATAAATAGAAAAAAATAAAAGCAAAACTTCATTTACTGAGTATCGCATGCGCTGACGAAATCACCAAAAATGGAAGGGTGCTTTGGGGTGGCTGTTTCTGATTTATTTCCATTTTACAAAGTCTATTCTATAACAAACTATTACAATATTGACTTAGAAATGATGAGAAATATATTAAAACTTCCTTTGAACTTTCAAAATGTGTATTTTTATAACAGTTTCTTAATGTTTAATTCTAAAGGATATAAATGAAGAGCGGCTACACATTAGTTGTTTAAATTAAATACTAAATAAAATACATAACT
The DNA here is from genome assembly GCA_936450015.1 of Meganola albula. Taxonomy (NCBI): domain Eukaryota; kingdom Metazoa; phylum Arthropoda; class Insecta; order Lepidoptera; family Nolidae; genus Meganola; species Meganola albula. The sequence goes on from OW388164.1 coordinate 7,446,646, forward strand.
GGTTGTGCACAATACATAGCGAAAACCAACGCAAAACCGTTTCTTCGCAAGATGACAAATATTTGAAAACAACGAAATCTGAGCGCGGTGAACAATCACACGAACACTGTTAGAGAACGGTAACTTTCGACTGAGCCCCGGCGTGCTCTGGAAGACACTAGCGCTTTGTATTTTTTGTTATTGTTTGGAGCGGTTATACTAGTTTTTAAAAACAATGGCTAAAAAGCATTAGAAGTAATATAAAAATATTGGATTTTGGCCAACTTTTTGGACCAAATACCACTCTGTGCGACGTTTGGACGTCGCTATCGACGTCCTTGCGCGAATTTGAGTGCCGTCATTCACATTCGCTCAAGGACAGCGCGTCTGGCGTTAAAGTCAAGTCAAGTCAAGTCATTCAAAATCAATAAATCAAGTCAAACATAATTAAAACAAAAATTAAATTAATAAACTTACTAATTATCTGATCAATAAAATTTGTCGTGAAATGATCGTAAAATGCTTTCCTAATTAATTAACCACACTAATAGCTCACTGTTTTAAAAATGTTCACATATTTGACCGTGTTTTGTTATGTTTTGTTTTATATTGATGCTGTTGTTGATGTTGATGTTGACTGTGAGTACTGATTTACGTAATACACATTCATAGATATTACTATAGACTTACCTAATTCATAAAGAAATTATAACACATAATTTACAATTTCATCACGTATAAATTTCTGACGCCCAATAAAATACAACTAGACAAAGGAAATGTTACTTTATTTATGTATAGCGAACATTTAGATGCGTAAGTTTTTACGAAAATGTGTTAGAATATTCAAGACTGCCAAAGTGTGCGAGCTAAACTTTTATTAGGGCATTCAACTACACAGAAAGAAAATGTCTGTAAGTATGCTATAGTTACTGACAAAAAAAACTCGCACAATGATATAAATCTGGTATCACGTCTTAGCAAATGACAGTAGTCTTTAATAGTTTCAGACTATGACTATGAATGTTCGGCTCGGTGGCGTAGAGGATAGTGTTTAGGACTTATCTCAGCACTAGTCCCTCTTCAAAAAGTTGGTGCACGTGAAGACGTCGATTTTGCGTCCGATGTCTTACCGGTCGTATTGGTCAGCCTGTACCACCGGACTCCTGATATTATCTTCTAAATATATAAAAGAAGAAACTGACTGACTGACTGACATATCAACGCAGAGCCCAAACCGCTGGGTCTGGAGACTCTAAATTTGGCACATAGGTTTCTTATGGGGTCTAGGGGTGCACAAAGAAAGGATTTTTCAAAACTCACCCTTTAAGAGCGTGTTACGAGGGTTCCAAAGTTTGTATGGAGAAACAAAATTAGTGAGATCAAATTCGCGGGCGAAGCCGCGGGCGGGACCTAGTAGTTCATAAAATGTATGCGAAAACACAGATGTAAGTACACATGACTTCACATCAAGCTATACATTTCCAGTATATGCTAACCTCTCGTTTTACAGAAATCCTGTATAATGCGAGATCTGCTTATACTGGAAATTTATAGTTTTTGTATAGCCGTACGAGAGTACCCTCTCGAGACTTGATCCCTCAGAGATCATGACCTGTCACGGGGCTTGGAGACCAAAGGAATAGAGATATTCCTTTAGTCTGCAAGCCCAGGGACAGGTCATGACCTCTGAGGGATCAACGCAAAACCGACTGCTTATGAGGGTTCAAACACTTCCTGATCATGGACTAGTTTTGAAAAATAAGAAAGGATCCATTTTTGAACCAGTACGGAATTTGAAAAGCGGATGCCGTCAAGGCCTTTTCGTGTTTATAAGTTCCATAGTTATACCGAAATGAAGTAAGGATTGAGAGACTGTGGCATACACTAAAGAAAAAATTAAGGTTACTTGTCTATGCTCAATTATCAAAGACTACCTTAAAAAGTCTTGTCTTGTGTTAAAAATGTTAATTGTTAAATGTTGCTATCGTAAATTTTCTGGACAATACTCTTGAATGGAGGACATTCGCTGATGTCATCGGTGATGCCCTTTAAAAAGGACAGGTGCCTAGCACTCACAACCGCCGTGAATGTATGACTAGATGTATCAACATTAGTGAGGCTAAGGAAAGTAAGAAAGTTAAATCGTAGCAAGTGGCGCTCTATAGTCTTTGCATATCCCCATGGGAAAAAGGCGTGATTGTTTGTATAATACTGTAATGTAATACTCCTTAATGTCTTAAATTAGCTTGTTTCAAACAACCAACTTTAAAGATTTACTAAAAGAGTTTTATAGTTCGTGACCTTGAAACTCTGGTAAATCCATGATTTTTTTCATAACGGTCAACCAAAGCTTTTCTAATGGAGAAGATGAAATCTTGTGTGCCCACTACGACAGCCGCAGGACCGTGTCACCAGTGTGTCTGCAGCACCGATGGAATCTTCCGGTGTCGCCTTATAGAATGTCATGAAATAAGTAAGTAGTTTGGTCCAATTTTAGAAGGTGATTAATTATTAGACCACCTTTTTGTCCACCTTTTGATTAACGTCACAGCCGATCGTTTAAGTATCTTTTAGCAACAGCATCTAATCTTATACCAAACAACAATTACCTTGATCTCGACAAGACATAATCTTAACAGTCAGAGACGGTGGACCAACGGTCTAACATCGCAGCTGTTATGCCACACGAAAAGTATGGAAACATTTTAAGATATTTCATCACAAGAAATTTTGTGTATTTTGTCTAGTCTGCTTTTAAATAAATAGCTTCATCAGAGAAAATAATATCGTACCTAGGTTAAAAAATGCTCTGTTTACTATTGTAGTTATAAAATTTTCAAGCACAGAAACAAGTAAATATATATTTTCAGATCCTTCGCAAATCCGTGAATGCTCTCCAAATAATTTGTATACAGACAACTCGATATATTGCTTGTGTAATCCCATGGGCTACTGGATATCTGACATATGCACGGAAATATTTCACAATTTGGTACATCATTCAATTGATAAAAAAATTGATACTGACGTGAGATGCGATTCAGGACATTATTTAATCGATTGTAATATATGCAATTGTAACAACGGACTTATCGATATAACTTCTTGCACATTAAGAAATTGTTTTAAAGGATTCAAAGGGGATGCATGTAAAATAGGAGATTTCCTTCGACATAAAGATGAATTTTGTGCTTGCAGCAATTTAGGATACTTTATTGATAATCAATGTATTAAAGTTAAAGTTGATGTAATACAAACAATTTCAATAGATCAATTGAGAATACTTATTAATGGCGAAGACAGTTTACAAAAATTTACTAAAATTAATATTAATAACCTTTGTGATCTAAACATAACGAGACTTGATTGTAATACATGTGCATGTAAAGAAAATAATTTAGTTTGCACTGAGAAAGAATGTTCTAGATCAATTTCTTGGAAAAAAATGATGCTACGAGCTGAACAGACAAAAGAATATAAGCTGCAGGAAGAACTACAACCTGGCGAACCCTGTATTCCTGGGAAGATATATAGCAAAACCTGTACAAATTGTTTATGTTCTGGAAACGGCTTATTGATGTGCACAAGAATGATTTGTGCAGAGGATCTACTTCTAGATGTTAACGCTCTTAGAGGCACATTATCTGCAAACGCTTTAAATTAGTGGTTAATAAATATATTACAGTTGGTATTATGTTTCATTTACAGAGCAACCAGTAGATTTATTCTCAGGATGATCTGCGTATAGCTGGGCTACCGAGATTAAAAAGCATTTTAATTTTATTAGAGAAAATGGTTGGAATATATAACTTGCTTGCTTAATCTATTTGTACCAAAATCCAAGGAAAATTAATAACACTGACAATTCAAGTTACAGTGAGCTCAGTTTGTTTAAATCGGAATGCAACTGAAATAACCAATGTTTTTCGGATAAAATGTGACGATAGGGGCTGTAAACTTTCTAAAACCTATGGATATTAAATAAATAGCGATAAAATTTCTTGAAATAGATTTATTTTAATGAAATAGAGTATAAAGATACTTAGGTTTTTTATAGGTTACTGGTATGGGTGTATTAATAGGAAGAGGAAAAGTAGGTTTTCTTAATTAAAGGAGGAAAATAGGTTTAATCGCCTATTTTTTCTTCTCCTAACTATTTTTGCCCTAAGATAAGAGAGAGAAGAAAAGCCTTGATCTACATACTGTTGCCACAGATCATCTAAATCCTTTATGGGGCGGGCGGTTGGCTATCCAAACGCGCTTGGTGTATGTCACACGTCCTCTATTAGTTTCAAGAGATTTCCTCCAGAGTCTTATAACTTTTTTATAACCGTTTGTAAATATGTACATACATAATAGATAAACTACACCCCGACACAATGTGTTTAATAAACATTTCCTTTTTTATTCGATCTTTGTAGTCGCTTTTAGTAGGCGCTTTGTCTGTGGTCCAAGTTATGAATAAGTTGTTTTTATAACTTTTAAAACCATTGTAGCAAAAGCTAAAGCATTGAAATCAACACAGAGATATCCAGAAATACATGAAGGTGATCCTTGCGAAGTTGATAAAATGTATAAATTGGATTGCAACATTTGTCGGTGTAGTCCTAAAAATACTTTGATTTGTACTAAAATGGCTTGTTTCGACCCACACCTTTTTGATAAGATAAAAAAAGGAATACTTAATAGAGATTCAAAACTAGAAACAGATGAAATAACAACAAAACTGAATCAAAGAAACACGATTGGGGATCTAACTCGAAACAAGAGTCGCATAAAAGACAAAGATATAACAGAAGGTATTACAGAAAGGAAAGGGAAGTATCCTGCTCTACCTGTCGGTGAATGTGTCCCAGGCAGGATTTATGAAGACAAATGCAAAAGGTGTTTTTGTAGTGATAAAAGAAAAGCGACATGTTCCTTGAAAGATTATTGCAAATCCCATGGTAATTATGAATTAAACTTTATGGCAGACAGGATTTCTACACGATTCTAGACGGTCGTATATTCCTTATTTTTAATGGCGACAAATTTAATTAAAATGTCACGTAACTACATGTTATAGTTTTTATTTGGTTACTATGAGTTGAGTGGTTACAAATCCGAGTTGACGTAGCTGGCCTCAATTTCGGATAGAAGAGAATTACGAAATTTTGATTAATTCCATATCATTATTATTCCATTCCATTCCATAATTTATCATGGCGTTTTAATTTTGATAGTTTTTGTCACCTTAACATTTTTTTTATTAGATTTCTTTCACTAAATTTTACTACGTAAACCATTCAGTTTTAAATTTGTATTGATCAAGAATTAATAAAATACATCTCAAAGGTGTATTCAAAATGAGATACTACCCACATTTCACCGCCATTACTTAGGTTTCATACGGAAGAAGGCGAGTTTATTATTATTTAATAAGAATTAATTGATGAAGAAAATATATTTATTTCAGACCATAGAGTAACAGAACCAGAAGACATTATTCCACCAATAGAAGATGATGAATACAAACAATTGACGGCATTACATGACCACGCGGCCGCCTGTCACCCTGGACAAATATATAGAGTAGATTGTAACGTATGCGTCTGCGATGAGAAAGGGAACTTATTTTGTGATCAGATGTTGTGCTTAAGTGTTCATGATACGTTGAAAAGTGAAGCACTTGAAAAATCTGGTGAATATGTATTACCTATAACTTGATAGGAATATAGAGAAGCTATGGAGCAGCGGTATCGATATTGAAATTATAGGTCACAGTTACAGTCGTCGCATCTTTGAGTAAATTATTTATCACCTCTGCTCAACATCCTTGAAGAAAAACATGTATAAAAACATGAAAAAAAAAATTGGTTGCCTGTAAATTCGGT